>JARHVA010000095.1:6887500-7487500 GCA_037957365.1 Torreya grandis | reverse complement strand
GAGATTCATGCTTTTCAATAGTATCTGAAGAAGACTTATCCATTAAGGAATAGATAAAAAAATCAACCAATGACAAGTTTTATTCCACCAAACAATAGTGATACTCCTCCTGATCCCAAAGCAAATAAGAACCTAGAACTTCCAAAGGGAAGTAACACTAGAAATAATCCTAATTTATCTAGTTCTTCTACTAGGAGTGGGTATAACATAGTAGAGGATATGAATAAAATTAAAGCTAGTATCACATTGCATGAATTGACTCAGATAACTAAATAGAGAGACTTGTTGCTATTATCTTTAACTAAAAAACCTAGTAAATCACAAAAAATTATAAATGCAAATGTAATAATGTATAATAATAAAATAGAGGTTCCACCTTTTTTTACTAACAAATAGATTTTTTGTTAAAAACTTGCATAACTGTCTATTAGATTTAGGTGCCTCTATAAATATCATGCCAGTAGGTATTTGTGAAAATCTTGGTTTAACTCCTATTAATTATGATAGAGTAGTGACTCAACTAGACAAATATAGAGTTAAAATGATTGGTGAATTGTTAAATGTGCATATGCAACTTGCTTCAGAACCAAGAGTGTAGTAATTTATTGATATTCAAATTATGGACATTACAAATGATTATGAGATGTTGCTTGGTAGAGATTGGACAAAATATTTGAATGGATACATGTCAACTGATTGCTCTCACATATGGTTACCATGGAGGGGAATTCCTAATCAAATTTAGTTTGAAAGGGAAACAAAGATGAAGCATATGATCACTAAATATAATGCATCTAAAGAAAGGGTCAATATCGTTAATTCTGATTTTGGGGTTTATAGCCTTGACACTCCTCATAATTCTAAAGACTCTCATGTTATGCTTAGACTTTGGAAATTATATGTTGATTGTGCTTGATGCAAGTATGGAGTATGGAGTAGGAGTAGTTTTAATCAATCCCATTGGGAAATAATATAATTATTCTTAAAAAATTCATGTTCCTTGCACCAATAATTTGGTATAGTATGAAGCATTGATCTTAGGATTATAATTTTATATTAAACACAAGGTTAAAGAACTACTAGTATATGGTGATTTTGAACTAGTATAAATCAGGTCAGAAGCAAGTATCAATGCAAATTGTCTTATCTAAATAAATATAAATTTAGAGTATGGTACTTGATTGAGTATTTTTATGCTTGCAATATTGTTTCAATACCTAGAGAAGGAATCCAGTCTACTGATAAACTAGCTTTAGCTGTAGTTAACCTAATTTCAAATCAATATTCCAAACTAGGAAGGCTTGGCATTAAATTGGTCACATGCCCCTCTGTACCTGACAATATTAATCATCTATAAGTGTTTAGTGATGACCAATAAATCATTAGATTCATGAACACTCAGGAGTGTTTGAATCTCATATTATTGATGAGATCGATGAGAACTCTCTTGATAATGATAGAATTGATAACGAGATAATACAATTGAATGATAGCAAGAGTTCTAAATGCATGATTGTCTTAAAAATACTAGTTGATAGAGATAAGCTAGCTGAAACTAATAAATTTCCTAAAGTAAATGGGAAGGATTATAATGTAGTTGACCTAGGAACTCAAGGTCAACCTCATCTAGTAAACCTTGGTATAACATGCACAAATGTAGAGTTTCTAAATTCTATAGACATATTGAATAGGTACAAGTATGTTATTTCATGGTCTTATGAAGATTTGAAGATCTTTGATCTTTGAGTTATCACTCATACCATTCCCTTTAAAGAAGCTTGTAAACCCTTCAAGTAGAAGTAAAGACCAATTAATTCTATTTTGAAACCATTGATTTATAAAGAGGTCAAGATATTATTAGATGCAAAAATAGTTTTTCTAATTAGACATTCTAATTGAGTAGCTAATCTAGTACCACTTAGAAATAAAAATGGAGAGATTAGATTATGCATACATTTTAGGACCCTAAATAAATCTTCTAAAAAGGATCATAATCCTTTTACATCCCTTGACCAGGTGATTCAAATTTTTAGTGACTATGCCATGATGTCTTTCCTAGATGGCTTTTTAAGTTACAATCAGGGACTTGATAACAAGGAAGATAGAATGAAGACTGCATTTACAATAAAATGGGTTAATTTTGCTTACAAGAGGATGCCTTTTGGATTCATCAATGCAAGAGCTACCTTTCAGAGAGCTATGAACCATGCCTTTCAAGGTCTCATAGGTAAATTTATAATTATATATATGGATGATCTAATTATGTTTTCCAATTATAGGGAAGATCACATAATACATTTACAACAAGTATTTGAACATTATCAAAGGTATAGGATTTCCCTTAACCATAAGAAAAGCATATTTTGTGTAACTAAAAGGAAATTGATAGGACATATGATAATTATATATGGGATTTCTATAGATCTAGATAGAGTGAATGCTATATCTAAAATAGAACCCCCAAATAGTAGAAAAGATCTAAAGTCTTTCTTTGAGAAGATCAAATTTGTAAGGAAATTCAATTTTAGTTTTGCAAATATTATGAAACCACTCAATGAAATTCTAAATAAGGATACAAAAGTTGAATGCAATGAAGAAACAAAGAAAGCCTTCAAGGATATCAAGGAAGAAATAGGACATGCACCTATGCTGATAAATCCTAACTTTACCAAAGTTTTTTATCTTTATTTTTTTGCTTTTGAACATACTATAGCAGTTGTATTAACTTAAAAAAATTATAAATGTGATCATATAATTGCATTTATGAGTAATTATTTCAAAACTTCTATGTTAAATTATTCCATAATTGATAAACAAGCATTTTCTTTGGTCAAGGTAGTAAAATACTTTAGACACTATATTCTTAGAAATAACATGTATGCTATATTGCTAGACCCTACTACCAAACTCATGCTGAGTTAATGTGAATTAGGAGAAAGAAGAGGAAAGTGGATGTCCATACTCCAAGAATATGATCTTGAAATGAATTTTTTTTCATTGATGAGGTGTTAGGGATTAATTCAATTGATTGCTAACACTAATACTAGATTGAGTATCATGTAGGTTGACCAACAATAGTTTCAACTAAATGACTATTATGATGAAATCATTCATTTCCTAATCAATGGTTCTTGTCCTACAAGATAGAGAAAAAAATAGAGAATATCTTTGAGGCTAAAAAAAACTCAATTCTTGATCAAGGATTGGATACTATACAGAAAGAACTATGGAAGAGTGTATTTGAGATGCATTTCAAAAGAAGAATTGGCTGAAATCTTAAGTACCTTTCATGCAAAACTTGGGAGTGGACACCCCTCTAGGAAAACAACAACTTAAAAAATCTTAAGGGTAAAATATTACTAGTCAAATATTTTCAAAGATGCTCACAAGTATGCTAGGGAATGTCATTAATTCCAAATATTCAATACAAAGGAACCTAAAGAAGTTATGCCCTTGGGGCTAGTTTTAGTTGACAAACCATTTACTCAATGGGGTTTGGAATTTGTAGGGGTTATCAGCCTTAATTTTTTATTTGGGCACAAGTATGTTCTTACTACCATATATTAATGTACAAGATGGATAGAGGCAATATCAAAAACACAGTGTAAGACTGAAGATGTTCTCAAGTTCTTAGAAGAGAACATTTGCACTAGGTTTGGGATGGCAGTATCATTGGTATGTGACAATGGATCAATGTTTACATCTATATATATGACTAAGTAGGCCTATGATAATAAAGTATCTCTTAAGTTTTCATCTAATCATGACCCTCAAGGTAATAGATTTCTAGATTTTACAAACAGGAATCTGATGAAAGTATTAAGAAGTCTGCAGCTCAACAACCAAGAACATGGAATCTATTATTCAATTATGTTATGTGGGTAGATACAACCAAAGTGAAACAAGTTATAAACATATCACCATTTATTTTGGTATATGGACAAGAACTAATATTTCCAATTGCTCTCAAATTTCCAACTTACAAATTTATACAAGAGTATATAGAAGGAGATCAAGATTATGCCAATTTTAGGTTACTTGGTATCATCCAAATGGATGATTCTAGAGAAGAAGCATTTGTTAATTTAACAGAAATCAAACTACTACCAAAATATTATTTAACAAATGGTCAAAGATCAAGGTGTTCAGACAAAGAGACCTGGGTCTCTTATGGGAAAAAGCATCTAATCCAAAAAAGAAACATGGGAAATTCACTCCTTTGTGGATTGGCCTTTATTAAATTGATAAGACACTAAGAGAAAACACCTTTGAGCTCAAATACTTGCATGGAGTAGAGTTTACTTTTCCAACCAATGGAAAATATCTCAAGCATTATTTCTTTGTTGTTCACCTCAAGTATTTATAGAGTAATCTATAAGATTAGTTAGAGTTAGTGTAGGTAGGTTTAGATTAGTTTCATTCCTATCCCTTGTATGTAAATAGTGTTTGTGAATATTCGTTGCTTGTTGTGTGTTTTATTTCTTTGCTTTTTTTTCTGGCTTTACATAATTTTTTTCCAAGATAGGTCTTCAAACTCCAAATCCATGTAAGTTCTCAAAAGAACTTTATAAACCAAGAATACGGATATGACTCTTAAACATTGGTTTATCATAGATTTTGAAAATTTTGAGCTTAATGTTATGTTTTTGATAAATTGATGAAGATTAGTATATATACTAATTGTTCCTTAAAAAATCTTAAACCTTATGTTTATCTAAGTTTAATTTCAATAAGGATTACATGTGTTTGAGTGTAGGTTTTAATTATTAGAACAAAGTCATGTTAGCACTTAAAGAACATTATTGCCTGTGATGAATTTTATGACCAAGGATGATTATCTTGAACTTCAAATATTTGACAAAAAAATCTTAAACACCTAGCTAATTCTGGTTCTAAACCTTTATTGGGAAGCTAAATATAGTTGAAAATTACAAATAAAAAATAAAATCTTTATCGAAAATCTAAAAGTTTTCTAAGCAAAGGTATCTCTATTGGGGCTATGGACATCTGGCAGGAAGTAGATCAATACCCAAGCCTTCCCCTTTTATAAAGCATGATTCATAATGAATATCTACATATGTTGTAAGTTTATGTTAATGATCCAGGTCATGAAATCTATAAGTTGTTCTCTCAATTCTAATGGTAATCAGTAAATTAATCAAAGTACACACACAACATGACTAAGTTTTGATATTTGACCTTAATTCTATATTTTTAAGACTTGTTTCAATTATGAATTTATCTTAATAATGGTACTTGATCATGTGAAATTATTAGTCTGTTGATTATTTTGAACTAAAATTTGAATTGATCTTAATAATGGTACTTGATCATGTGGAATGGTTAGTCTAGTGATTATTTTGAACTGAAAGTATCTAAATTCTAACATTCTACAATGTTTCTCCTAGAAGTCACCATTTGTTGAGGCCAACATCCCCCATTTCTAAAAAATTAGGACCCTTGTTCAAATTTTGTAAATTATGCTATAAATCAGACATTCAACTTGAACAGAGTGCATCATTGTATATCATGTGTTGATTTAGCTTACATTGACACGTTAACACATAAGTTTTGTTTGATCTTATCTAATATTTCTAACATTTGGCTCATGTTTTTCCATCTTACAAGATTAATGAATATTCATTAGAATGAACAAATGTTCATGGGTTTATACTTCAATGTTAATTTGACCCTTAGTTGGTTAACTAATATGGTCCCATTCGAGTCATTACGTTAACATGTGGACCTTAATTGATTAATTAAATTTAAGTTTAAATGACATTCAAAACCTTAGTCTAAATTAATTTTATCCTAAGTTATTAAAATGGATACATATTTTTTATGGATCACTTTATTTCATCTTAGTCTTAGTTTAATTTTAGTCCAAGTTTTGATCAAGTTTATTAATTCATTAAAACTTTAATCTAAGATTTATGCTAAGTCATTATATATCTTGAGCACTTATTATTTGATTTTACTATTCATAGGTATGAATTAAATTCAAGGTTACCAAGTGTCAAAACCTTACTTGATCAGATAAAATATCAATGACACATGGATGATCACCCAGAGTTAATAAGTTAAAATTCCCTCGATCATGATTAATGGTGTGTATTCTTACATACAAATTCTGATTGATGATCTACATTGAAGAATGAATTCAATAAGTCAAGATATATCTATGATGCATATTCAATCATGTAGATGGAGATCTAATGGTGATCTTGAAGTCAAAATGTCTAAAGATCCTGATATTAAATACAATAGTGCCATGTGTCATAATCATGGTGAATTGATAGCATATCAATGGCCCACATTTGATCATGTTTGGCAGATTAATGGCATGCATTTGATCATGTAGATTAATATTGATGGTGTAAATTGAGTCAATAAATCAATAATCCTAGATTACATGCAATACTTCCATGAGGTGTAAGAGCGTTAATTGAATGGGGACTTATAATAGGGTACACAAAAGGAACATGGGGCTACCAAGTGTCACAATCTCATAATCCTAGATCAAAGATCAATGTCCAGTGTTGAAATTCAAGGACAGGAGACTCCCAAGGAGATCGACAGAGTAAATTTAATCAAGTTTACAAGAGGCACGGTATGAAGACACATGTTTGAAGTGATAATAGTCATGTTTTAAATTAAATAAATAGTGTGGAAAGGAGATGCCACATAGGCAGACATGTTAGATCAAAAGATTTTGTGGACCCAAGCATGCGAAGGTATAAATATGAGATCAAAATATGATTTAGGTTACCAAAGTAAAAACTTCAAACTTGTATGCCACCATTAAAGCTTAGTTCAACCCTCTAAAAGCCCTCAAATGCATAAAAAATCCCTAAAATTGTTTATACATTCATTATTTTGAATCAGAAGAGAGAGCTTGATAATAAAAGTTATTCAAAGACTAACTAGATTTCCAAAAGTGTTGAATTATCATTCACAAGTGGATAATTTAATCAGAATCATAGTAATGACAAACTATAGACCTAATTCAAAGAAAATAGTTGAATTATACTTGTGATTAGACACAGTGGGTAGAGTATTTAAAGATACAGAGTTTATGGCTTCTTCACTAAATATAGGAGACAATAATTACTTGATTTTATTCTAGATCATAAAGAACCAAGAAATTTTAACTAAGGAAGAGGAGAAGTTACTTTCGGTGAAGAGATTGTATGATGACATCATGGAAATTTAGCTTACATGACTCTATTAAGTTTTCACCAAGCCAAAGGTGTTGCAATGTATCGATGTCCTTAGTCTTATTTTTAAAGATGCTAAAATCGATAAGGGTATGCTTATCTATGAACCTAGTTTGAGAAAAATAACATATATATCCTCTGTTGCCTTCCAATCCTATTATAAAATACTTAAGCCATGAATAGACCTTGCTTCCATTAATTCATGGACCTAGAAACATACCATGGAGGATATATTAGTGAAATGGTTAGAATCTAGTAACAAGGTCATTGTAGATCCTAACAATAAAATCCCTATGAGCCAATTTAGACCAAGAATCAAAATGGTTATGACTATGTTGTTCAAATTATATGGATTTGCACATGCTACACATGTGGAACTTATATGGGTGCTTATGGTGTATTTTATTATTGAGAAAGTGGTAGTACCTCCTTTACGTAAAATCATTAGCATTTACTTAAGCAGGCAAATTTCTGGTATCAAAGTAAAGAAGAGGTATGAGTTTTTTATGATGCCATATTTGTTAGACACCTTATGTAACACAACTAAAATCCCTAACCAAAGAGAGTGGCCCCCCAATGGCACCCAAACTATGTCCTGATATTACTAAAAATTGCATATTTACAAATATAGGGACCATATCCAATTCATTTGTGTCTATGTATATCCCATTTTGAGCCAAGCCATCAATGGTCTCCCCATAATGAGGACAACTCCTTTAGCCAAGAATTCCATTGAGACAATGGGAGATATTTAGTTATACCTTGATTGTATGTTTATCATAATAGAGGGAACCCAAAGTGCCCCCTTAAATTACCAGTACATGTGCTAGATAAGTTGGCATAACAGGAAGTAGCATACCAACTATTCAATGGAATAGATGGGATCTTCAAGACCAAGAACAAATGAATTCTCCATGGTTTTCCCATGAATATTGGTATAACCACTTTTAGATAATTGGACCAAATTTAAATGGCTTAAAAACACATTATTTCTTTCAATTTGTAGATAGATGACAATAGACAGTGGGATCCTAATGGTAGGGTAAAGAAGCACTTGAAGAAGAAAGGCATTCTACCTATGCCTTATGAACATGAACTTGGAGCATATGACTTTGTGTACACTAAGGCAGCCACATATTATGAATTTATTATAAGACTAAAGGAATATAATATAAAGCCTAAATCTAGATTACTAAGAGATCAAAAAATGGAAGATAGATGGTAGCTTGGTCCTAGACAATATCATCTAGTAGATGTTGGCCCTTCTAGGCTTCCCCTAGATAACATGCAAATAGATTATAGGCTTTAATAAAGGAGACCAAGAGAAGTTATTTCAAGATCCTCAGTCCCTAAGTCTTTTAGAACAATAGAACAACATTTGCCTCAATAGGGAGAAATTCACATGATAGTTTTGGATCCATAGGAATCTCTCGAAGATGCATTGAGAATGCTCTCCATGACCTATGAAATAGACATATATGTAGAGGAGGAAAATTTTAAGGAATCCAAATAGGAAAAGGGAAAAGAGGGGCCATTATACTTAATGATCATTGATCCTCCCAAGAGGAAGGTTGAGACTACAACTGTCCAAAAGGCAAAGAAAACAAAAATGACCATCATTCCAGGTAGTTCTTAGGTACCACCACCCTCCAAGTCTTACATACTTAAATTCCCTTTGAATAACATCAACATATTTAGTAAATATAACCCAATCTATGGACCAACTATACGTGAATGGTTCATATATGAACCAAGGATGGAGAAACTTCCTACTGCCTATCACCTATGGGCTATAGTGAAGACCACAAACATATCTCAACCACAAAATTTAAAGCCTTGGATAATAGCATTACAAATATTATTAATAAAGGAGACTTACTACTCCAACTCAACCAATGGTCCAATTATAGGTAGAGCTTCTAAGTAATCATGTGGCCCAGTCTTCAATGGGAGTCAAGTATGATCCAACTATTATAGGCCTGTAATAAGGTCAAGAAGTTATACACTAAAGGTTTGAGCCTTTGGTTCACCTAAATTGAAAGAGGGAATAGAGACTAGGGAAAGACCCCATATTTTAAGAAGATGTTCTAGAGCTAGCCCAATCCTAGTCAAAAAGGATATAGGTTACAATCAAAGGACTAAAATAAGAGAAGAAAATTTTGGAAGAACAATCTATTTTATCAATACCAGTAGATATTATTAATAACTTTGAAACAACTATCTATGATACATTCAATTCTATAAATGAAATAAGGTCCAAATTGGATATGATCAGTAAATAACATGTTGACGTAGGAGCATCAAGGCAAGAAAACATCATTTGTGTGTTTTAATTTATAAGGGGGTCAATATAGTCAAAATGATAGTGTTCAAGGTTATAATACATGATAATAAGTATAATTAAGGTCATAAAGGTCTTAGGAAGCCATGAGGTGGCTTAGAATTTGAATTGGAGGTTTTCCCTTCAAAAGTAAGAATTTGAAATTTTAAAATAGTACAATAGAGACTAAGAGAGTTATTTTGTGTGTTTGGAGTGTTCAGGTGATTAAGTTGGTTTAGGGGTCTATTCAAGTAATAAATAAGGTATTATAATGTCTTTTCATGTATAATTCTTGAAGTAAGTTGTATAGTTAATGAAAATATCACCCTTGGTACATTGAGGTAGTTATGGCCAAGAAGTTGATGTAACTTCCAAGAAAGAAAACCTACGTTGAAAAATAAAAGAGAAGTCAATGTAAAAAAAAAAGGAGATATATGGTGTAGAAGAGAGAGGGAGATGAGGCATCCAAGAAGAAGGAGTTGGGGTTTTGAAATTTGTATGTAATTACTCCTCATGGAAGTTGATAAAGTTCAAATTTTATGTTGCAAAGGAATGTTGTTGAACTCCATGAATAAAGAAACACGTGTTTTGTAATCTCTCTTTTTTCCTTCAATAGGAAAAGTTATTGTTTTGAGTGTTAAGAAACCATAATTTGATTCTGGAGATTATATACATTTCTTGTGTCTATGTGTGAAATGGCAGGTTCTTGAGAGATTGCTTATCTCAGCCAAATGAATGAATAATGGAGTAGTTTCTGTAGGGTCAAGAAGTTTTATTTCTAGGACATAAATTTATGGAACATAATTAGATCATTTATATACTCTTGGATGTTTGAACTAGTGATATAAATGAGGAATACATATATTAGAATAACTCAGACCACAGACCTTGTTCTTTACCAATATTCCTTGTAATATGGTAAGATGGATTATTTGCATCAATTTTTGGAAGATGGATTTTAGAGCATGTTTCTAATGTGTTTTTACCTATAATTTACATTTTATGGAATTCTAATATTTAGGTTATGAATTTTAAATGTTTGATAAAATGACCATGCCCAATCACGTGAAAGAGACCTTGTTTTGGAATGCATTAGCTCAGTATTGTGTAATCTAAGATTCTCTTTATAATTATTAATAAGATGGTTATTGTTGCATATGGTCGTGTAATTAGGTATAAAACAAGTGATGAGACATTATAACTCTTAAGAGGTGGATAATATTTAAATTTTTCAAAGATGCTATGTTGTTGTTGGCAGACCCTATTGTATACACCAAAAAACCCTATGTACTAAGGTGATCTTATTTTAGAATACCCCAAAGTAAGGTGATTTGAGTAGAAGATTCATGGTATAGATAATTATTGGATTAAAATGGGTTCAATTAATATTATGTTTTGGTGTTAACCCATAATTCAACTCATGGAAGATAACAGTCATACACATATTTACCCTGTGTACTTAGTCTAAGAGTAAAGAGAATGCAAAGCACCAATAGGGATAGATGGACTTAAATGAATGTGATTTATATGAAATATAAAGTTTATGTTAGATTATTTTATATTACAAGTAAGGTTTTGAATCCTTTTGAGTAAGTTTTGAACATAGAAACCCTGCTAACATAGTGAACTCTATTTTTTGCTATTGGCAATAAGAGATTGAAGGTTATTTATACTTGATAAGAATATGGAAGTGATGTTGGTGAAGTTATAAATTATTTTTAAATTATATTAAATTTCACTGATTCCCTTGATGAATTCAATAGACCCTTGGAAATAAATTAGTCCTTTTATGGACTATGCATAGTCATTTCTTACTCACAGTTTACTGAGAAGTTGAAGGTTACAATGTGGAAAAGTTGAGATAAGGTTTATTACCTATTGGAAGAGTTAAAAAAGGTAAAAATAGACCTACTATAGGTTTTTTGGATCCTTGAAACCATATACAATGAAATTTATGGATTTTTGTATGGCCTTGACCTAAACAGGCTTGAAAACCACTAAACTTAGGGTTATGCTTGTAAAAAGCATTTTAACCCTCAATTTTTTTATGAAACTTGGTAATTAGATTTTATTTATCATGAATCAAGTAAATAACATGTATTTAGTTCTATACAGATAGTATTGTATGGATTTTTCCCATGATGTCAAAAGGTAGGCCTAATTAGGTCTAAAAGAGGGTTATTTAACAAAGGAAGTGCTAGTTAGGGACAAAGATAAGTCATGAAACTTTAAAGACATATAAATGGGATGAAATTAAGATTTTAAATATAATTATACCTTGGTAAAATTTAATTAATTGTTCAAACTAAAGGAAAAATGCATAAAAGGGCTACTAGCTAAGAAGGTCATTGAGAGCAAGAAGAGTGAAAGTGAGTTTCAGGGTTGTTTGGACACTTGAAATAGGATAAGATAGATAGGATATGATCATCTAGGAGTATAAAATAAATTAGGCTCACCCTTTGAAACCTAAATCAAATTTTAACCCTTGTGGCCTAAGGAGAAGGGTGACTAACAATAACTAGGGAAAGATTGTAATCAAAGTTTGCATATGAGAAGCATAGTATGAGGTTGAAATTAAATGTGAACATAAATAAAGGATATATTAACATAAAATATACCTCAATGATTAGGTTCCATCCATGGTGGATAATAAATCCATTGAGTAACAAGAGAGTGCAACTACTTCTAAGTAATGACAATCAAGATGAAGCTTAATCAATGATTGTGATCAATCAAGAATAGAGAACTAGATTGTGATGCTAAAGAGGACTTCTCCCTAATGCCTCTACATCAAATTCCATGACTCTAAACCAAGACAATCAATGGCAAGGCTCAGAAAACAAATTAAAGGCATTGATCAAGATACTAATGGAAAACTAGATCCCTAAACTTAAAATAGTCAACCCATCACATTTAAATATGGCCATGATAATCGTGATGGAGAAAATTAGGGACATAAATAAGTGGTCAAAAGTAATTTAAGGTCTCTTAGGAGACTTAAAATAACTAGAGGGTAGAATGATACAGATACTAGAGGTTTTATTAAGGATCCAACCATCCCTAGTCAAACAGGCCTAATAGTTGATGAAGAATTCCAGTAGAGAGTTACCAAGTTCATCCAAGAGGTCAAGAGTAGAATCAAGGGAAACACAAGGGTTGAAACAAACATATCTTTAACTTGATCTTGATATCAAATTAAAATATTGGTAATGATAGGATCATCATAGAAGCCATGGATAAAACATATGAAATCTTTAGAGATTTAGCAGGGCAAACAAAGGACCTATTTATAAAGCCAATCATCAATCTCATGTTGATTGATGAATAGTATGACAAATCCATGAATATTTTGGAATAAAATAAAAAGGCTATAGTTGTAGGGGCATCTCAACGTCAACAAGGTTGAATTAGAATATTTTTTTGTATAAAAAACCATGTGAATCATTTGAATATAATACACTATTTTATAAAAGCATGTGCAATGTGTAATGCACATGACTTATAGGTTAGTCACATTTGAAAAGTGCCATTGGTATTAGAATATTTGTAAGAAGACATATGTCCTTGACACTTGTCTAATTTCTATTTGAGAATGACTAATAGAAATACCCCATGGGTTGCTCTTTCAACCTATAAAAGGAGGTATTATCATTGGAACAAGGGAGGAAGTTTTGAGAGTAAAACTATTTTGTAAATTTAAGAGAAAATAATATAAGGAAGAGAATTTTGTGAATATTATCTCATTTTTTTTGTTTGTTTGTTATCATGGTTGTTTTCTCAAGTCTCTATTTTGATGTTTAGATTTGAACTACTTTTATGAATTCTAGATATGCATGTATTAATGCAGAGTTGTTATATTGAGCTTTACTCTAGGTTGAATAAAAGTTATTAGATTCATTTCAATATAAATGCTTTTCTAGAAGATTTACAAATGCAATTTTTCTTGTTTAAGTAAATCTTTAAAGTGAATATGATCTCTAATTTTCATGTTTCTAAATATCCTTAGACATTTTTCTGGTATATGATAGGATCTGTACTATTTGGTAATTTTATGTCATATGTTGGTTTGAAGATGCATATCTTTGATGAAATGAGAGATTTTTCAAGATTTATGAACTGGGGAATAGAAACATCTCTCTTTCTACCTTACCCTACCTATTTTCTCATTTTTTATCAACTCACTGTAGTTTACTTTCTCATTATTATTTCTCATGCTAGACTAGAGTTTTAGACTTTAGATTCTACTCATTCTTCATTAGATTTAGCTAAAATAATTTTCATCTTCACAAAAATTTAGGACCAAGGTTGCTCCCAACAACCACTTACATAATAATTTTATTAAATAGTTAAATAGCTCGACTGCTACTCCACCATAGATCTCAGGAAGATCACAACCAACAACTCATGAAAAAGATTCTTTGAATTTTGAAATGAGACATGTTTTCAACACTATATGAACCCTATGATACATTTCCATGCATCAACAAGTGAAATAATTGGCACTAGAAGGAGGGCTTGAGCTAAAGATTTGTGAATCTAAAGTATTTTGAGCTGATTTTAGTGAATTTTATTCAAAGATCAGTTGATCCTTTGTGGATTTATGTTTTTCATAGCTTAAATTTGTAAATATCATTGATATTCATGGTTTTATACTAGTCTTTAGGCTTATTTATCTAAATATATTTATTCTTTGAAGATTTATGTGAAATTATTATAAAGGTTGCTTAAGATTTATGAATATGATGTTATAAGGTTAGTGATAGTAATTTTATTCAAAGATCATTGATATTTACAAGTTTGGATGTATCTTTAAGCTAATACAGTTAAATATAGTCATTCTTTGAAAAATTTGTATGAATTTGTGTAAAGTTTACATGAACTTAGAAATCTAAATGTACAAATCTACTTATTTGTAAGAATTGAATTGAAGATCATTTGTCTTTGTAAAAATAAGGTTTTTACATTGTATTTTGAAAAAAAATTATATTTTACAAGATGTAAATACAATGAATAAGATCTAGGTCAAGGTATGAGATAAGGATACCTCTTCTTTCCTTGGAAATTCATAGGAAAATAAGAACGGATAAAGGTAAATGTAGTGTTTATAAATCTAAACCGACTTCACCTATTTTTGATGTTGTATTTGATCCTCATCAAGGTATGGTTTAGTTATTTGGATATTATATCAATGTGTCTAGTTAGGTACATGACTTGCCAAAAAATCTAAAGAAATATTTACCTTCATTTAGTCCTACAGGCATTGTTACTGTTGAAGAACACATCATGTCTTTTAAGGCTGCATTAAGATTGTTAAATGTTGTTCATGAATATGTTGCCTACATGTAGTTTCCTTTTACTTTTAGAGATGTAACATATAATTGGTTTCTTAATATTCTTGAAAATTACATCATCAGTTGGAATAAATTCAAAAATTATTTCATCGACCAGTTTGTAAAGATCATCAGTCCCTATGTTCTATATCAATAGTTCACTACGGTGAAGAGAGGTTCAAATGAAACCATTAGAGCTTTCAATGCTATATTTCAAAAGATGGTTATCATAACTATAACTCCCTATAATATTGATGAAGCTTTAGCTTTATAAATTTATAAGGATGCTTTAGATCCAATGACTTTTGTATTTTTGAAAAGAGCTGTTGGGGTCATAAATATATTAGCTTTGGCTTATGTTGAAGCTATGAAAATTAGTGATCAAATACAACCCCAATGTCAATTAGCATATGGTATTACTAATATCAATCAAAATTTTCATATATTTAATATCTTCCCAAATGTTAATCAGAACATGCCTACTTTGAATCAAAATCTAGTTTTAAACCATTTGCCTTTGAGTCATGTTTATCCTAGTTACAACTTAGGATTGGTAAGTAACTCTAAAAGTGATTCATATCAACAAAATAAATTATCTATGGTACCAATAGATATTAATAGTACTCAAGTCCACAATTCAAAGGTACCTAAGAATGAAAATGACTCCATATTGAAAATGGTTTAAAAACTGAGCATTAATTTTCTTTAGTTACAAAAATAAGTAGGTAACCCGGGGGAAAATTCCAATAGAAACTATTTTTATCAAAAGTTTAATATACCTAATAATAGGTTTCACAATAAAAACAACAAAAATAATAAAGAGTCATCTAAAACTAAGAACATACTTGAATTAAACTTTTATGATGTAGCTTTCACTAATTATTGTAGAGTTCATAACACTGTAAAACATGGTCAATTAGATTGTATAGATGTTTGTAGTGATTTTAAAGTACTCAAGATGAATTGGATACATTTAAATTTATGCCTAACAAATATAATGCAAGAGGTTCATCTGGATCTTCAAAGACATCTAAATCTTTTGAACTTGAGATACTCTAGAAGAGATTCATGATTTTCAATAGTATCTGAAGAAGACTTATCCATTGAGGAATAGAGAATAAAATCAACCAATGACAAGTTCTACTCCACCAAACAAGAGTGATACTCCTCCTGATCCCAAAGCAAATAACAATCCAGAACCTCCAAAGGGAAGTAACACTAGAAATAATGTTGATTTATCTAGTTCTTCTACCAGGAGTGGGTATAACATAGTAGAGGATATGAAGAAAATTAAAGATAATATTACAATGAATGAATTGACTCAAATAACTTAATAGAGAGACTTGTTGCTAGAATATTTAACACAAAAACCTAGTAAATCACAAAAACTTACAAATGCAAATGTAGTATTGTATAAGAATAAAAAAGAGGTTCCACCTTTTTTACTTACAATTAGAATTTTTGGTAAAAATTTGCATAACTGTCTGTTAGATTCATGTGTCTCTACGAATATCATACCAACAAGTATTTGTGAAAATCTTGGTTTAAGTCCTATTAATTTTGATATATTAATTAGACAAATCTAGAGTTAAATTGATTTGTGAATTATTAAATGTGTACATGCATCTTGCTTCGGAACCAAGAGTGTAGTAATTTATTGATATTCAAGTTGTGGACATTTTATATGCTTATGGGATGTTGCTTAGCAGAGATTGGACCAAATATTTGAATGGATACATGTCAATTTATTGCTCTCACATGTGGTTACCATGGAGGGGAATTCCTAATCAAATTCAGACTGAAAGGGAACCAAAGATGAAGCATATGGTCATTGAATATAATGCAGCCAATGAAAAGGTCAATGTGGTTAATTCTTATTTAGGGGTTTACACCCTTGACACTCCTCAGGTATGTAATTATAAATACTCTCATGCTATGCCTAGACTTTGTAAATTATATGTTGATGGTACTAGATATAAACCTAGGTCTAGAGTAAAAGTAGTTTTAATCAATCCCATTGGGAAATATTATAATGCTTATTACAAACATCAATTTTTTTGCACCAATAATTTGGTAGAGTATGAAGCATTTATCTTAGGATTATAATTTTTTATTAAACACAAAGTTAAATAACTACTCATATATGGTGATTCTAAACTAATAGTCAATCAGGTCCAAAATAAGTATCAATGCATATTATCTTATCTTAAGAAATACAAGTTTAGAGTATGGGACTTGATTGATTATTTTGATGATTTCAATATTGTTTCAATCCCTAGATAAGGAAATCAGTCTATTGATGAAATAGCTTCAGTTACAGCTAACCTAATGCCAAATCAATATTCCAAATAGGGAAGGTTTGGCATTGAATTGGTCCCATGTCCCTCTATACCTGATAATATTAATCATCGATAAGTGTTTAGTGATGACTAGCAGATCATTGAATTGATGAACAACTCAAGAGTTTTTGAATCTCATATTATTGATGAGATCAATGAAAACTCTCTTGATAATGATAGAATTGATGACAAGATTATACAATTGAATGATAACAAGATTTCCAAAGGCATGATTTCCTTGAAAAGACTATTTGACAGAGATAAGCTAGATGAAACTGTTAAAGTTCCCAAGGACCTAGGAACTCAAGATCAACCTCAGCTAGTAAACCTTGGTACAACATGCATAAACATAGAGTTTAGAAATGTTATAGACATACTGACCAGGTATAATAATTTTATTACATGGTCTTATGAAGATTTGAAGATCTTTGATCCTTGAGTTATCACCCATACCATTCCCTTAAAAGAAGCCTATAAACCCTTTAGGTAGAAGTAAAGACCGATCAATCTTGTTTTGGAACCATTGATTTATAAAGAGGTCAAGAAATTATTAGATGCAAAAATAGTTTTTCCAATTAGACATTCTACCTAGGTAACTAATATAGTACCAGTTAGAAATAAAAAATGGAGAGATTAGATTATGCATAGATTTTAGGAAACCTGAACAAATATTCTAAAAAAGATAATTATCCTTTGTCATCCCTTGACCAGGTGATTCAAATTATTAGTGGCTCTTCCATGATGTCTTTCGTAGATGGTTTTTCAAGTTACAATCAGGTACTTGTTAACAAAGAAGATAGAATGATGATTACATTCATAACAAAATGGAGCATTTTTGCTTTCATAATGATGCCTTTTGGACTCATCAATGTATGAAATACCTTTCAAAGAGCTATGGACCATGCCTTTCAAGGCCTTATAGGTAAATGTATGATTATATATATATATATATATATATATATATATATATATATATATATGGATGATCTAACTGTATTTTTGAAGAATAGGGAAGATCACATAATACATTTACAACAAGTATTTGGACATTGTCGAAGGTATGGAATTTCCCTTGACCCTAATAAAAGCATATTTTGTGTAACTGAAGGGAAATTACTAGGACATGTGTTAACTAGAGATGTGATTTCTATAGATCGAGATAGAGTCAATTCTATCTCTAAAATAGAACCCCCAAATAGTATAAAATAGCTAAAGTCTATCTTTGGGAAGATCAATTTTGTAAGGAAATTCAATTATAGTTTTGTAGAGATTGTGAAACCACTTAGTGACATGCTAAAGAAGGATACAAAGGTCAAATGGAATGAAGAAACAAAGACAACCTTTAAGTATATCAAGGAAGCAATAGGAAAGGAACCTATGTTGATGAATCTTGACTTTACCAAAGTTTTTTATCTTTATTTTTTTGCTTCTAAACATACTATAGCAATTTTATTAACTCAAAAAATTAATAACTCTAATCATCCAATTGCATTTATAAGTACTAACTTTAAAAATGTTGAGTTAAATTATTTACTAATTGATAAACAAGCATTTGTTTTGGTCAAGGTAGTCAAAATATTTAGACACTATATTCTTAGGAATAAAGTGTATAATATATTACCAGACCCTGCTACCAAACTCATGTTGAGTCAATGTGAATTAAGAGAAAAAATAGGAAAGTGGATGCCCATACTCTAGGAATATGATATTGAAATGAAAACTGCTATATTGGTGAGGTGTCATGGATTAATTCAATTGATTGCTAACACTAATCCTAGATTGAGTATCATGTATGTTGTTCAAAAATAGTTTCAACCAAATGATTGGTATGATGCAATCATTCATTTCCTGATGAAGGGTTATTGTCTTACAAGACTGATCAGAGAACAAAGAATATCTTTGAGGCTCAAAATAGCTCACTTCTTGATCAAGGATAGGATACTTTATTAGAAGAACTATGGAGTGTATTTGAGGTGTGTTTCAAAATAAGAATCAACTAAATATTAAGTACCTTTGATGAGAAACTTGGGAGTGGACACCCCTCTGGGAAAATAAGTTACAAAATCCTAAGGGTAGGATATTACTGGCCAACTATTTTCAAAGATGCTCACAAGCATGTTAGGGAATGTCATCAATGTCAAACTTCAATACAAAGGAACCTAAAGCAGTTATTCCCTTGATGCCAGTTTTAATTGACTAATCATTTACTTAATAGGGTTTAGATTTTGTAGGGGTTATCAACCCTAATTCTTTAGTTGGGCACAATTATGTTCTTACTGCCACATATTATTGTATAAGATGGCTAAAGGCAGTAGCAACAACACAATATAAGACTAAAGATGTTATCAAGTTCTTAAAAGAGAACATTTTCACTAGGTTTGGGACACCAGTATCATTGGTCTATGATAATTGATCAGTGTTTACATTTATAGAGATGACTGAGTGGGCCTATGATAATAAAATAGTTCTTAATTTTTCATCTAATCATTACCCTTAAGGTAATGGAATTTCAAAGTCTACAAACAAGAATCTGATGAAAGCTATTAAGAAGTATGTAGCTCAACAACTAAGAACATGGCATCTATTATTAAAGTATACTTTGCGGGTAGATAGAACTAGAGTGAAGTAAGCTCTAAATGTATCACCATTTCTCTTGGTATATGGACAAGAACCAATATTTCTAATTACTCTCAAATTTCCAACTTACAAGTTTATATAGGAGTATATAGAAGGAGATCAAGAATATGCCAATTCCACATATATGACTCTTAAACATTGGTTGATCATGGATTTTGGAAATTTTGAGCTTAATGTTATGTTTCTAAGAAATTGATGAAGATTTATATATAGACTAATTATTCCTTAAAAATCTTAAACCTTATTTTTATCTAAGTTTGATTTCAATAAGGATTGCATGTGTTTGAGTGTACGTTTGAATTAATAGAACAAGTCATGTTAGCACTTAAAGAACATCATTGTCTGGGATGAAGTTTATGACCAAGGATGATTGTCTTGAAAATCAACATTTGACCAAAAAAATCTTAAACACCTGACTAATTCTGGTTTGCAATCTTTATTGGAAAGTTAAATATAGTTGAAAAATACAAACTAAAAATAAAGGTCTTATCAAAAATATAAAATTTTTCTGAGTAAAGGTGATTTTGGTAACCTCCATTAGGACTATGGACACCTGACTAACAGTGGATCAAGTCCTAGAGTGGAGCCAAAAGTATCTCTATCAAGGCTATGGATGCCTGGCTAGTAGTAGAGCAATGTCCAAGCCTTCCCCTTTTATAAATCATGATTCATAATGAATATTTACATGTTGCAAGTCTATGTTAATGATTAAGGTCATGAAATCTAGAAGTTATTCTCTGAATTCTAATGGCAATCAATAAATAAATCAAAACACACACAACATGACTAAGTTTTGATATTTGACCTTAATTCTGCATTTATAAGACTTATTTCAATTATGAATTGATCTTAATAATGGTACTTGATCATGTGGAATGATTAGTCTAGTTATTATTTTGAACCAAAAGTATTTTAATTCTAACATGCTACAATGTTTCCTCCAGAAGTCATCATTTGTTGAGGACAACATCTTCCATTCTAAAAAATGAGGACCCTTGTTCAAATTTTGCAAATTATGCTATAAATCAAACATTTAACTTGATCAGAGTGCATTATTGAGTATCATGTGTTGATTTAGCTTACTTTGACATGCTAACACATAACCTTTATTTGATCTTATCTAATGTTGCTAAAATTTGGCTCATATGTTTCCATCTTGTAGGATCAATTTATCTTCATTAGAATGAACAAATGTCCATGGGTTTATGCTTCAATGTTAATTTGACCCTTAGTTATTTAAATTATATGGTCCCATTTGAGTCATTATGTTAACATTTAGTCTTTAATTGATTAATTTAATCTAAGTTTAAATGATGTTCAAAACCTTAGTCTAAATTAATTTTAGCCTAAATTCTTATTAAAATGGATTTATATTTTCGATGGGTCACTTTATTCCATCTTAGTATTAGTTTAATATTATTCTAAGTTTTGATCAATTTTATTGATTCATTAAAAATTTAATCTAAGATTTATGCTAAGTCATTATATATCTCGATAACTTATTCTTTGATTTTACTATTCACATATATGAATTGAATGCAAGACTTCCATGTGTTGAAACCTCACTCGATCAGATAAAATATGAATGGCACATGGGTGATCACTCAAATTCAATAAGTCAAAATTCCCCAGATCAAGATTGATGGTACATATTCTTACATATAAATTCTAATCGATGATTCATGTCAGGGAACCAGTAGAAACAACAAACATGCTCCTATCCCTCCTTAGTCAGGATCTTGCTCTACCAATTAGAACACATGTGATTACTTCTTGTATTAGCAACTAAACACGGAATTATGCCAGAATCAATAAGTAACTAGAAATATGAAACAACACAGGAATTAAGAGACAATACATAATTGTATTATAAACATAGAAGAATATACAATAAGGAAGATGCCACTTCTTCCTCCACCTCAAAGGTTCGCCACACCTCAAGACCTTCTTCCCTCTCTCTCTCGGTCCCAACAATCAACTCCAACACATAATTGATGTTCACCTCTCCAACCAGTCAGTAACACGCTGCCAATTCACCAAGTACACATCCGTACTCCAAGTAGATCCCCTGCTCTCTGCTACCTGCAAATCACTAGACCTTACTCACCATGTAGACATCTCTACACCCCTGAAGAACCCTTGTCCTTGCCTCACCAAGTCCTTATGATTCTTCAACCAGTACTCCAGTGGATCAGCTCCTTGACCTTGCAGACCTTGCAACTCTCCCTGATCATACACACTCATCACCCCTTTGGAACTAGGAGGAGTTACACTAGCTCTCTCTAAAAGCTCTCTAGCTTTCTAGCACACATTTACAATACAGCCCATGAGTCCATATATAGATCTCATGCTTACAATAATTAGACTAACCTAATTACAATAATTAGACTCGCAACTCAAGACTACGACTAGCCTTCAACATGCAAACTAACAGTTTCAAAATAGACTCTCCCAGATTCGTCATGCAAACTGCCTGTTCTCGCACAGGCTGCTGACATCGGCACCTCCAAGACTGATGTCGGCCGACAGGTAACCGACGCCGGTTGCTTCCTCTTGCTATCTGACCGACGTCGGCTGATCAGACCGATGCCATTTCTCCTGCAATTGATTCTGCAACACTGCATCCTCTGTAACTTCTCCTGTTTGCATCCTGGTGAAGCTTTTAGCTCCACAACCTAACAATTCACATTGAAGACTAAAGTCAATAAGTCAAGATAGATCTATGGTATATGTTCAATCATGCAAATGGATATCTAATGATGATATTGAATTCAATATGTCAAAATATCCTGATATTAAATGTGATGATACCATGTTTCAAAATCATGATGAATTAATAGCAAATTAATGGCTCGTATTTAATCGTATGTTTGGTGGATCAATGACACATGTTCGATCATGTAGATGGAGATCAATAGTGTGAATCAAGTTAATAAATAAATAAGTCTAGATTTCATGCAAGACCACCATGTGGCTTAATAGCATTAACTAAATGGGGACTAATAGTAGGGTACACAAAAGGCATGTGGGGTTGTTAAGTGTCACAATCACGGAAGCCCAGATCAAAGATCAATGACCAACATTGAAATTCAAGGCAAAAAGACTCCCAAGGAGATCGTTGGAGTAAACTTAATCAATTTTATAGGAGGAAAAAGATGAATACATGTGTCTGAATTGATAATGGTCATGTTTTAAAATTAAATAAATAGTGGACCAAGGAGACACCACATAGGCAGACATGTTAGATCAAAATATTTTGTGGACCCAAGCATGCAAAGTTATAAATATGAGATAAAAATATGATTTGGGTTACCAAATTAAATACTTAAAACTCATATGCCACCACTAAATCTTAGTTAAACCCTCCAAAATCCCTCAAACATATGAAAAAGCACTAGAATTATTTATACATTCATTGTTTCGAACCAGAAGAGAGAGCCTAATAATCAAAGTTATTCAAAGACTCTAACCAGATAGTCAAAAGAGTTAAATTGTCATTCACAAGTGGAAAATTTAATTAGAATCATATAAATGACAACATATGGACCTAATTCAAATAAATCAGTTGAATTATACTTCTCATCAAACATAGAGGGTATAGTATTTAAAGATACAAAGTTTGTGGCTTCTTCACTAAATACAGGAGACAATAACTCCTCTAGCTTGTTCTAGACCATAAAGAACCAAGGAATTTTAACCAAGAAAGAGGAGAAGTTACTTTTGATGAAGAGATTGTACGATGACATCATGGCATTTTAGCTTACAGGACTTCATTATGCTACCACCAAGCTAGAGGTATTGCATTGTATCGACATCCTTAGTCTTATTTTTAAAGATGCTAAAATAGATAAGGATATGCTTGTCTATGAACCTAGTTTGATAAAAATAGCATATGTATCCTCTATTGCCTTCAAATCTTATTATAAACTACCTAAGCCCTAAATAGACCTTGCCTCCATTAATGCATGGGCCTAGAAACATAACATGGAGGATATCCTAGTGAAATGGTTAGAAGCTAGTAACAAGGTCATTGTAGATCCTAATAAGAAAATTCTTGTGAGCCAATTCAAACCAGGAGTCAGAATGGTTATGACCATGTTGAAAAAATTATATATATTTGCACATACTAAACATGTGGAACTTATATGGGTGCCTATGATATATTTCATTATTGAGGAAGTGGTAGTACCTCCTTTAGGCAAAATCATGAGCATTTCCTTAAGCAAGTAGATTTTTGGTATCAAAGCAAAGAAGAGGATTGAGTTCTTCATGATGTCATATTTTTTAGATGCCCTATGTGCCATAACTAAAATCCCTAATCAAAGATATTGGTCCCCCAATAGCACCCAAATATTGTCCCAAGATTAATCAAAATTGCATATTTACAAATATAGGGACCATATCCAATTCATCTATGACTTTGTAAATCTTGCTTTGACCCAAGCCATCAATGGTTTCCCCATGATGAGGATAACTCCTTTAGTCAATAAGTCCATTGAGATAATGGGAGATATATAGCTATACCCTGATTGTATGGTTATCATAATAGAGGGAACCTAAAGTGCCCCCCTTAAATTACAAGTACATGTCCTAGATAAGTTGGTAGAATAGTAAGTAGCATACCAATTATTCAATAGAATAGATGGGATTTTCAAGACCAAGAGGAAAGTAATTCTCCATGGTTTTCCCATGACTATTTACAAAACCAATTTTAGACAATGGGACCAAATTGAAATGACTTCAAAACACAAGCTTTCTTTCAATTTTTAGATAGATGACATGGGATCCCAATGGTAGGGTAAAGGAGCACTTGAATAACAAAGGCATTTTGGTTGTGCCTTATGAACATGAAACTAGAGCATATGAATTTGTGTAAACTAAGGCAATCACCTATTATGAAGTTACTAAAAGACTAAACGAACATAATATAAAGCCTAAATCCATATTGCTGAGAGATCAAAAAATGGAAGATAGATGGAAGCTTGGTCCTAGATAATATCATCTAGTATATGTTGGCCCTTCTAGGCTTCCCCTAACTAACATACAAATAGAGCATAGGATTAAATAAAGGATACCAAGATAATTTGCTTCAATCTCCTCAGTCCCTAATTCTTCATGAACATAAGAACAATATTTGCCTTAATAGGGATAAATTCACATGATAGCTTTGTATCCACAAAAATATCTTGAAGATGCATTAAGAATGTTCTCCATGACCTATGAAACAAACATAGATGTAGAGGACTAAAATATTGAGGAAGCCAAATAGGAAAAGGGAAAAGAGGAGTCATTGGACTTAATGATAATTGATCCTCCCAAGAGGAAGGATGAGATGACAATTACCCAAAAGGCAAAGAAAGCAAAAATGGCCATCATTCCAGGTAGTTCTCAAGTACCACCACCCTCCAAGTCTTACAGAATTAAATTATCTTTGAAGAACATAAACCTGAATACCCAATCTATGGACCCACTATACATGAATGGTTCATATATTAACCAAGGATGGATAACATTCATATTGCCTATCACCCATGGGTTATAGTGAAGACCACATACATCCCTCAACAATAGGAACTAAAGCCTTGGATAATAACATTACAAAATAAATAATAAAGGAGACTTGTTACTCCAACTCAACCAATAGTTTAGTTATAGGTAGAGGTTCTAAGTAATCATGTGGCCTAATCTTTAGTGGGAGTCAGGTATGATCCAACTACTACAAGGTTGTAAAGATTAATTGAAACAATTGTCATAGAAGAAGGTCAAGAGGTTATACACCAAAGGGTTGAGCCTTTGGTTCACCTAACTCAGAAGAGGGAATAGAGACTAGGGAAAGACCCCATGTTTGAATAAGATGTTCTAGAGATAGCCCAATCCCAATTGGAAAGGCTACAAGATGCAATCAAAGGACTAAATCAAGAGAAGAATATTTTGTAAGAACAATCTATTTTGTTAGTACCAGTAGATATTGTTAATAACTTTGAAATAACTATATATGACACATTCAATTCTTTGAAGGAAATTAGGTTAAAATTGGACATGATTAGTAAAAAACATGTCATGGCTCTGAACTAAGCCAATCAGTGGCAAGGCTCAAACAACAAAGTAAAGGCATTGATCAAGACACTAATGGAAAACCATATCCCTAAACTTAAAATGGTCATCCCATCACATTTTAATATGGCCATGGTAATCGTGATGGAGAAATTTAGGGACATAAATAAGTGGTCAAAAGGCATTGAATGTCTCTCAAAAGACTTCAAACAACTAGACAATAAAATGATATAGATACTAGGAGGTTTGATTAAGGATCCAACCATCCCCAGTCAAAAAGGCCTAATGGCTGATGAAGAATTCCAATAGATAACTATCGAGTTCATCAAAGAGGTCAAGAGTAGAAGCAAGGACACCACAAGGGATGACAACAAATGTATCTTGAACTTGATCTTGACAATAAATGAAAAGATTGGTAATGCTAGGAGCATCAAAGAAGCCATGGATAGAATGGATGAAATATTTAGAGATTTAATAGGGAAAACATAGGAGCTTTTCATAGATCCAATCATAAATCTCATGTTTATTGATGAACAATATGACAAATCCATGAATATTTTGGAAAAAAATCAAAAGGTTGCAGCTACAGGGGCATCTCAAAATCAATAAGATTGACTTAGAATATTCTTTTGAATAAAAAACCATGTAAATCATTTGAAAAAAATATACTATTTTGTAAAAGCATGTGTAATGTGTAATGAACATGGATTATAGGTTAGTCAAATTTGGAAAGTGTCATTGGTATTAGAATATTTATAAGAAGACATATATTTTTGACACTTGTCTGATTCCTATTTGACAATGACTAATCAAAATACCCCATGGGTTGCTCTTCCAACGTATAAAAGGAGTATTATCATTGGAATAAGTGAGGAAGTTTTGAGAGAAAACTATTTTGTAAATTTTGGAGTAAATAATACAAGCAAGAGAATTCTGTGAATATTGTCTCATTTTTTTTTGTTTGTTTATTATCATGGCTACTTCCTCAAGTCTTTGTTCTGATGTTTAGATTTGAACAGCTTTTATGAATTCTAGATGTGCATGTATTAATGCAGAGTTGTTAATTTGAAATTTATGCTAGGTTGACTGAAAGTTATTAGATTCATTTCAATATCATTGCTTTTATGAAAGATGTGCAAATGCAATTTTCTTATTTAAGTAAATCTTTAAAGTGAATATGATCTCTAATTTGCATGTTTCTAAATATCATTAGACATTTGCCTGGTATATGATAGGATTTGTACTATTTTATAATTTCATGTCATTTGCTAGTTTGAATATGCATATCTTTGATGAAATGAGAGTTTTGTCAAGATGTATTAATTGAGGAACAAAAACATCTCTCTTTCTGCCTTACCCTGCCTATTTTCTCATTTTTTTATCAACTCGATATAGTTTACTTTTTCATTGTTAATATTCATGCTAGATTAGAGTTTTAGACTTTAGATTCTGATTATTCTTCATTAGATTTAGCTAAAATAATGTTCATCTTTACAAAACTTTAGGACCAAGGTTTATCCCAACAACCACTTACATAATCATTTTGTGAAATAGTCAAATAGCTTGGCCACTACTCCACCACAAATCTCAAGAAGATCACAACAAGCAACTCATGCAAAATATTATTTGAATCTTGAAATGAGAACATCTCAGCCCATTGCACTCCCCTCCTTTTTTTATATTTTCAATATTTCAAAGTGCCTTTAGGTTTTCAAAGACAAAATAAGGATAACAATGAATTCTACATGGGATAGCCTAAATCATGACATTTTAGCTTACTCAATAAAATTGGGTGCATGACACACAACAGTCATATTTTGTCACAATCAACCATCACAATTAAGTGTTTAATATATTGAAGTAACATGTGTTTTTATCCACCTACATCAGTCCTATCAAAAAATACTATATGATCATGTTTCTTATTTTTCACTCTTAAAATCCTATTTTCTTTCTCTTTCTCTATCAGTCAACTAAGACAAGTTTGTGTTCAATAGATTTGAGTAGCTTGCACTGCCATCCAACTAGGGTAGACCTATTTTGGAGTATTTTTATATTTTATCCCCGATCATAAGCATGCATAGTCACATATTTTGTTTATTTCTACTTGCAAACATCTGAAACAGTCAATAAAGATCTCAATTTGAGCTAAATATATTTCTTCTAGGTGTTTTTCAAAAATAATAGTTTTCCATATTTATGAATTTCCAAAATCATAATTATTACCTATTGTACATATTTAACTTATGATATCTATCTAGTATTACATCTATTATCATTACAACATTTATTGTTTTATAAAAAATAGGGTAAAACATATTAGTGAACTTGCACATTTTCAAGCATTGATTTTCTAAATTTTTTTAAGGTTTTAGATTAATTTCTAATTTTTACATAAAAAATCTAGATTTCTGATTGGTTTCAACTTTAAATTTCAATTTTCAAATTTCTTTTTATTTTTCTCTTGTTTTCTTATAAAATGTGTTTCAACAGTTTTAAAAATCATAGGAGTTGTGGTTCTGTGTAAATTGATCTTTATTTATAATTAAGTCATGGTGTTAGGGGTATTCCCCAAATACTCAAGCCATTAGACAACACTTTATATGGATTTTACTTTCCACATACCTCATGATATATTTTGAATGCTTAAGTTTTTATTTTTCATCCATAGTAAGCCTTCAACTATTTATTCTTTTAGTGCACTGGTAATCGGTTAGCCCTAGTAAGTTACTCTCACCATACACTAGATATGATATAGTGTAGTGAAAGATGGTAGAATACTTAAATATTATTCCTTTTGGTTTGTGTTCACTATTTTACAATTAGGATCAAAATATCTAAGAGCCTCCAAAGAAAACACACCTTGACTAGCTACACCATGGTAATAATGACTAAAATTTGCTTACATGTTTTGAAATTTAACATTACATTCTATATTACTTTTCAAATTATTATTTGGATTCATTATATTTGAGTATTAACTAAACCTAAATATCGTAAATAATATAAAAATCATATTATACAATCCCAAGCCTTCCTCAATTCATATTGTTACAATATCCAATCTAGCTATTACCTATCACCACCAGATGCCAAAAGGCATGTATGACTCAATTTTTCCTCCTCCTAGACATTAATTTTATCTCACTCACCACCATTCCCCTATTATAATCCCATGGCTTATATTAAACTCCAATGTTCATGTTGTCAACACTAGACAAGGATGAATACCTCACTCATTGCATCAGAATGAAGGTGGTCACCATGTTCCTTCTCGACCCCCTCTACCTCCCACAAGGAAATAAAATAAGTCTAAGGGTTACAATATCATCAATCAAATAAGGAATTCCCCTTCTAAAATTTCTATTTTTGAGCTATTAAAAAGATCAACAATTGACAAATGTATCTTATATGATGTTTTACATGATACAACTCTCCCTAGTGATACATAGATAGCATCATTTGCTTTTATTGTGAATATAATCAAGGATGTCAACATGATCATCACCATAAATAATGAATATTTACATCCTAAATACATCATAGAGTAAGATCTTTCATTATTCATTCAAACTCATATATGCAAAATGATAATCAAGTGTGTGTTGGTCAAGAATGGTTTAGGAGTGAATATGTTTAGCTCTAATATTTTAAAATAATAGGGTATCGATATAAAAAACATTAATAAATCATAATATAATATCAATAATTTTTATAATACTCCTTGTCAAACACTTGGAGTTATCACATTGTCTTTATTAGCAAGTCCCAAAATAATGCTTAATATTTTCCAATTCATGCCCAACCAATTACACTACAACTTAATTCTAAGGAGATCTTAGATTCATGCTATGAATTTATTAAAAAAAAAATCAATCTATAGATTTATCAAATTTATACATGATAAATATGAATATACTCTTCTATAAGATGATACTCCTTTCAAATATTGCAAAGTGACTCAATCATAATTTGAGGATTATTTTATTATACAACCTACACAACCCATCACCCTTAATAAATTACATACATATGAGTTAAGTGAGTCCATTATAGAACATTAAAAATCACCAATGAAAAGCATTCAATAAGATATATAACAATCATAAGCAATTATTATATAGCAAGAGGAGAAAATTCTAGACCTCCCTCTTTTGGCTAATTCCAAAGATCCTAACTGCATAGTTATAGATTAGTATGATAGTGATAATGATGATATACAAAATTTAACAAATGAGAATTTTTACAACCTAAATTCCAATCCTGTAGATCCATAATAATACTTGTCTCATACTCTATTCACGCTTATGGGAGTTGGTACATATAGAGATGATTCATATAAATTAAAAAGGGATCAATCAAAGACTATTATGGAGGCACAATATTCCAATGAAAAAGGAAAAACTATAGTTCAATATAATCGACATAATAAAAGAGTCAAAAATTATTGTAATTTTAATTCACAATAATAACAACAATTACTTCAAGTAGTATGTCTAGGGGTTGCATCCCTTGAAGGTAATATTGTACATGCTTCAAGCTTCATAATGCTATAGTTAATGTCATATCTCCTCAAGCACAAGTATACACTAAAATAACATGATCAGGATAATTATACACTAAAAATAATTACAAACAATATAATGTGAGCAGGATAAGTTATTAAAATAACATATCAAAAAGGAACAATTGCAAATATAAAAAGTCAAACAAGAAATACTATAGAGAGAACATGATGAACAAGAAAGGTTACATAATGAGAAATTACAAAGGGACCAAATTGAAAAGGAGAATTTCCTACAAAATAAAGTATAAAAAGATAATTTTCAAAAACAAAATCAAACTAAGCAAGATGATATCTTTAAAAAAGGGTTTCTTACAAAGGTCATTCAATATCAGGGCACACAAAATTACAATAATATGGTTACAAAAGAGGCAGATAAAAAAAATTCATCATATCTAGAGCCTTTGATTCTAATTCTTCACATTAATAAGAATAAATGTACCAAGGTTGAGATTTCCTCTTTTTATGAGGTTAATATATGTAACATGACACTTCTTTAATATCTCGAGTATGACAAACAACAATTGGGTAATATTCCCTGGGCTCAGTGTTGTATTAGATCTATCGAGTTGTCAGTAACACTCAAGTCAAAAGCATGTTCAATTATATTTCACATTGACCCTACTTTGGATCAATGCAATATAAAATTTGGAAATCGTGTGTGGGATCAATGGGGGAAACATTGGGAAAAAATCATGACTTGGTCACATTTGAGCATGAAGGTACAATGGTTACAATCTCAAGAGCTAATGAGTACATTAACCAAGAGTAGACAAAATAAAATACTTATTAAACTATCATTCCATCAAATACATAAAATACATCATGTGATATGACACATTATAAAATCAAGAGAATCTAAAACATCCAATAATACACTATGGTGCAATTGGATTCACTTATACAAACACACACAATGATAAAAGCGGCATTTCATAATTATAAGACTAGGAAGATGATTATGATCATGATTATGATTACAAAAAATATTGGTATACCATTCTTGAAAACACAAAACCTACATAATAGCATCCCATCCCAATAAGAGGTTTAACATAAAATTCAAATGATGCTTAGATATGTTATGTAGGATCCCTATGGGAGAGTCTTGTGGACAAAGTCATTGGTTAAGATGCCATACTTTTCATTATACATAACTTCTTCATATCAGATCATCATTTTTATTCTTTTATCCCTTGGATTTTTCCATTTATTCTTTGCCTCTTTGATGGTCTATCCCGATCGAAAAATCCATGACATTTATCCTATAGTGCACATCTTTCATGGTAGGCTACTTAAGCATTCTTGACTATCAACTATTCACACATAATGTTAGCTTACATGATTAAATACTACATGAGAAATCATTAATTCTTTCCTATTAGGGGCACACATATTCTTTTCTCCACATACGATATTGAGCTACACTATTGTGAAACACATATACAGTGGGGTAACATTGTTTGACTTCAATTTCTCCATATTGTCATGCTATCACATCTAGTGTATTACATGCCTTGACACATATTATGAATTATTTCAATCCCTCCCTCTCTTATATTTTATAATCCTTGATACTTGTATTTTACATATATCTCAAAAATTAAAAAAAACATTCAAAAAGTATTAAACATATAAAAAAATCAAATATTTCAAAAATACAAAAACATTCAAAATAGTTTCAAAAAATAAAAAATAAAAACCTAAGAATGACAAAAATTTGTTATATTACTTCTTTACATGTGTTATTTATCTCATATTTTGGAAGATATCATATTATTTTTCAAACACACATGCATTTCTCAAGGTATATGAGTGTGACATAGAATATAATATACATGGATTATTATATGTTAGATTCTCTTTTACTCAGTGGTCGTGCCTATGTTTAGGGAATCTAATTCTACAGTTTACATTATAATAGGTTATATCTTTATATGACCTCTCAACCTTAACAAGCTACATAGCTTACAAGTATCTTGTTATTTTCTCATATTTTACATTGTGATACATAGATATGCTACTTTTTCATAATATCAAATTGATACATATGACTAGAATAGACTAGTTTTCAATTATTTTATGCTCCTTTGATGTTGTTTTCTTTATTTATTGATAGGATAGACATTAATTGCTTATTGTGTGTGGCCCTTGGCCCTTGTGTGCACATTTATGGAACACCTCTATGAGATTTTTTCTTGGCATGTGCAACCTTTGAACATGTCCAATGCTTATGGCCATGTCTTGTGTTTTGCGTGACATTTGAATATGTCCCTTATTTATGGCATTATTAATTTCATTTAAATACGACCCTTAGCTTTGTTTGTTGTGACATATTCATGTTCATTGTATGCAGCCCTTAGCCTTATTATATGACATTATGTGACATTGCATGACATTTAGTATTTTTCTTGTTGTGCTTGTTAAGTTTGATTAGTGGTTCCATGATGCATATCATGCATTATTACTGCATAGTCTACTTTATATATATTTACTTTACTACATGCCTCGATGCTAAATATATCAAGACATGACACTTGCATGCCTCACATTTAATATGTTACATGAATGCTTCAATGACAATTACATTTATATGATGATATAATCTCCATATGATGACATAATTACACATGATTATATATTTATCAAGACATAATTAACTCTTATTTTGAGATGAGTGAGATGTGAGCTACATCACTCATCTTAAAAGGGGGGCATCACAATGGGATTTTCTTAGATATCCAAGCCTCCATAAATAAATTAAATTTAAATTTGGGATAGAGTATAACATTCAAAAATATAGAGTACAAGTTTTCAAAGATTTAAAGTAATTCATAATATCAAATTCTATAACAGAGTATAGGTTTTAAAAGATACAAAGTAATTATGAAATCAAACATATGACAAATATTGGCACATTGATACAGATAATGGGGGCATATGACATGCATATGTGCTCACTTTTTAAAAACTCAACGTACAGAATCATACACACTTGAATGCATAGGCATGGCCATATACAAAATAGTTACAAGATCAAAGTTACAGGTTGTAAATATAGTTACAATTGACCATATAGGTGCATGGAATTTTATATCACTTGGAACAAGATTCAAGGGGCATGACACTTATTCATAATTATTAAAAGTTCAAAGTTTCAAAATTCAAAAAGCATGATACTTCTTTATGCACATTTTCAAAGTTTAAATTTACAGTTTCAAAGGCAAAATGGTTGTCATTTCAATTAAAATCTAAGAGAAATGTGATCAATGATGGGAGTGTGAATATTATTCTTTCTCTTTAGATCATGCAAAATAGAATCTAGATCTGCTTATAGCAATGTGATTCGATCTATTACAATAATGTGTGTTCAAGTCTAGTGGCACTTAATGGCGTTGGTGTTACTTTTAGCAAACCCATTGTGTGGTTTCATATTTTGCTATAGGTGGTCTATGTTTGAGACCAATGATGATCAATAACCTTTGCATCACTTCTAACAAACCCATCATGGTTCAATATTTTTATGGTAGTACATTGGGTACTATTCTCCATTCATGAGGTTGGGATATGCATATTTCCAACTCAAGGGATTGATTAGTTATTCAAATTTTGGACTTGACCACTCTCAATTCACCATTAGTTCAAATTATCTAAGTTCTTAAAAAGGGGGTATATTTCTCCATCATCAATTATAGGTTACACAGAAATTTGATTTCACCTACATACAGGTATACTCCTTCCTTGATGTCCTTTTAATTTTTATTTTCAAAGTTTAGCTTTTTTAAATTCATATATATATATATATATAAATTACTACTTCATGTATTATTTTAGGGTTTTTTTAATTTGAGTGCCTTGCATAATTGGAGTATCCTTTCAAATACAAAGTGTGTTGTACATACTCAGGCTCATTTATTCTAACAATTTCATTATTAGAATAAGGGGGGAATGTAGACACATAAATATGATCAAAGGTACTTGAAAATTTTAATTTTTGATGCATATTAAAATATATGACTAATTCCTAAATTAAATATTCTTATTCATGATTCCTCTAAGCCATTTATATATATGCAGGATTGACCCTTTATTTGTCATCATTACTACACTAAACTTTCAAATTCAAATGCTCAAACTGCTTAATATCACCTTTAAATTATCTCCAAATTGGGACAAGTGTCCTTTATCTTTTAGTACAAGTCTATGATAGGTAGTTATGACTTTTATTATGCTATTGTCCTCCTAGATCGGCCACACCCATGCCAAATAATGACTAGCTTCGAGATTTCAAAACATTCTTCTAGATCTTCCCATAAATTTCATAAGGTTGACTAAAGGAAATTATCAAAAGATTCTCATATAAATACACATCAAAGGTCACTCATTATTCCTAGCTTACCACTATCAATTGAGAAAATTCACACTATTTCACATTGAGAAAATATACCATATTCCTTTCAAATTCAATGTCATTCACAAGGAGAAACCATAAGGCAAGTCTAAAACATCTCAAAACAAGTCAAGATCTATCATTAGCAAGTATCAAATCTATATTTATATTTGTATACACATAGTCAAGGAGTATAATTTCACAATAAATTTTGGTGGGAAAACTATGTGTGCTTGATTTCCCTCCTTGGAGTGTTAGATACATAAGCAATGGTTAATTATCAAGGGAGTGATTGAGATCAGCTTAGCACATTACACTCATCTCTTTTTTTTTGAAAGTTTCCAAGATTTCAAAGTTCCATTAGGGTTTCAAAGACAAAATAAGGAAGACAAAAAAAATTATGACAAAACCTAAATCATGATATTTTAACTTACTCAGTAGACTTAGGCACAGGAAGCACAACAAGCAAATTTTCATTATAATCAACCAGGGAAAGTCTATGATCAATAGACTTGAATGACCTATGTTATTATCCACTTACAATGATCCTATTTAGAAATACTCCTTGATCATGTTTTTTGTCTATCACTATCAAAATCTTGTTTTTTATGTCTTTCTCTATCAGTCACCAGTCACAGTCAACTAGGATAAATTTCAAGTTAACAGACTCGAGTGGATTGTGTTATAGTCTGTCTAGTTCAGAGTTATCTAAGAGTATTTTAAAATTTTGTCCCTAATTTTGAGAATGCAAAGTCACATATTTTTCTAATTTATAATTTCATTCATCTAAAATAGTCAACAAATATCCATAATTTTCCAAAAATAGTAGCTTTCCATATTTGTCATGTTGTAGACTCAATTTTCACCCTTGGAGAGGGTTCTTCAGGATCTCTCCAACTAAGCTATAATATTGAAATAATCCTAGGATGTGGGTAACCTATGTTGGGTCTGAACCTCTAGAGTATATTGGCTTCCTCTTTGATTCTCACCTAAACTAATGCTAAGCTAATGCTTCACGGGGAAAAGGGTTAGAAAGAGAATAAGGGCTGTTAGGAAGGTTAAACAGATGATGCACCAAAACTTAAAGGTAAAACTCCCATGAACTTGAACCCACACTATATATTCTAAAGACAATAATAGCTCACACAACCTCAATATCAAGCTAATTTTCATAAGTATTTCATATAAGAGGTTCAAAGTAGAACACTAATCTAGACCTATAAACCACATTAAAAACTCCCTAAACAAGGTCAAAAAGGAGGAAAATGGATGAGGAAGATTCTCCTTCACGCAATGCCATCATGTACAACTCACCAAACTAGATCCACGGTAAGAGATAGGCAAATAAAGTCTCATTGCATCAAGAGGTAGTTCTTACAAATGCTTGATAGGGTTGAGCTTAATCAAGTTAAGCATACTTTACATTATCTCAAAGAGTATCCCTATCTCCTATAAAGATAAAAAATCTAAAATCTAAGAACCTTTACCAAGGAGAAGAAAATGGGATAAAATAGGAGAAGGGGAGAAGAGAGAAGATGGAACATGTTTCGAGAACAATTAATGAGTTGTCAGCTTTCAAGGGAATGTTCCACCATGATTTGGTCTAAACAAGATGTAATCCATCATGAACAAGATAGTCAGATCTCTATCTTTGATCTTCATGCCATCTTTTACTTGACTGCTTATGTATAAGGACAAAATCATTACATCTATGAACCTGACTGAGCTTTGGTTATGTCTGCTTTGGGTGGTTATCTATCGAGAGCATGGTTCAAGATGTTCCTTCATTGATTACACATAGTTGCTCCTTACTTCAAGAACTAGACCTAGGTATAATATAGAGGAAAACCAATCTAATATTATTGGTTTTCCTATAGTCTATATAAATGGCACTCTACTCGATGCATGGTCCCTATTTATGCATTCTGGTCCAACTTGAATCATATTTGAGCTTGATTCTAAATATTTACACCAGCTTAGGTTAATTTATTTACTTTACCTGAGTTGAGCTAGTCCATCGACCCTGGTCAAAAAATGTCCAAGCTCAATCCTTTTCCATTATCTATCAAAGTTGACTCAGATCATTTAATCTTTTGATTCATCTCGCTTCATTGATCCATCTCTATATAATTGAGTAAGAGCCATAGATCCTCTACCTAAGCTAACATGCTATTGAAACTTGACATCAATGTATTTGCTTTTTGCATTTGGTTGGTCCCACATACATCATATTTTCCCTCACTCTATTGGATTTTCCAAGTACTATCAAAATTGAGCCCTCAGATCTATCTTTGAATTGCCAATTTTGTCTCTACTTATACCACGTCTCAAATGAATGATAATCCTCAGGATCTTGATGTCAATCTGTGAACTCACATAGTTATGTCATGTGGTGGCCTCTCGAGCTCTATAACTATTTTACCCACTTTTGAACTCCAATGGTTACTTCATGATCTTAATTTTTATGGTCCATAAGATGTCAAATGGTGTTCGCACTACCGTTAGTGACATTTTCATGACCGTCAAATTTAAGCTCAAAGGATTTGTTTTTACTACAGTTCAAATTTGACATCTACATGACTGTCAAATATGTTTTCAATCTCATCAAATGATAGGCATGAAAATGTCAATTTTAATCTCTAGTTGACCCTTTTCAAATCTAAATGGCTATTTCCTTTAGACTTTCATTTAGGACACTTTCCCTGAAGAATGTCCCTTCAAGAAAATTGTTCAGACAATTTTTTTGAAAGAAACTTTGTACGCAGGCACTTTCCTGAAAGAAATGACCTTTTTTGATTTGTCATAAGGGACCCTTTTTTCAAGTAAAATATCTTTTAGGACTTTTACATGGGATGCTTTTCCTGAAAAGTGACCCTTCAAAACTTTTGCTTTGAACCACTTTGTTGAGAAAAGACCCTATGGGGAAATTATTTTGGCCACTTTGCTTGAAAAATATCCTTCAATATTTTTTCAATGTTCCACTTTATCAAATAATGATCCTTCAGGAAAAGTGTTTGAGACACTTTGCTAAGAAAAGAGCCTTCGAAACTTGTTCAGAAAAATTTTATGAACAAAAATGGTCTCTGGGGAAATTATTGTGAAATAATTTATCCAATAGAAAAAAGTCCTTGTCTTTTGTTTCAGACATTTTGTCCAAAATAAAACATGCTTTCAAAAAAATTCCCTCAGATAATTTGTCTAAAATAAACTCAACACTTAGCCAAAATAAAGTCTAAAATAAAATTAGCTTAGCAAAATAAAAATCCCAAAAAAATTCCTTAGCAAAGACTTAGCCCAAAAGTTTTGTACTTATCTTTTCCAAGGCATATATGTTCTTCTAGGCTCATGTTTCATCCTTTAAATCTTGAACCCCCTTTTAAAACCCCTTTTGATCCATTGCTTCACATGAACTCTACTCATCTTTTTAAACCAGGCAGAAGCTTGGTATGTGGGTCAAAAATTGGCCAACATCTTTAGCAACTCATAGGGGTTGCATGCCTGTCTATGCAAGATAACCTAGACCATGTGCCTTATCTAATCCATTGGGCATGGAGTCATTAACCTCTAAAACTAAGTTGGTATGAAATTGGATACAAGGTTGACCCCTTTTGGAACTTCTTCTTGAAACAACAAGGACCAAAAACAAAATAATAAAGATAAATGCATGCAGGCACTTACAGGAAAGAAAGAATAACTATCATACTAAACAAATGTGTATAAAGTCACTTAGATAAAAGTATGAGCCTACTCTAATATATACAAGTCATTTTCAAAACTAGTCTTCTTGGATCAAAAGTGCAACCTTTAGTATCATCTGCTTGCAACAAATCAAGATGGAAGATACCTTGCATTGGAGGTACCAGAATCGATGAATCAGGTAGCCTGATAGCCAATCCTTTTGATGTGCTCCCTAGTGGATGGAGTGGAATGAACATGTATCCAATGTAGACATACTGGTCTAAGTCTTCCAAACCTAGTTCATGTTGGATTGTAGAAGCATTTGCTTGATTTTTCTCTCCACTCTTGATAAAGTCTTGCACGAAGGCTTATTTTGGGATCTTAGGAGCAACTACACTTGGTTCAATTGATGGTTCAAAAACACCATGTTATTCTACCTTGTCCTTATGTAAATTAGTATTAATCATGCTTAGGCAATATGTTCATAATTTTATAGAAGAAGGACATGTCCCTTGCCCTCTTCAAATTATTTGGTTATGGCATTGACCTGCTGCCATAACTCTTCAAACTCTTCACTGGTATGTTCATCAAATTGAATCACTTGATCACTTGATATGTCCCCTTCATCAACCTCACTCAATATTTCACCTTGATATTCAACTACAAATGAGGGTTGATTTGACCATCCTAGGTCTAAAACATCATATTTTTCTTTCTCAAGGTTTGATCTACTTTCCTCTAGCTCTAACATATCAAGGCTATCCTCAACTAACACCTCATCTTGAAATGGACCAACCTCAAGCACTTGGTTCTGATCCTCTTCTTAATCTATATATAATGGACCTTCAGTAGTCCATTTAGGGCCTACCCCATGTTTGTATTGTAGATTGTCCTCTTCGAGCAAGTTTACAACATAAAACTGCTCCATTTCACTCAAGATATCTGAGTATAAATTTTTCTATTGATATTCTAAACTACTTGAGCTGATCTTGACCTCTATACTAGGTTCATGAAGGTTGTCCTCTTTCTTCTCATCAGGCTCCTACAAATTCAAAGTTGAAACATGTTCCTCCCTATGAATTGGGTTGCATATCATGATCTCCTCATCATAGACACTTGCATTGTCTTCTTTAGGTTCACTTGTGACTACAAGCTCCTCCTCTATCCTTTGTAGAATAGGCTCCTCTTTTATAAGGGAGATGGTGGGATGGTGAAGTTCACCTTGCTTACATCTTAGGAGGGTATCCTTCTAGCTAGGTACTTTGAATGCTTTTTTAGGTGTCTCTTGAACTGAGGAGAGAGAGTTTTGGAACTCTTGTACACCAAGCTCATTGAGTTGATTTATAGTTGCTTGATTCATTTCTCGCATAGCTAACCCTTCCTCTACTAGGACTAGTTCTTGGACTACCTCAACTAACACCTCTCTTTCCTTCTTTTTGCCCTCCTTGATTGATTTCCATGAGGTGAATGTGTAAGATTTGGCCACCTTCTCCTTTTTTTGAATGGGTGTGGGAGGGATGGTTTCACAAGAGAGGTTATGAAATAGTTAAGGTCATAGGAGAGGATCTAAGATGGAATATCTTCATGCTCTTGAGTGAGAATGGGCATAGGGGTAGGAGAGGGCTTGACATACTCTTTCTTCCACTGCTCAAACATTATTTATTGGATAATACCCACCTTTTCACTCATTACCTCTCAACATGTGGGTAGTCAGCTTCTTCAATGGATGTCCATACATTCCAAAACTCTTGTAAGAAGATATTTATCCCTTCTATGGCATGAATATGGAATTATTGTCCAATCTTTACCCCCTCCTTGATCTTCATGATTTTTCTTCCTTGGTCCAATATTTCCTCTTTGAGTTTTGACAAGGATGGAATTTGACAAGATTGACTAGGGGGCTAATTAGGGACTCTTAGAGGTTGAGCTTGAGGCTTTTGGAGGGAAGAGATGACATAAGGCTGGTCTAAATGAACCTATTGCTCTTCATAAGATATTAATATATTATCTACATTTTGGACCATGCTTCGTATCATTTCTATGTCCTCATTCCTATAAGATGACCATTGTTCTCCCTCATAAACTAACCATCTATTCTTGACTAACTGAAGATCACTCTTTGATTTTTGTAGAACATGGATAGGGATAATTGGAGAAGACTCCAAATCCTTACCAATATCCTTATCAACTTGATATAAGTTATTAATGCTTGCTTGACCTATAACAAAGATGTAATAGGGTAAACCTAGGCTTGATAATGGGAAGTAGAGGACTGGTTTGAATGCAAAGGAGGTTGGCCTTGGTCATATACAAGGGAATAAGGATGACAAAGGCCATGATAGGGTTGATAGGTTATTTGAGGACCACTTGGGGGGAATATATAAACATTATTTGCCTGATAAGTATGATGTTGAGGTAGAGGATAAGCATATTGATCAAAAGATGACTAATTATACATACTAGATTATGATGATTAGATACTTAGTAGGCTACTTAACTAGTTGATAGATGCTCAGAGTTTCCATTGATGTTTGAAAACCTACCTCCAAAGGCTGATATGTAGATGAACAACACCAAAAATCCTTCCACTACTTTAGACCTTGTCCCACTGGGCATGCCATAAACTTCTATAGACTCAATTTTCACCTTAGAGAGGGTTCTTTAGGGTCTCTCCAACTAAGCTATAATATTAGGACAACCCTAGGCTATGGGTAACCTATGTTGGGGTTGAACCTTCGGAGTAGGTCGAATTCCTCTTTGATGCTCACCTAAACTAATGCTAAGCTAATGCTTCATGGGGAAAAGGGTTAGAAATAGAATAAGGAATCTTAAGAAGGTTAACCAGGCGATGCACCAAATTTAAATGGGAAACTCTCATGAACTTGAACCCACACTAGATCTACTAAAGACAATACTAGCTCACACAACATTAAGATCAATCTAATTTGCATAAGTATTTTATAGTAGAGGTTTAGAGTAGAACACTAATCTAGACCTGCAAACCACATTGAAACTCCCTAAACAAGGTTAGAAAGGAAGACAATGGATGAGGAATATTCTCTTTCACACAATGTCCTCATGCACAACTCACCAAACCAAATCCAAGGAAAGAGAAAGGCAAGGAAAGTTTCATTGCATCAAGAGGTAGTTCTTATAAATTTTTGACAGGGTTAAGCCTAATCAAGCTAATCATACTTTATAGTATCTTAAAGAGTATCCCTATCTCCTAGAAAGATTAAAAAAATTAAAATCTGAGAACCTTTACCAAGGAGAAGAGAATGGGATAAAATAGGAGAAGGGGAGAAAAGAGAAGAGGGAACGTGTTTCAATAATAATTAATGAGCTACCAACTTTAAAGGGAATACTCTACCATGATTTTGGTCCAAATCAGATGTAATCCATCATGAATAAGACAGTCAGATCTCTATCTTTTATCTTCATGCCATCTTTTATTTGACTGCTTATGTATAAGAACAAAATCCTTGCATCTATGAACCTAATTGATCTTTGGTTATGTTTGCTTTGGGTGGCTATCTGTTGGGAGCATGGCTCAGGACGTTCCTTCATTGATTACACATAGTTACTCCTTGCTTCGATAATTGGACCTAGGTCTACTATAGAGGAAAACTAATATAATATTATTGGTTTTCTTATAATCTATATAGATGGCACTTTGCTTGATGCCTGGTCCCTATTTATGTGTTATAGTCCAACTCAGATCATATTTGAGCTTGGTTCTTAATATTTCCACCAACTTGAGTCAATTTATTTGCTTTGCTCGAGTCGAGTTGGTCTATCGACCCTATTCAAAATATCTTGGCTCAATCCTTTTCCATTGGCTATCAAAGCTAACTCAGATCATTTACCCTTTTGACTCAGCTCACTTTGTTGATACATCTATGTAAGATTGAGTGAGAGCCATGGATCGTCTACTCGAGCTAATATGTTATTGACACTTAACATCCACATATTTGCTTCTTATATTTACTTGGTCCCACCTACATCATCTTTGCCCTTATTCTATTAGATTTTCTAGGTATGAACAAACACGATCCCTCATATCTATCTTTGAATTGTCAACTCTATCTTTGCTTATACCATGTGTCAAATGCATGTTAATCCTTAAAATCTTGTTGTTAGTCTATCAGTTCACATGCTTATACCACATGGTGGCCTCTCAATCTCTATGTACATTTGACCCACTTTGAAACTCCAACAACTACTTCTTGATCTTAATTTTGATGGTCTATAAGATGTCAAATGGCATTCATGTGACCATTATTGACATTCGCACGACCATCAAATTTAAGCTCAAAGGATTTATTTTTAATATGGATTAAATTTGACATCCATGTGACTATCAAATACATTTATGATCCCATCAAATGATGGGCATGTGGATGTCAATTTTAAGCTCTAGTGGTCCCTTTTCAAATTCAAATGGCTATTTCCTTCAAACTTTCATTTAGGACACTTTTCCTGAAGAATGTCCCTTTGAGAAAATTGTTCAAACAATTTTCCTGAAAGAAACTTTGTTCGTAGGCACTTTCCTAAAATAAATGACCTTCAAGCTTTGTCATAAGGGACCCTTTTGGCAAGGAAAATATCCTTCAAGACTTTTTCACGGGATGATATACCTGAAAAATGACCCTTCAGAACTTTTTCTTTGGACTACTTTGCTAAGAAAAGACCCTTTAGGGAAATTGTTTTGGCCACTTTGCTTGAAAAAGATATCCTTCAATATTTTTGCAAAGGTCCACTTTTTCAAATAATGATCCTTTAGGAAAAGTGTTTGGGACAGTTTGCTGAAAATAGACCCTTCAAAACTTGTTCGGACAATTTTCTTGAACAAAAAAGGTCTCTAGGGAAATTATTACAAAATAATTTATCTAAAAGAAAAAGGTCCTTGTCTTTTGTTTCAGACATTTTGTCTGAAATAAAATATACTTTTGGAAACTTTCCCTTGAATAATTTATCTGAAAGAAACTCAACACTTAGCCAAAAGAAAGTCAAAAAGAAAATTACCGTAGTAAAACAAAAAGACTGAAAGAATTCTTTAGCAAAGACTTAGCCCAAAAGTTTTGTACTTAGCTTTTCCAAGGCCTGTATGTTCTTTTGGACTCATGCTTGATTATTGAAAGCCTAGACCCCCTTTGAAAACCCCTTTTGATCCACTGCTTCACATGAACTTTGCTTAGCTTTTCAAACCAGGCAGAAGCTTGGTATGTGGGTCAAAAATTGGCCAACATGTCAATTTCCAATATCAGAATTGTTGATTATTGTATATCTTTAGCATTCTGATATCTATCTATTTTTACACCTATTAGCATTAGAACATTTATTATTTTACCAAAAATAGGGTAAAACAATGATTAAAAAATAGGACAATGGTTATCTTTTACTATCAAATGCCTTATGTTATATATCATTATAATAAATAGGTTACAATAGAGGATTTAAAAAAGATGATTGTTATAAGATAAATTTATCTTATTCCTGAGTGATGGTTTAATTCCTTGTAGGTGTGATAGTTACACTTTCAAGTGTGTGGCATGTTGACATATTTTCTAACATATTAGTAGATGTTCTAACATGGCATGAATGTTAAAGTGTTCCACGTATAATTTTATGTGTGAGAAGGGTTATAACACATGTATTTTGAGTCATGTGTTAACCTATATAATTGTAATGTGTTCATCTTAATATTAAAAAAGTATAAAATGATGTTGCGAGTTTGTAGAGTGATGTGTACTAGAAGAGCATGAGCAAAATCTTTGTGGGAACACACAAGCATGTTTGTAATGCATCTTAGTGATTTAGAAGTGCACGAGAGTGAAAAGAGTCTCTATGAGTGCCACAAAGGTACCATAAGGTGCACAAGATGCATAAGCATGTGTGATATTATCTAGAGTGCATAATCTTTCCTTACTAATTTTCACCAAATTAGAGTGTGCCAATAGTTGAGCAATACCTTAGGAAATAATTCCATGATGTTGGAATGATGATGTATACATTGGTGTATATAACACCTTATAGGAATCCTTGGTATCATGCACTACCTTAGTGTATACCAAACAATTAATGCGTTGAACAAGGAAGACTTCTTGAAATGTTGAAAATACGAAGCAAGCCAATTAAAATGGTGCAAGGCATTAAAATTAATACATTTTTTTGATGTTGTGTGAAAAATAAAGATGTTACATTGTGTTAAGCAAATGTTGTGCATGGATTACATGTGAGATGAAAAATGTTGCAAACTTTAAAAAACTCCAAATCCATGGGATTTGTGCATTACAATTCAAATCCCAGGTAGGTGCAAAAAAGAGGAGTGTTGTGCCTATACAACTTCACATGTAATTTTCCATTTATAGAATAGAAATTATCTCCATTATGTCTACATTCAACCCAAATCAAAATAACTAGTGGCATGGTGATGTTGAATCAAATCCTCAGAAAATAATGTAAGATGTTGAACCCCCTAAAAAAGAGATGTACATTTTTTGTTGTGTTCCCTAATGTGGCGTACTAATTGAAACATTTATAATCCCTATAGGTATTTAAAAACTAATATTGAGATGTTTGAGAGTGGTTGTTTCTCTTGATATCATGGTGTATAACCTGATATCCCTACAATTGCCAAAGGATGTATTTTATCCGTATACTCCAATGATTATAAAGAGGGGTGTATGTGCACCCATGTTTCCTTCTCAAGGGATGTTTGAAGACATCTTGTATATGATATAAAATTTTAGATGAACATATCCATCTCAGATGAATGTTGCACTTAGTAATAAAGCATAATCATAAGTTTGATATTAATGTTAGAATGGTGTGGATTACTAGTGATCTTTGTGTAGCATGAGCCTGATGTCTACTTATCAAAGCTCTACGGTCAAAGAGTGAAGTTTATAAAATTTGTGTTCTCTAGTTTATATAATAACTATGATGTTTCCTATGTGATTGAAAGACATGTTGATGCTACAAAAGCTAACCTATTGATGTTGCAAACCATATAAGCGGTGGCACATAATAACATTTGAAAATGAGGTGTGTTATGTAGAGATAAGAGTATACATAAATGTGTAACATCGTGTGTTATTATCCAACATGTTATTGGTGTGGAAAACTTTACACTTATAATATTATTGCAATGAGGAAGTATTTTTCCCTGATTTTTAAGGTCCATCCACCCATAATGTAGTTTCAGTGAATGTGCATTTATTTGTGCAATAATGTTTATGAACCAACAAGTGGATTGAGAATGGTTTCTTCTCCCACAAATACCACAAGGATGAACATCCCAACACTATTCAATTGTATGATCATCGAAATGGAAATGGCTACATGTAATTGGAGTGTGTGTGGTGTACCTTCTTAGATGCAACAATTGAGTCACATGTTCTTTGAACTTGTGATATGTAGGTTTCTAGTGAGGTGTATGTCATCTTTGGTGAAATTGTGTAATTTGCTTCTACTTATAATCCTATGTGTGTGCCTCGGGATGTATATGTGTGAAGTGTTGTATATATGCTTGCACTCACTCAAACTTTGGATATGCATAATATTTCTCAAATTCTCACATGTCTTCATTAACTCCATGAGAGGGATAATTTGTTGGAAAACAAGTGGAAATACTTGGACCATCTACCATAAAGTATGATGTGGAAGCATCGTTAGCCATCAATATGCATGTTGTGGAGTCTCATATTTATTTAGATAGGATTAATGATGTAGTGATCCTTCTTGCCTCACCTTGGCCTTCATATCCCATTTACTTTAGTAGCTTGGAACAAAATCAATTAGTGTGTTTCTTGAAATTGTTAAAGAATAATGATGAATCAGACTTTAGTGAATGACTGGGGCTTGCCAAGTTTTCATATGTCATTATCTATGTAATACATGTCATGATTGGGAATGATTACATGTTGATAACTAAAGAATCAAGTGCGTGGACCTAGCATACTTGGATTCAAGTTTTGAAAGCTATTTTTCCTAGGAATAAAATTCTTGTTGTATCTTTTGCATGACTTGAGTGCATTTATCCTTAGCTTGGAAAAGACCTTGGAGGATAGTTTCAACGAGATAGAAATCACACATCATGAGATATTTTAGCTACTCTATCATAAGACTAAAGCTTTTCTCCTTGGACTAGAAATAATATTGCAATTGTTTATTCTGGTGTTGGATATGTTAGATCTCCTCAATCAAGCATGTGTTCTAATTTAGATATGCTGAAACGAATTCTTCCATCTAAGATTTATTTACCTTTTTACTTATTTTACCCATGACTACAATAATAAAGAGTGGAGTGCACATCCAATTTTGATTTATTTGATTAGCATAAACAACTAATGACATGAAGGTGTGTCAAACTCATAACTTTGGTGCTAATGATTTGTGTGGTTCCTAGGAGGTTTTGGAGTGGAAAAAAATAAAACCATTCAAAATACACAGATCTAATCAAATAGAGTTGTATAATATTCAATGGAATCTAAACAAGATGTGGAGAAACCATTACACATTTAGATGCACAAAGCTTATTAGAATGGTGATAATTTTATTTAATATAAATAATAGTATAAATTACATAGGTGTACAATGTGTGGTATTACTAATAATTCAAGTTCATGTGATCATATGGGATAAACATCCTTTTTGATTTGACTAGATTTTACATGACCAGAAAGGTTAGGGAAGCAAGTTCTCATGATTAAAGGGGGATAAACATCTTAATTAACTTACATAGTCTAGAAAAGGTAAGTTATACCTTAAAATGTTTGAATGCTAGATGCACAATGCATGCTAACAAACTCTTATTTGGTTTGCATGTGATTCACTCTCTATTGATGGACATCACCAATTAGGAAAGAGGATAATGGTTGCTTGTTTTTATCAAATGCCTTATGGTATATATCATTACAAGAAAGTAGTTACAATAAATAGTCTATAAACAATAATGGTTACAAGAATGGTTCATCTTCTACCTAGCCGACGATTTGACTTCCCCACATGTGTGATGGTTACACTTATAGTTGTGCATCATGCTGACAAATGTTTTTACATGTTAGTAGATGTTATGACATGTCATGAGTCTTGAAGAGTGACACCTAGCATGCCACATAGTAGAAGGGTTTTGGTATGTGGATGTCGATTCATGTGTTAAACTAAAGTGTTATATAGTGTTCATATTGACACTACATGCCTAAGGATGTCGTGGGATTGTACAATTGATGTGCACTATCATTATGGTACATAGGTTGCATGAGCAAGCATGGAATGCATCATGGTGTTTTAGAAGTGCATAACAGTACAAGGAGTCTCTACATGTGTCGCAGAGGTGCCAAAAGGTATGTAGGTTACATAGGATGTGCAAACATACCCACATTATACAAATTGCACAATCTTTCCTTATATTTTTGTGCTAATTTATTGTGTGCCAAAAATTTGAGTAATGCCTTAGGAGATGGCATCTTGAAGTTAGAACAATATCACACAAGTTGGTGTGTAGGACACCCTGAAGGATTCATTGGTGTCATGTGCTACCTTAGGGTGTGCTAAATGAGTGATATGTTTAACAAGGAATATTTTTGAAATGTTGTCAATCCTAATTAATCTAATTTAGATGGTGTAATGCATCAGAAGTAGCGAATTATTATTGATGTTATGCAAAATGCAAGGATGTTGCATTATGTTAGGTTGATTCTACATGGGAATTGTGCACAAGATGTAAGATGCCACAAACTTTGTAAAACTCCAATTCTATGGGATTCATGAGTTGTAATGAAAATGATGTGTAAGTGCACAAAAGTGGCATGTGTGTACCAGTGTAGTTGCACATAGATTAGAACTAGATTATGGAAAAGAGAGCGAGGTTTTGACATCCCATGAGCATAGGAACAAGGTTTTCAAATCACATTCAAAGTTTCTAACAGTTTATAGAACCATACTACTACAATATTAGATGCTCCAATAAAGGAGTACTATGGTTCTTGTCAAGGTGCTTTCTTTCATCTAATTTTTCTAGGTCTATTTTGCCTTGATATTTGGACATGTTTTTCATTGCCTATTTGTAATGACTATATTTCGGTTTGTGAGTAATTTCCTATCACTCTAAAACCAAAACTCTCTATAATTTTAACTATTTATATTTTCCTTTATTTCTAAAATATTCAATTAGTACAGTCAAGTTTTATTTCTTGTGTTATAATTTTTTACACTTGATTACAATGTGTTGTAGTTATTTTAGTGCATTTGTTAAGGCAAAGCCATTTTCCACATCTACATATATAAAATTTCACAATGCAACAATTGTGGGATTGGAGAGGGTTTGTGTGATATGTGTTGTGTTTTCCAAGTTACATTTTTAAAACTTAAACTATATGATACCCAAATTTTTCACATAGTTAATGAGCATCTACAATAAACAAGGAATGGAATCAAGTGTAAATATGAGGTATATATAAATAAATCTTACACCATAGACGTAGGAATATTAATTAGAGGAGGTTGATCATTTGTGTGACCCATAGACCTTGGAAGCTTGACCAAACAATGTTGATCATTCATGTGACCCAAAGATACCAATATTTTCAACCTTATGAAAAAAGAAAATTTCTAACCTCTACAATCTCTTTTTAAATGGGTGTACACTAAATCTCATTCTATTTTTACCCTACTAAAGGATAAAAGCCTATTTGTATAACCTCTAAAATTTGTAACTAAAATGGGTGTTGGTGTGAGTTCATTTCACCCCAACCATAAAATGCAAAGGTTGTTATTATAAGTCATGACCACTACGAATGCCAATGGTGCATGGGAATTGGAATTCACATTTTAAACAAATTTATTATTTATATTTTATATGTCTTGAATGCTTACTACTCAAATCCTAGAAAAATATATTTCTAATAATTAATTGTAATTTTTATGTTTAACTATTCAATATTCAAATGAACATAGTTATATAATACTTTGTTTATTATTACATAATACATTGTGAATTTATCATATAATATACTGTGAATTTATTAAATAATTTTTTGGGATTTTACTCGTGTTTGTTTTAAGTCATCTCAAAATGGCCTGCATGCATAATCATTACCCTAATGACATTTGTCCTTGTATGTTTTTGATAATAATCACAAGGCATTGGTAATAATCAAAAGCCAAGGGGAACTACTTAGCGCCCAACCATTATAATAATTTGTTAGTAGGAGTAAAAAAGGATAATGTAATCCAACAATTTATGCTTCTCACCCTCTATCCTCTTCCCCCCTAACAAATATTTTGTACTACAAGATTACCACTTATTTATTGATTGTAAAATCCATTTATAATCATAGTAAAACAAATTAAGGCCTCTATTAATACCCAATTGTAGGCAAAATGTTTCACTACAAACATTTAATCTTGATACATTGTAGATGATAACTCTTTTATTATTTTATTGTATTAATAATAACTTGAATGTCTTCATATCTCCAACAATTCCATTTGAACATCAAGAATAAGAAAGGAAGTGCCAATCCAATAGTTGATTGTTTAATTTCACCTCTAATTCAAGCCATAAGACATTGAATCCTTCAAATGTGTCTATTCACCAATTACATCTTGGGCCTCAGATCAATTAAAAGTGATTTGGGGTTGTGTGCACACAATTGACCCATGTTTTTGGTTATTAAGTTTTTGTATGTTGTTATTAAACCAATTAGACAAACCAAGGCCTTAATTAGACATGATCGGAGAAATGAAAAGCTATTTGGGGCTACCCATAACAAGTAAACCTTATTCATCATTATTAGTCATAATTAACCCTTATTAAAGTAAACACTAGTCCATTTGGGGTGAATTATATCCTTTTATGACCTTAATTGGTAGTTATTGGTTATTGTTTGTTGCAATTAGCATTTCTTAGGTGAAAGTTTGTTTATTTGGGTATCATTACACAAAATTGTGTATAATTCATCATTATTGGACACAATTGGTCATCATTAGTGTAATTAGTGGTTGATTTAAGACTAATCTCACCTCTTCATTGAGATGAATCGGTCATTACTAGTCCTATTTTGAACTTCTTAGTTCAAAATTTAGTTGACTTGGGGATAATCAAACCTAAATTTGCCCTAATTGATTGATTTGGGGCTAATCACACCTTCCATTGACCTTGATTGGTTGTTATGGTCATTATTTTTCATCATTGATTAGTCGTAGTAGAATTTTAAGTTAATTTGGGGCAAATTGCACCCTCCATTGACCTTAATTAGTCTTATTGGTCCAAGATATTCCTTATTAGTGAAAAAACTAATCAAAATGGGGATAATCATAACAAATTCAACTTTCTTATTACAATAATATTGATTTCAAGCTAATGGAAACCAACTTCCCCTAATCAGTAATTATTGGTCATATTTATTAATGCAAGAGATAGTCAATTTGGGATAATTATGGCTAGTAATCAATAATTATTGGTCACAATTATTAAAGCAACCATTGGTGGATCTAGTTCTTGCACCTTTCATTGACCTTCATATGTCATTGTAACTCATTATTTGTATTGAGTACCCATTATTAATGCAAGAGCCATTATTAATGCAAGATCTTGTTGATTTGGGGCTAATCACACAAAATGGGACCTAATTAGTCATTATTGGTCACAATTAACCCTTATTATTACAAACATTGGATGATTTGGGTCTAACACCCTTCATTAACCTTAAATGGTCAGGTCTCATTATTTATCATAATTGGTTGTTTTTACTACAATATTTTTTGATTTGGGGCTAATCACACCCAATTAACATTGATTGGTTAGATTACTCACAATATACCTTTATTTAAATTTAAGTATTTGTTTATTTTAATCTAACCATGCCCTTTAATGTACTTCATTGATAGTTATTGGTCTTAATTTTCCCATCTTTGAGAAGGATTTTATATAACTATGGATAATTGTAACCTTCATTATCCTTAATTGGTTGTTATTGGTCCTAATTGTCCCTTATTAGTGTGAGACTTACTCAATTTGTTGTTAATTAAAACCAATTGGCCATAAGTAGTCATTATTGGTCATAATTATCCCTTGTTAGTATAAACATTGGTCAATTTGAGGCTAACCACACACTTCATTGCTTTAATTGGTCATTGTTGATCCTAATTATACCTTATTAATAAAATAGTTTGTTGAAATATTATCATCAATGTCAAAGGCAAATTGATGGGCAAGCTACATACTCACTCAGAACTTTGAACTAGCTCAGTAGCTTTGGACTCACCCAGAGCTTCAAACTCACTCAGAGCTTCAGAATCGCATAGAGATTTAGGCTCTCTCAGTAGCTTCAAACTCATTCATAGATTTTGACTCACTTAACAGCTTTAGACTCACCCAGATTTTTAGACTCGCATAGAGATTCAGACTCACTCAGTATCTTTGGACTTGCCCAGACCTTCGAATTCACTCAATAGCTTGAAACTCGCCTAGATCTTTGAACTCACCCAAAGCTTTAAACTCACTCAGTAGCTTGAGGCTCACCTAGAGCTTCAAACTCATTTAGTAGCTTTGGACTCACCTAGAGCTTTAGACTCACTCAGTAGCTTCGAACTTACCTAGTCAGCAACTCTGAACTTGCCCAGTCAACAACTACAAACTCACCCAAGGTGTAGAGTAGCAATTGAAGAATGCAGAGCAGTGTTTGAAGAATGAAGGGAAAAAATTGAATAATGAAGATTAATGATTGAAGAATGAATAACAACATTGAAATGGAGTTAAATTCATTTATATTAAATGAATGGTTGACCACCTTTGTTAGCATCCAAGTTTTGGAAATAAGAATCATCACCCAAGTCTAATGAATGATAATCTAAAATGAAGGGTTGACCATCATTGGAGAGGTTGTATCCTTTGGGAGAAATCACACCCTTTCAAAGAGGCATAAGGAAGGTATAAAAGACAAATAAATGGGAGTTATAAATTTGAGAGTGTGGAAATAATTCCTTATATCATTTACAAGGTCAAGAAGAGAGAGAAGAGAGGGAAGAGGGAAAAGATAAAAACTTGATTGTGCCATCATTTGTTGACAAAGAAACAATGATAAGGTAGAAATTATTTAAGTGAGGTCGGTACCTCAGAATATAGAGATTGGTGTCTTTTGCTAATTCGATGCTTGGCAATGAAGTTGGTGCTCCAAAGAGATCGGTGTCTTTCACTAAATCAGTGCTTGGCAGTGAAGTTGATGATTCAAAGAGATTGGTATTTAGAGCTAAATTGGTGATTAACATTGGGGATTGGTGTCTCCAAGTAGGTTGGTGCCTAAAAAATTTTTTAAAAATAATTATTAATCTTATGGTTAGATTTAGACAGTAGATCCAACCAACCTTTCAAGTGTGGTTTTTCCCCACTAAGGGTTTTCCACGTAAAATTATGTGTTGTGCATTTACACATTCTTATGTGAATGGTTTATTTATGAAAGTTAATTGGTAAGAAATAAAATTGTTATTAAACATTGATTCAACCCCCTCTCAGTGTGCTTTGTGCTCAATAATTGGTATCAAAGTGGTTCCTTCAAAAATAGCCTAACCACTAGAAGGTAAATCTCAGGTGCACACATGGTCAAACAAGAAGGTTTCTCCACAAACAAGGCTTTGTTGTATGATGAAACAAATTATATTTTTTGGATTATAATAATGAGAACATATTTAATGGATTTATGGTTTGATACCTAGTAAGCAGTAGGAAATAGTTATACTGCTCCATCATCTCCACCAATGGATACAGCTAGAAAGAAGGCTAGTGAGAATAATGTCAAAGCCATGATCGTTATTTTATGTGGATTATCAAAATTAGAGTTTGTCAATATTATGTAATGTGATCCAACAAATGAAATGTGGGACAAACTTCATAACATTTATGAGGTGACAATAAAGCGAAGAAGGCAAAACTTGAAACACAAAAGACAATTCAAAAGTTTGAAAATAAAGGATGAAGAAAACATTGTAGCCTATCTGCTTCATGTGGATGAGATTGTTAACACCATTAGAGGGCTTGGTGAAAAATTTGAATAATATGTAATACTTCAAAAGGCACTATGGTCTCTACCCTTAAGATTTGATGCAAAAGTTTTTGCTATTGAAGAGATAAAAGATCTAGACTCATTAACAATGGATGAGCTACATGGGATACTCATTGCTTATGAAATGAGAATTGAAAAATAAAAGCCATAAAAAAGGGAAGCAACCTTTAAAGCTTCAAATAAAGGGAAAAATAGAGAGCCTGAATCAAGCGATAGCACTAGTGATGAACAAGATGTGAAGGAGACCCTGATTGTTAGAAAGCTTAAAAAAAGATATGAAAAATACAAAGGTAAGCCACCTTTCAAGTGTTTCAATTATGGTAAAATAGGGCACTTTAATGATAAATGTCCACATAAAGATGATATCAATAATAAGGAAAGGAATAATAAGGAAAACATACCTCAATACAATAAAAGCTTCAAACAAAATGAATATAAGAAAAAGTTTGGTAAGCACAAGAAAAGCCTCTATTCCAAAATGGATAGTAGCTTAGCTTAGGAGAGTGATGAAAGCATATCAGACAGTGACAAATAAGAAACTTTGTTCATGGCAACAGAAACAAAGAGTGATGTCATGGCAAATGAAGACACCTTTGTGAGTGAAAGAAAAGAAGAGATGGATTTATAAGAAGAATATGACAAAAATGAAGGAAAAGAGGATATTGAAGGATAACTCATTTTTGCCTTAAGCGAGATCAAGTAGCTTAAGAAAATAGAGCAAAAATGTCCCAAGACTTTGAAATATCTGAAAGAATTATCATCGACTTAAAGACTCAACTAGAAGAGGAAAAAAGAATGGAAGAGGAAGTGAGAATTCAACTAAAGACAAAGGAAGAGAACAGCAAGAGGATAGAGTCTAAATTTATTTCCTTGAGGAAGGAACTAAAGAAAATGATCGCTAAGCTAAACAAGAGTCTTAAGTTTGAGAAGAGTACCAAGATTTTGGATGATATTATAAATGGACAGAGGTCACCATTTATAAATACTAGTCTTGGATATAAGGAAAATAAGATGATAAATAAAGAAGAATCCAATGAGGCACAAAAGAAGTCAAATGAAGAAAAACCAAAGAGTTATGTTGAAGCCCTAAAAATCCCTATCAAAAGTCCTATCAACAAGAAGAAAGAAAATAATATTCCTTAGAAAACCAAAAAATTTCATGAAGACAAGGATAAAAATACATTTAGAAGATCATTTCATCCGAGGCATGCACATATAACTAGGTTCCAGAGTTCCTTTTATGGTTGTTATTTTTGTAATCATTTTGGTCATAAATTTAGAGACTGTAGAGCATGTGCAAGAAATGATTTTTTGTCGAACAATAGAAGTTCTTATTGATCTTCAAATAAATACTACAATCCATTTTCTCCTTTAGTAGATTACAATGTCAGATGTTATAAGTGCAAAAACTTTGGACATATAGTACGCTTCTATAGACGTGATTTTGTGGAACCTCCTAGACAAAACAAGAAGGTGGATACCCATGGAAAGAAAAAGAAAGAACCTATAAAAGTTTGGAAGAGGAAGCAGGAGAAAGAAAATGAAAGAACTATGCTTGTGCAAACTTCATTTCATGCACAAGAAATATCACTAAGCTTATAAGAAAATGTACCAATTCAGGGGGAGCTAATCACTGGGATTATCTTTCAATGTTGTATATTCTTTGGCGATATGCATTCAAAAGACAAATAAAGATTAGCTAATTAATATTATTTGTGAGAATGATGATGCAAGTGATGGTATTGTTATTAGAAATAAGTCATAGAAGCAGGAACAGAGCAAAAAATGAAATGTTGTATCTTAGAATTTGATGTTCGCAATATACTTATCACAGAGAATGAATCCATTATGAATTGGAGTTTCCACTGTGAAAAGAATCACAAATATTGTAGAAGCTATAGTAAAATTAAATCAATCAGGGTGTAGAATAACTTACAATAGGCATGAGCCATCATCAAGTACAGATTGTAGAAGGTAGCTCAACTCTAGCAAGTAATCAAGTTGGGAATGTGATTGAGCAAATAGAGCATGATATGCGGATAGAAAGGGAAGATACAAGGGCACCATCCATATTTGTTAATAAAAATCATGCAAAAAATCAGATCATCAGTGATATTGATGTTGGAGTGCAAACTAGGAAAAGGATAATGAATTTATCAAAAAATATAAACTTCTCTCTATTGTCGAAGATAGAACCGAAGAAATTTTTAGAAGCTAGAAATGATAAGCATTGGATCAATGCCATGGAAGAAGAATTGAACCAAATAGAAAAAAATGAAACTTGGGAACTTGTTTCCAGACCAAAGGACAACAATGTAATTAGAAATAAATGGGTCTTTAGGAACAAACTGAATGAAGATGGCAAGGTAACAAGGAACAAGGCAAGACTGGTCTATAAAGGCTATGCTCAAGTAGAAGGTGTTAAGTTTGACGACACTTTTGCACCTGTGGAAAGATTAGAAGCCATAAGACTATTCTTAGCATATGTTGGATTCAATAATTTCAAGTTTTATCATATGGATGTGAAGTCTGCATTTTTCAATGGGAATCTTGAAGAAGAGGTTTACATAGAGCAACCTAAAGGTTTCTCTCTATCAAGGAATATGGACTATGTGTGTAGGTTGAATAAAGAATTGTATGTAGTAAATCAAACCCCTAGATCTTGATATACTAGACTTGATAGATGCTTGATCAAGGTTTCAAGAGAGGAGTGGCTGACAATAACCTATACATCAAGACTGAAGGTGAGAACCAGTTAAGTATGGTTGTATATGTTGATGACATTATTTTTGGCAGAGACAATGAGAATATGTCTCAAGAATTTTTAGGGGTAATGCAATAATAATTTTAAATGTTTATGTTAGGAGAGTTATCATTTTTCCTTGGGTTACAAATTACTCAGTCAAGTAAAGGAATATTCATCTCTCAGAGCAAATACATTGAGGAAATGTTGAATAAATTTAATATAGATGATTGTAAATCAGTTAGTACATCAATGGTAACATGGTGTAAGTTGAGAAAAGATGATGAGTCAATAGAAGTCAATCAGACCTTATACATATCAATGATTAGAATTCTATTGTATACTATTGCATCAAGACCAGATATCATGCAAGTAGTAGGTCTAGTAGCCAGATTTTAGGCAACACTAAAAAAACACACTTGAAGATAGTCAAAAGAATATTCATGTATCTCAAAGGCACTATGGATCTTGGTTTGTGGTACCCAAAAGGAAAGGACTTCACTCTGATAGCTTATATTGATGCAGATTAGGCAGGCAACATTGATGACAGAAAGAACATAAGTGGAGATGCAATCTTTCTTGGAAAGAGTCTTGTGTCATGGTTGAGTAAGAAACAACCCTCAGTTTCCTTGTCCATAGCTGAAGTTGAGTACATATAAACAATATCATGTTGTACCCAGGTTCTTTGGATGAAACAAACTTTGAGTGAGTTTAGAATTGAGTATGTCAATCTAATTTCTATTTTTTGTGACAATACAAGTGCAAGAAACATCTCCAAGAATCTAATTATTCATTCAAGAACTAAGCATATTTCCATCAAGTATCATTTTCTAAGAGAACAGGTTGCAAATCAGCAAGTAAATATGGAATACATTGCCACAAAGGAACATATAACATATATCTTCACGAAGCCCCTCCCAAAAGAAACTTTTGAGTTTTTAAGGAAGAAATTGGGAGTGATTTATTCTTCATCTAGGCATTAAATCCATCAAGAAAAGCATGGATTAAGGGTGAAGTAATCATTGTATTATTTAGCACCATTGATATTTTGGTGATATACATTGTTGTATGTCTCTTTGCCATTGATATTAAAGGGGGGAATTAAAGAAAGGGGGAGAAAAGGAGGGGAACTACAACAAAAGAGGATTTCTTGTACTATCTTTATACAAGGATTGGCATCAATGACAAAGGGGGAGATTGTTAGAATATTGTCATTGATGTTAAAGGCAAATTGAAGGGAAAGCTACAAACTCACTCAGATCTTCGGAGTAGTTTAGTAACTTTGGACTAGCTTAGTAACTTCAGACTCACTCAGTAGCTTCAGACTCACTCAGTAGCTTCAAACTTGCTCATAGCTTCAAACTCACTCAGCAGCTTCAAACTTGCACAGAGCTTTGGACTCACTCAGTACCTTCAGACTCACCCAGAGCTTCAAACTCACTCAATAGCTTTGGAATGACCTCGAGCTTCAAACTCACTCAGCAGTTTAAAATTGCCCAAAGCTTCAGATTCACTCAGTAGCTTCAAACTCATCCAAAGCTTCAAACTCACCCAATCAACAGCTCTAAACTTGCCCAGTCAGCAACTATAGACTCACCCAGGGTGAAGAGCAGTGTTTGAAGAATGAAGAGCAGCATTAAAATGGAGTTAAATTCATTTGTATTAAATGAAGGGCCAACCAACTTTGTTAGTATCCAAGTTTTGGCAATAAGAATCGTAGCCCAAGTCGAATGAATGATAATCTAAAATGAAGGGCTAACCACCTTTGGAAAGGTTATATCCCTTGCGAAAAATCACACCTTTTCGAAGAGACATAAGAAAGATATAAAAGATAAATGAATGGGAGTTAGAAAGTTGAGAGTGTGGAAAAAAATATTTTTATCATTTACAAGGTGAAGAAGAGGGAGAAGACAGAGAAGAGGGAGAAGAGCGAAAGTTGATTATGCCATCATTTGTTGACAAAGCAATAGTGAGAAGGTGGAAATTGTTTGAGTGAGGTCGGTGCCTCATAACAGAGAGATCGGTATATTTCGCTAAGTTAGTGTTTGGCAGTGAAGTTGGTGCTTCAAAGAGATTGGTGTTTTTCACTCAGTCGGTGCTTGGCAGTGAAGTTGGTGCTTCAAAGAGATTGGTGTCTAGAGCCAAGTTGGTGCTTAGCATTGGGGATTGGTGTCTCCAAGTAGGTTGATGCCTACAAAAATTTTGTAAAAAGAATTATTAATCTTATGGTTGGATTTGGACAGTAGATCCAAACAGCCTTTCAAGTGTGGTTTTTCCCCACCGAAGGTTTTCCACGTAAATTATGTGTTGTGCATTTACTTGTTCTTATGTGAATGGTTTCTTTATGAAAGTTAATTAGCAAGAATGTAAATTATTATTACACATTGATTCAACCCCCTCCGCCCCTCGCCCCCCTCCATTGCCCGCCCTCTCTCTCAATGTGGTGTGTGGTCAATATAGTTTGCCACTTCTAAGTTAATCACACCCTTCATTAACATTAATTGGATGTTATTGGTCATTATTTATTGCAATTGATATGCATTGTATTTTAAAAGTTGCAATTTAAAAATTAAATCTATATAACACCCAAAATTTTCACATATTAAATGAGCATTTACAATATTAAAAGAATAAAGTGAAGTGCAAAGGTATACAAAAAGATTTGTTATATATCTTTAAAAATTGAGATTGATCATTCATGTAAAACCCATAAAACTTGGCAACATGATGGAATTAGCCTCAAAGCGACTAATGATTCCACTAATAAAGTTCTTAGTCTTCTTCTACTACAGAACTCTATATATATTCTCCTACATAACTATATATATTTTTAACAAATGATTCCTCTTCGAAGGTTTTTGTCAAATAATTTGCAGACTTTTCCCTTTTATACTAACAAAGAGGACCTAGCTCCTCAACCATCCTACAGACCCATAGAAGGTATCAAGACTACCTATGTTCAATTTTATAAAGGATGGAAACGTGTTTGGAATCTCCCAAATTCAAGTAAATTAACCTCCATACATTAGAAATAAAAAGTGCATACGGTACTCACAGCAGCAAAAATAATGATCCGTCAAGGAGGCCCATGTAAAATCTATGTGTAGCAGCATCCTGGGTGTTATTAGCCTTGAGAATATTTTTAAGAAATAAAAAGATATTAAACAAATATAAGTGATGATTGATCGGCTACGTAGGGTAATATAAATTCAGGCAAGCAAAGGTATGCTTCTGTAAAACCAGTAAACCTCCATATTGGAATGATTAAAAATATATGAAAATATTTCTGTATTAACGTGGTACTTCATCACTGTTTAGTTGATGCAAAAGAAAAAACTCTCCCCCGTGGCGGGCATATTTGTGGAAAAAACCTTTAAAGAGGAATCAGAACTTCTGAAAAAGATTAATTCATGAAGGGCATATTTATGGAAAAAACCTTCATAGAGGAATCAAGAACTTCTGAAAAAGGCTAACTCATGGCGGGCATATTTGTGAAAAAAACTTTCAGAGAAGAATCAAGACCTTCTGAAAAAGACCAACTCATTGCAGGCATATTTTTAGAAAAAACCTTCAAAGAGGAATCAAGAACTTCTGAAAAAGATCAACTCATGAAAGGCATATTTGCGGAAAAAACCTGAACTCACACCATTAAACTTAATAGCAAAGTAGATGGTTGTAGGCAATCTTATTGGCATGGAACTAAGTATGACTGATTGAAAGCATGGAACTAAGTACGACTGATTGAGAGTATGTTATCCATTTTCTCAGCTACGCATTTTGTTTTCTTGTATAGGAAACAAAAGTAAAAATGCCAATGTAAAACGCAATTCTTATACAAGGCTATACTAACTCATCATAATGACTGATGCAACAAAAAGCTTCAGGAGACATTGAGTAGAATTATCCATCCCCTCTAAATGAGTCAATATTGCTAAATTTTCATGTGCAAGACCTAATTTTACAAGTAATCTTGCTAAATTTTTAAGTGCTTTCCCCATTTGCTTTCATGCCAATCAACCATTTTTCATGTAGGTTTTCTTCAAAAATTCAAACATCAAGTATCACATAACTACAAAATTGCCATATTTATAACAATAGTCAATCATCTTTTAGGAATAGTTCTTTTATGTTAACTTTTCTAAACGGGAAAAAGCGATTAACAAAAATTGGTATAGAATTACATATGAATCAAAATTGAGACGTGAAGGAAATTAACATGCTACAACATGGAAAAACAGACTTTATTGATTGCAGAAAAGATTTCAATTGCCTCTTTAAATAGAGTTCTTAGATGCATCTAGAGAACTGTAAAGATAGTCGGTGGAGTGGGGGAAGTCGATGGAAAAGTTTCAGTCAAGACAAATGCATTGAACATGTGTTGGAGTTAGTGGGAGAATTGTCCAGAATGGCGGCGAGTATAACACCTAAACAATCTAGAATGGCGGTGGAGAAATTTGTTAGGCAGGAGGAATTATTAACGTCTGTCGACACTCCCCCTTAATTTCTCCCACTAACTAATTCAATATCAATGTCCAAATTTTGTTGCAAATGTTCAAAGTTGTCTTTTGGTAATGGTTTAGTGAAAATGTCCGCCAATTGATCTTCGGATCTACAAAACTCAAGATAGATTTCTCCATTGTTAACCAATTCCTTGATGAAGTGGTACCTCGTATCAATGTGCTTGCTTTTCTTAGGAAAAACATGATTCTTCGATAATGCAGTTGTTGACTTGTTATCACAATAGATTGGTGTCGGTTCCTCTTGATTATATAACAAATTTGACAAAACTCGATGTATCCATATTGTTTGACATGTTGTGGTAGTTGCGGCTACATATTCTACTTCAGCTGATGAAATTGTCACTAAAGGTTGCTTCTTCGATGCCCATAACACAACTCCTAATCCAAAATGAAAGACAAGATCGAAAGTGCTCTTCCTGTCATCTATGCTACCTGAAAAATCACTATCAGTAAAACCAACCAAACCAAAATCATTAGTTTTGGAATATAAAATTCCATACACTGTTGATCCTGCAACATATCTCAGTATTCTTTTTCTAACTTGCCAGTGAGAATCCTGAGGTGAATCCATGAACCTTAAAATTAGACTGACACCATACATAATATCTGGCCTAGTAGTTGTAAGATACATTAGACTTCCAAAAAGTCTTTTAAACATAGTTGGATCAACATTTGACCCCTTAGCCTCTTTACTACGTTTTGTTCCTGTTGCAACTGGGGTTGATACTAAATTACAATTCAACATTTTAAATTTTCTCAACACATCTCTGAGATACTTGGATTGACAAATGAAGATACCTTTATCAGATTGAATAACTTCAATGCCTAAGAAGTATCTCATCAAGTCTAAATCTGTCATTTCAAATTATTTCATCATTGCTTACTTGAATACGTCTACTGACAAATTTTCAGTGAAAATCAAATCATCAACATACAAACACACAATCAAAATATGACCTTGATCATTGATTTTTATATACAATGTGGGTTCATTGCTACTTCTATTGAATTTATTGCTTATCAAATATGAATCAATCTTGTTATACCAAACCTTGGGTGCCTGTTTCAAACCAAAATTTTCCTTTTTCAATTTACAAACTTTCTTTTCATGTCCATATATAACTCATAACTAGGAGGTTGTTGAACATAAACTTCTTATCAAGAAAACCATTCAAAAAAGTTGATTTCAAATCCATTTGATAGACCTTCCAATTATTATGTGCATCTATTGCTAAAACAGTTCTAACTATATCAAGTCTAGCAACTAGAGCAAATGTTTCACTATAGTCAATTCCATACTATTGTGAAAATATTTTTGCAACTAATCTTACTTTCTCTTTTGCAATTTTTCCATCAACATTAAATTTAATCTTATAAACCCATTTGACTCCTATACAATATTTATCTTTAGGTAGATCCACTAACTCCCATGTTTGATTTCTTTCAATAGAGCTAATTTCTTCATCCATTGCCTTAATCCAATTATCTTCTTTCACTGATTCTTCAAAATATATAAGATCATAAGAGAATAAAGCAAAACTTGAATACAAATCTACATTTTCTTCTCCTTGATCATATACCTCTTTTAAGCTTCTTGTTTTGTTACCTCTATACCTTGGTCTTAATGAGGCAAGTGTTGGATATGACTCATCACTTACATTTGAATACGAAGTAGATGATCTGGATGCGCTGATGGTGTGCCTTACACAACATTTATTGGTGGAGTACTTGGTGTTGTTTGATTTGACTGACCACTTTATTCTTCTGGTTCTTCTTTACTATGAGATATTGGAGCTCCACATATGACTATTTTGTCAACATTTCCATCCCATGATCTTTCTTGAATTCAACATCTCTACTAATAATTAATTTCTTTGAAATGAGATTATACAATCGATAAGCTTTTGATTGTTCACTATAACCAATGAAAATGCATTTCTCACTTTTATCATCCAATTTTCTTCTCAATTAAAATGGTAGTAATGAATAAACAACACACCCAAATTTCTAAAATGAGATATAGTATGTTTCTTATCATTCCATGCTTCTTGTGTAATTTTGTCCTTGACACTCTTTGTAAGACTCCTACTCAAAATGTATACTGTACATACTATTGCTTATGCCCATAAATCATTAGATAAATTCTTGGCCTTCAACATGCTCCTGGCCATGTCTATTATGGTTCTATTATTCCTCTCTGCTACACCATTTTGTTGTGGTGTGTACCTTATTGTAAACTATTTCTTGATTTCATGATATCTACAAAAATTTAGAAATTCATTAGAACTGAACTCACCACCTCTATCAAATTTGAGTACCTTGATGTATAGGCCACTTTGTTTTTCCACCAAGGCTTTAAACTCTTTGAATTTATCAAAGGCTTCAGACTTCTGCTTAAGAAAGTATATCCAGGACTTCCTACTGAAAGTATCAATAAATGTTAAGAAATATTTGTTTCCTCCTATAGATGGAGTCTGTATTGGCCCACATATATCAGTGTGACTTAATTCTAATGGTGTCCTTGCTTTATATAATTTTGTTATTGGAAAACTTTCTATGTTGTTTTGCCAATATACAACTTTCACATGAACTAGTTGGATGCTCCATGACTGGTAATCCTTTCACCATATTTTTCCTCTATAACAGACTCAAACCTCTAAAATGAAGATGACCATACCTCAAGTGCCATAGCCATGCCTGGTCTAAGTACATTGTCTTGAAGTTGACTTCCTTTGTTCTTTGGATGTAGTGAATCCGAAGGGGGAACATTTGGTTCCTTTTTCATTTTGACCCTTGCAATTACCCTGTCACTAAGATTTCTATCCATAATTGTGCATACATCATTATTAAAGAGAACTCTATACCCTTTTTGCACTAATTGCCAACACTCAACAAATTGTGTTTTAAACTGAATACAAAGAAAACATCAAAAATATATCTCTTTTCTCCATTTTTAGTCAAAATATTTATAACACCTTTTCCAGTTACAGATACTTTGCTTTCATTTTCTAGTTTTAATTTATATTTCAGAGTCATCCAAACTAGCAAATAATTCTTTATTTCATGTCATATGGTTGCTATAGCGACTATCCAAGAACCATATATCACTAGAACTTTCTTGAACAACATTACATGTTATAAGTAAACTGCCAAAATTATTATCAGATACATCTGAATAATTTACTTTATGTTTATCCACCTCTACTTGTTTCTTTCTACAATCATTTGCAATGCGGCCAAATTTTTTACAATAATAACATTGAATATGGAACTTATCAAACCTTGATGATTGAAATTGATTTATTCCACGTTATCTATTGTTGAAACCTTGATTATGTTGAATGATTCTTTCTCCTTGATATGGGCTCGTCTGTCCACTTCTACCTCTTCCTCTAAAGTTTAATCTTCCTCTTCCTCTACCAAATGACACATGTGACCTAAAAGCATTCTCCAAAGAAGAATTGTTATTCCTATTCATCTTGTTTTTGTGGGATAACAAAGATCCCATCAATTCATCTATTAACAATTGAGATAAGTCTTTCGATTCTTCAATCGCAACTTCAATTGCATCAAATTTTTTAGGAAGGCTTTTAAGAATTTTTTCTATTAAGATATATTCTCTCCATGCGACCTCATTTGATTTACAACATTCATTACATTACTAAAGAATTGATCTACAGATGTTGATGCATTCATTTCAATATTTTTAAAATTCCTTCTTAGTGTTTGTAATTTTGTTATTTTTAACTTAGTTGTCCCCTGGTATGAAGTTTCTAAAGTTTTTTATGCTTGTTTAGACCTAGTTGCTGCAGCAATTCTAGGAAACACATAATCATTCATTGCTTGCTGAATAAAAAATAATGTTTTAGTATCTTTCTTTTCTTAAAGGTCATTTTATTTTGTTTGTGTTAAAGATGTCAGATCTTGAGGTTCTACAAAACCTTTTTCTACCAAATCCTAAACATCTTGAGAAGAGAATAAAATTTTCATCTTAACTATCCAAAACTCATAATTCTTACCAGTAAACAGTGAAATTTGAAGCTGAGTTATATTGCTACTAAATGCCAAGACTTTTTGATGCCAAAAATTTTCCCTTAATGTTGTAGTCTCTCTTACTTTGATGACTCCTTATAGACTAGGTAGTCTAAACTCCCATGGAGCGACAACACCCCTTTTAGATCAGATTTAATAAAGATATTGCAAGCTACAATAACTACAATCTCCCTTACATAAAAATAGTGAGTCTCCCTTAAAATAAAGAATGATAATTCTTTGTCTTTTCCTTGAATGATTCTTGTGATAGACCTTTTGAAAAATAAATAAATAAAACTGAGACTGCAGCTTCACCTCTTTAAATTTTGCTGCGACCTCCTTCTGCAGAGAGTGTTTTAAAAAAAATAGCACCGCCTTTCTGAAGTAATCTTCTCCAACTTACCTCCTTGCCTTATTTATAGGCTGACGTCTCATTTGACTTAGACTTCCAATGGTCTGCCAACTTCAACGTGACATCTCCCATGATCTGCAGCGCTTCTCTCCTTGGGCAGCGGCTCCAGTCAAACACCTTGACTGATCTGCTTTCTCTCCCACACACTACTATCTAGATGTTCTTCCTCACGCCAAACTGCTACTGCTGCGAGTCTTCTCCATGGCTCTGATACCACACCGAAGGAGAGAACACATAACATGTTATGGCATAAGAAAAACAGACTTAATTGATTTAGAAAGGATTGCAATTGCCTCTCTAAATAGAGGTTTTAGATGCATCTAGAGAACTGTTATACAATTGTCAAGACAGTTGGTGGAGTGGGGGAAGTCGGTGGAAAAGTTCCAGTCAAGACGCATGCATTGAACATATGTTGAAGTCGGTGGGAGAATTGTCTAGAATGGTGGTGAGTAAGAATGGCGGTGGAGAAATTGTTAGGCGAAAGGAATTATTAATCTCTGCCAACAAGTCCTAGCCCATGAATGCGAAATCTTAAATTCTAAATTAGAGATCCTAATAAATCCTAAACCAAGAATAAAATTTTACCAACTTTTATATTCTCATATAACCTACTTAATAATTTCATAGATATTATATATAAACAAATTGTTATTATTAAATGTTTTATGAACATCTCAAACCTACCCACATAGAAATTGTTCAAATTGATTCAAACCAAATTAAAATTTTGCCATTAAAAATAAAAGTGAAACTCAATGCAAACTATCAAGCTTGTTTGGGAATGTCATATCCTTTAATACTTCATCTCCTCCCGTATTGCCTTGATTATTACAAGATTCTATAGAATATTGGTAACCCATGGCCTCCATAAATTTTGCAGGAAGTGTTGCCAACAAAGTTCCAACGAACAATTTCAGCATCAAAACTTTAGTTAAATTATAATTACCCAAGTATTAAAGGCAGGGGAAAGGGATTTCCTAGACGACAACAAATTCTGTGGATTTTGGAAACGATCGGATTGAAATAATATATAAAAATTAATATTTTAATTTTATTCAATAAAATTTAGAAATTTAAGTTTTATTTAATATTTTTTTAAAGTACTATAGAGATTATGAAGATTAAGGTTCAGGGCTTTTCAAAAAATAATAACTTTGAGAGGTCCCTTCCAGTCCCCAAGGCAGGAAGTCTGGAACGTCACCAAAATCTAGGGGATGGGTACCTGGGTAACCCTGAATCAAGCCCCCTAACAGCTACGCTATTTATAATATAGGTTAATAATTACCAATTGCCATCACAAGCCCAAAAGATTTACTCCGCCCACACCCATTTGGCTGCTTGCAAATTTCATCAGCATTTTTATAGTCATAATACAGATATTTCTACTGGCACAAGATCAAATTGAACCCTTTTTTTAATGGATATTTTGTATCTGCAATCCCTTCCCTTCCACCCCCTTGGTCTTGGTATATACTACAATCTTGACTGTTATTTTCTTCTTCCTTCCTGAAGTCGCAAAATAAATAATAATAGTTTTAGTCGTTTAAACGACTTTCCCAGGCTTCCCATTTCAGTTTGTAGGCATTCGTATGATCGCCAGCAAACAGGTGTACTCTTAGTTGTTGCGTAACGTGTTGGACAAACATACTGCAATTTGATGAAGCTGGCCAAATTTATCCTTTGAAAAGAGCTCAAACAAGAACTGAAATCAATCTGCAAGCAACAAACAGAACCGACAAGCCAAAATGGAAGACCCCAGTTGTCGCTGGGACCTCCAGATAACCCGTCCAAAGCTGAGACTAAAGCTATGCAAGTCGTGTACTGGCTTGTTCTTGACAGGATAACTGCCTCACATGTACTTCAACACAAGTCTTATAAAATAGTGCATTGAGGCCTCCAATATGGAAAAAGATGTTACTTCCAAGGACGGAAGCCCAATCGCACACCTGATACCAAAATGCATCCCAGAAGTATTAGACCTGTCAAGTCCCAAATTGGCCTATGATCATAAGAGGGCAAATAACTATCACAAGCTTTACATAGATCCATATCTCAAAGAATAGTTGCATGGATGTGTAAAGAGAAGTCCACAGCATGAATTGAGTCAACTGACCCACAAGCCTGCGTTCCACATTTCATCTTGATGATATCACTATTTACCAATTTGTATGATTAAGCCTTAAAGGGATTGTTAATAAAGCCAACAATAAGTATCTCTGGCCAGGCATGTTGGAACAATGGATGCAACAACTTATGACCTGAAAACATGAAACACAAGCATGGAGATTGATATAATAACAGATACTATAATAGAGCATCAATGGAGGAGAGTCTCCAGAACCCGAAGGACATAACAAAAAGAGACAACAAGAGCTAGCATTACAACATATTTTATAAATTCACACCCACTAGGGATGGAGTAGGATGGAAAGAATCCCAGCATCCCTAGATTCTGTGTCCAAACCCTATGACATGATTCTTGGTGCAGCCAACATACACCTGCACACTATTTACTAGACAACTGTTCATGCATCTAGTCAAGCTTGTTAGAAAAATTGATGAAGGTTACAGTTTCGTACAAAAAACACAGAACTTTATGCAAAGCAGGGATCAATATACGCAGCCATCATTGTTGAATATTAAATTCATAATAAACAACATTCAAGGCAACCATACTGCCATTTCCAGGCAGGGATGGTCAGGACCCCTGCTAACACAGCAATTTTTGTCCTTTTTTTTTTTCTTTTTTCAAGAGTTACGCTGCTCTTTAACAAAAATACAATAAAAAATAAATGTTCTCCTATTTATTTTTTTGGGGGGGGTGATACAGGATTGCACAATCCCGTGGGTGCTCCTGCATCAGTTCTGGAACATAAATATGCTCCTCCCTAGTCCTGACTTTTAAGAGGAACAATTCTAGGACCAAAGCAGAAAAACTGGCACAGCCCATTCATAGTTCCCAAGACTCAAGAATGAAAGGAAGCAAAGGGGTGAAGGAAGCAAAAGGAGACAGCCTCTCAAAACAAGGAAGAAAAATATATCAGAAGCTGGGAAATCCGGCAAAAATCTGAGAGAGGGCAGAATATGAAGAACCAGATTGTTCAAAGCCCTGGCAGAATTAGAGAGAAAATGAAAAGAAACCTGAAAAGATAAATCCCCACAATTCATCTGACAAATGGCCTACAAAACCCAGGGATTGTCGGACCTCAATTCCTAAAGCTTGCTTTTCAGTAAACCACTGGGTGAACATAAATCTTCTCAAAAATTTATCACTGAAGCTAAAGTTGTAAACACATAAATCCCAAATATCTTAGTTATCTGGAGGAAAATACCATTACGAAGAAACGAGTGCACATGACCATGATGCCTGGTTAAGCGCATCTGGACAAGAGATTGTGGAACTAGAATCCAATGAATTCTCAACTAATGCCCAGTATAAGGAAAATGTTTACGGAGTATCTGGAATAAATTGCATATATCTTTTTCTCACCGACATTTGGTGTCTCATACTGGACTCACCTTCATAAGGAAAAGATGTCCTTTGAGTACAATGGAGGCCCTTCAGAGCAGCCAAGTTATCAAGACTACCCCAACATATGGAAAAGGGGCCAGAAAAACATCTTTCAAAATTGCTACAAGAAAGAGAATACAAGCCTTCAATTACTTGTTGAAAGAGCACGAAGGGCATGGATGTCGATGATTCATACAGGGATGAAAGAATTAAAGAAGTGGAAGGTAGAGCTTAAAGACTGGTGCAGAAGATCATTCTACATAATAGCCCAGAAGCGGCCCTCGTATGTTGCAGCAGACACAGTTCCATCAAACCAATTATCAAAGGAGATTGAACAAAAGTTACAAAAGCATCTGGACAACTGAATGTGAAGCAGAAGGCTTAGATCTGTGTATCAATTATTTACCAAGTTGATAAAAGGTTATGGAGGTTCAAGGAAGAAAAATTCTCCGCGTGAGAAAGTATTGAACAACAAGATGGAGGCTGAAGCATGGTTGGACAGAAAGGCCACTATACTAACTAGATAGATAGACAGAGATGTTAAATAACGTCCACAAGATCAAAAACAGTCAATGGGACCCAAACTAAAAAGTATAATAAAAGGAGTGAAGAAACAGATTTTAGTTGCTGCACCCTCGAGAGAATCATAAAAGAGTTGAGCAGACTTGTCCAAAACTCTTTAAAAAGTCTGGCAGACTTCTCCAAGACAGCTCCAACAAATGAAGGCTCCATGCACAATCCGCCACAAAAATATGGATGGTGATGCTGGAGCTTGGCCTCCATTACAATATGCAATTGTTCTCGATTTTCACAGATGTAGGCCAAACAAGAACAAAAGCAATATGAAGGCCTTCAGAAAGAGAATCAGTTGTAGCAGGTCATAACAATCCTGAAAACGAGATCTCAGATAAGCTAGCAGTTCAAGAATTGCAGTTGCAATAATGGATGGAGGGCATATCACTGCCCTATCATCTCGTGCTTTTTGAGGCATACACTGGCAATCTGGCATCAAATCCAAGTTGTACATTGTTTCATTGAGGAACATTTGGCATCCCTTCCTGTTATGGTTTCATCTACAATGAGTATGGAATCCCAACTTAAATCCACCTCACCATTCAACATAGATCATCTGACGGACAATTGAATCGTCCATCAAGGAAGATTTTACTGGATCAATGACATAGGCAGAATATTCCCTTGCTCCATTAGAAACATGCATCATCAAGATGTTGTTTCAGGGCTATGAGACAAGTGTCCATGTTTCATTGAAGAAAGTTTCTATATTGTAATTCGTAATGGTTTTCTGAATTAATGGTCAAAATCAATTTTCTATATCCGCCAAGTAAATATCAGGGAATGCATGATAAATTAAGGTAGAAATTCGCTTGATGAATCTTTTAGACAGCGTAGAATTCTGCCGCTTATTGGTCTAAGAGGTCATAGCTCTCTAATGTCAGTTCCATTTTAAAATTGCTGAAGCCATCAGACAGCTGATATTTGGACGTTTCATTTTATGCCTCAATTTCATAAACCTTTTCCAAACTTAATAGAAAATATGGCCCTCTCTCAAAAACCTTTTTCTACTCAAATTTATATTAACGTCCATTGTAGTTCTATTATGTCTTTTGGCAAATATATTTGATAAATGTTAGATGAAATCCATACAGCATATGCTTTGTGGATGAATTTCACATTTGACCACAGAAATTGTGTAGATTCATTATTGCTTTATCTGTATGTTCTTCTTGTAGATGGTAGATATAAGTTTGTATAGCCAGGATTGCATATTTGTAGGCATACGAGTATCCCTTAAGTACAAGGGCCTACCAATTGCAGTATGCACACACACTGTTAACTTTCTAGGAAAGAGTAGCAAAACGAATTAAAATGCAAATAAATCTAAAAATTAATTGAAATTTGGGGAAAAGGAAATGTAAATTTTATGTACGAAAATTCGACAAAATTAAAGGGTTAATTTAAAGAATTACTTAAATTATCTTTGAATTTATATTTGTAATTCCATAAATAAAGATCAAAAAAATAGGTATAACTCAATTATTTACCAAGAACTCTTGAAGGAGAGTGTATTGGTGCTCTCAAAAGGCTCCTCAAATCCACCACATAGTGGCAGTGTAAGAATTCAAGGATATAGGTCACCTTTATGAATTCCTAAATAGCTTATTTCTATGAAGGAACGACAACTAGAGGTGGTAGAATTTCTTACTTACAAAGATTAATGACAGACTCATGCAAAGATAATCTATCCTAACTGAGAGCTGCTATGAACTTAACCAAGAAGGATATGTAAAACTCCAAATTCTGGGTTGGACACTCAACTCTTAATCACTCTCTATGGAAGGCTAAATTGATTTAAAAGACACTTGAAACTCAATTTCTCAATTTCTGGAGATCACTTCTCCATACTTGTTTATGCTAAGAGGGGAGGGAGAGCTTATGAAAGAGGAAAATTTCAAGGCCTCTAATGGATTTGGAAGCACCAATCCTTTGAATAGCATGCAAGAGGGACATCGCCAAACTTTACCACTTCAGTGAGACTTAAGGTAATAATTATTTATGGAGATCATCTTGAGATGACTTAAACACATACGAGTTAAAATCTCACAAAAATCAGTAATATAATACATCTATTATGTATGATCGCAATTCGAAGACTGAAAGTCATTTTTAAAAATGCCTTGTGAGAGATGATGGATACACACAATTGGACTGATCTACAACATTACATCCTCAAACATATAAACAATTTGTAAACATAAATTGTCAATTACATAATTGTCCATTTATTGCGTATGTACAACAATGCACATCCAAACACCTAAGATGATAATCTACACTTCATTCAACATGCCTATAACATAACTCTTCATAATTAAATCAAGAAGCAAGATGCATCCCAGGCCCCGCAGTGTGAATCAAGAAGCAATGGCCTTATTTGTTAAAGTGGAACAAGTTGGAGCTCTCCTTTGTCCTCCTAGGAAATAATGTTTTGAAGCGCAAGAGAATTTATAGCTGTTGGTCACAAGTTTGACAATTGTCTTTCAGTAATTCAAGGAAAAGCACACCATGTTCTTCCTGAATCAAGGCAACTTCAGCATAAATACGATGGAATAATTGAGGAAGATTTATTGCAGAGGATGATGATGTGCTACACCCCTATACTCGGGAGGTGAAATTTGGAGCAATTGCCCTCTCTTCTATGCCAACATCAAGAATTTTCTTTGTCAGCACCTTTTTCCTATGGAATCTAATGGATTATTGTTTTTGGCCATTTAATCCAGGAGACTAATTTTTAATTCTATGCCAATATTAAAGGTAGTAGGTTTAGTCCACCTTTTGACCTTTTCATGTAATTAAGCTCTTTTGGGATGTGGGTCCAACGGGACCAGTTGTATGAGGACCACTAGAAAAAAAAATTTATTTTTATTTTGTCTTTTGTTTGTCAGCAAGGTCTAATCTTGTGGGTCCATTTGCTTTTTAATTTATTAAATGTATTTTTTTGGGTAACAAAACTAATTATTCTACATGCTAAAGGCAAGAGGGTTAAAGTGGGGGGAAACGCCATAAATACACTCATAGAGAGTGGAGTATGGCATGTTTTGGAAAAGAGATCTTGTGCACCAATCTGATGATTGAGCTAGGCAGCCCAAACCATTTGTATATTGTCCAGGTTCTGGCCTGCGTTGGCATCCACATTACTTCAAGAAAGTTCTCTTTTTATGTTAATGTTCATATATTTATATTAATGGCATAGATTTGTTTTCTTTAAGAAAAAACACAGTTTTGATTTTTCAACGGTTACAAATTTGAGTTCTATTTCTAACAGTTATATAGTTTTGTTATATCAAAATTTCAAATTTAGTTTATAACAAATTCGAATTTACGTAATTTTAAATTTATATAAATTTTAGTTTTTTTTTAGAGTTTATTTATAGCATTAGCAATTTATTTTCAGCAGTTTTAATAATGATCAGTTCAAGATCTAAGAGGAACAGAGCTTTCCAAGAAAAAAGGCACAATGTGTACCTAAACACAACATATTTTGTGATGTAATATAATGAGCAATTTTAATATAAAACTCACATTTTTTAATAAGTTCATACCTTATAACTTTGTCTATTCACTAGTGGATTCTATGTTCAATGTATTTAGTTATAGTTAGTAGCTTGTATACAAACAACCTTTAGAATGTTTTTAGTTAAAGGTAATATATAGATACTACTCTTATTGTAATACTATGGGTGGAATACCACCATGGTTTTAGGTTTAGGGTTTGTTTACATATGGGATCTATTCCCCTTGTTAATCATTTATTTTTATATTAAGACGTATTTATTTGGAGAAATGTTTCATCCATTATTTTTTTAATTTGCGGGTGCAATCGGGTTTGCAACTGCCCCAAACTACTACTTTTTGTGTAGTTGTGCTTTCTGTTGTATGCAAGTACACTATAGTGTCAAACAAAACATGCTTCCAATTTATTTTGTAAAAAACTCTCTTCGAACCTGTTTTTGTAAAGTTATTTCATTTTTTTTAATGCATCGTGTTTGAATGTTCATGTCCTTAGTTATTTCTTATGATTAATATTCTTGTAACTTTACAAAATGAAATGATAAAATTAAAAATAGTTATTTCAATAAGTGCTGCGAGTTAACCACAATAATAAACACCTATTTCTTCTTGGTTAGGCATTGGCAAGGCACTCTTGATGAAATGTTATGCTTGTTTTCTCTATGTGAACCAATTGCTGCCTAAATTTGTTTATTTTTAATCATCCCTTTACATCAATTTTATCATCCATATTGTATCAATTTACTTTTGGTATTTGTTTCTGTAAAAGTTGTATGGGAATGTTGGATCATTTGGTGTTGGACATAGATATTAAGATATGTTTGGTAATATTTCATGTGAAATCACACACACAATCTATTAAAGACGGATATAAATTTTCCGTTTCTATCATAGCACATTGTTGTTCGTAACTTGTAGCATTTTACATTTTGTTTCTAAAAATTGTATGATATTAGTTCCCTTTCCGCTGGTAGATTTTTGAAGATTAGACAATCATGCATGGATTGTGCTTGCTAAAAGTCTCCAAGGAGAAAATCATTTAAACGTTTCCAAAATGCTTGGTTGATATATGCATCATGTCTCGGTGTCGTTTATTGATAAAGTGCAAAAACCTCCCACCTACCAATGAAATTTCATCTGAGCAAAATTTGTAGTTGTTAACATTGTTTTGACAATGCATCCAGCATTTTAGAGCTGAGTGGCATGAACTCGGATTTGTTAAAGAAAATTAGGATTGCAAATTACAATTTTATTCCACCTGCATCGTATGCATCTTTTCCCGTCTTCGTTGGATCGCAATTGTTATAAATGTGCATGAGTGAATATGACTTCCACAGTGTCTTTCCCATACCTGCACCTCTTGTTAAGAATAAGTACAATGGCTTTGACTGGTCAATTGTTTTCTCTCTTACTAAATCTTTTACAATTGTTTCTTGCTCTTTGTTCAATATTCTCCTAGTCTTGTAATATTCAATGTGATCAATTATCAATGGATGTCTTCCTACTTCAAATGCTTTATTGTTGGATTTCTTTGCATTGAGGTGTTGCAGTAATTGTACATCTGTATTTCAATCATTATTTTCTCAATTTATTTCGTAACATTTAGGTTGCAATGCCTTTTCAAGCGCATTCTCGTTGTCACTTTCTAGTTCTCGAACAACTTCATCTGAGTTGCCCCATGTTGGGTTGACATTGTAAGTGAATTTAGCTTCATTTAGTTTTATCATTATTATTGTGGAATGCATATGCATCTTAGCACGTCGAGAAGCTATCCTTCAAAGTATTTTCGTTTGTTGTGAATGCAATATAGAGCAACATTCTTTCTCTATGATATGAACTAAGGAAGATAATTGCAACGAGTAAATACAAGGATTGCCATACTTGTTGCACTCTCATTGTATTATGCATATATAAATAAATACAAAGAACCTTCTAATAACAAAAAGATTAGTGACTTTCTAAAAATAGAAATACTGCATGTTCCTATTTCTCGACATTTCCTTTGTGCTTAGAGGAAGTTGTCCCCAACTTCTACATTAGATGAGGAAACTTCCCTGCAAAAGCTAACCCAGAGAACCACTTGGCCTATGTTGGCAAAGTGCCTTTTGCGGCCAACCAAGAAAGTAATGGTTTTGCTTCTTGCAATTGGTGAGAATCGGAACATCAAGTAAATTATCATTAACCAATAGTTTTTGAAAATCTGAGATGGATCTTCAAGATGACTGATGGAAACCTCCTCCAAGTGAGATGGCTCGTACAGTTTGAGCTGGCTCACATTGACCACACTATGGATACCAAGTTGAGATGGGAGATCCAAGCAACAAGCATTGAGACCCACAGCTTGAGCAATTGTGTAAGGCCCATCTTCAACTTGTGTTTTTGTCGGTTGTGAAACCTCTACTTATCCAAGTGAAGCCAAACATGATCACCAACTTGGAAGCAATGAGATACTCAATGGTGGTCAAGAAGTGCCTTGAATTTGACCCGTGAATGCCTAAGCAAGAAGAGTGACTGGATTCTCAAAAGTATATCTTGAATTTTGGCATGAAGTCGGGCCATCTCTTGCACCAAGGAAGAAGCTTTGTCTTGCTCTTTTTGTTGGTGGGACATTATTATTATAGCAACCAAAATCTCATAATGTGCCAATGGCTGGAAGCCATTACAAACTTCAAAAGGAGAGTGCCTCATAGAGACATAAGTAACCTAGTTACAACTATGATGAAAGATATAATAGATGCATAGTGCATGAAATAAGGTGTGATTGACAACCTCAGTATGGCCATCAATTTGCAAATGAAAGGAAGTGGAGAAGCATAACTGGCAGCCAAGAAGCTTCCACAATGGTTTCCAAAAGTGAATTGAGAAGCAAGAGTCACAATTAGAAATAATAGTGAGTGGTAGCCTGAATTTGCTCCAATCATATTCGAAGAACAAGTCAGCAGCTTGTGGAGCATCAATTGTCTTGGTGCAAGGCAAAAACATTGCCATTTTGGTAAACCGGCATACCACAACAAAGGAGGGCAGTCCACAAATGAAATCCATGTTTACGTTGAGTTGAGGGTAAGCCACTAATGAAATCCATGGAAATGGATTCCCATGGTCATGACAGTACCAAAAATGGTTGATACAATCCAAGCTCTCAATTGGAAGGTTTAGACAAGCACCAAAGGATGAAATCCTCAACTTGCTTCCACATAGAATGGCCTATGAACATCTACACACCAAAACGTTCACCATAGGAAGACTAACGAACCTCCTTGAGTAGAATTTGCCCAGAGGCAATGATGGCATTGAAAAGCTAAGCGAGCTTGTACAACAACCCTTCTTTCAAATTGTAGTCAATGATGAGTGTTTGATTGATCACTATTGACTGCTACAAAGAATTAAATACTCAGACTGAAGTAACGATCTGGGTAGAAATCTTTCCACTCATCAAAAGTTGCATATCGAATGTGCAAGATGCTAAGTACTCGAGAAGGAGGATGACCGAGAAAATACACCACTTCAATGGCGAAGCCCTTCTTGTATGTGATCACCAAATGAAACAGCTGCATATAAGATGCCCACTTCAAATTCCAATGAATTCAATAATTAAAGGGGCAAGTGATCTATGTGCTGAATGGCCCCTTACCAAAAAGATAACGGTGCCACTGCTTTAAAGCTTGGACTAAAACACAGAATTCCTTGTATGTGCTATAATTGAACTTGTCTTGTGACAAGGCCTACAAATGATACCCCACCGGATGTCCTCCTTGCTTAAGAACCACGCCTATGGCATATTGAGAAGCATCGATCTCAAGCTCAAAAGGCTTTTGTTGGTTAGGAAGAGCAAGAAAAAGATCTATGCAAACAGCATCTTTCAAACAACTGAATGCTCGGACTTCTTGTTGATTCCAAGAGTTTTCCGATGAGCAGGTTGATGAAGGGGATGGGCAACATGTGAGTAGCTTCCTATAGAAGTTCATACCTGCCAGAAAACTCTTCAAATCTGAAATGTTGGATGGCAGGCCACTCATGCAGGACCTTAACTTCATCTAGATCCGCATGTACTCCATGCTCATCAATGAGGAAGCCCAAGTACTTGACTGAATTTTTCCCAAAACACTTCTTTATCTTGGATTGGAGTTGGTGTTGACAAAGAAAAATCCAACATTGTCTGCACATGGACCAAGTGGTCACGAAGTCTTTTTGATGCAAATCTACACAAACTATTGCAAATCTACACACCTGCAAACAAAATTATTATAACTGTAGAACACACAGTACCATACAGCAAATGATGAGACAGGTTTCCAAATAAACACAGCAGTCTATTAATTCAAAAATATACAGGAAACTGCAGCAATCAGGAAAAGACCGAGACTGTTGTACAGGAACAGCAGGCTCCAGTTGTAAAACTCAGAAAATCCTCTAACCAAAAGACAGTCGCTCGCTTTCTATCTTTACTTTATTATCATACCTTGCTAAATCCTAATAAGAAAAGAACACTGTTACTAATAAACTCCTTCACTCTTCTACGATAGTTAACTCCCCCTAAAACTTAGTATTCTATTTGCTAATAATAGGAAATCTTTGCCAGCTACGTTTACTTAAACCTGTTAAAAGGAGTGTCTATTTTTAGTTTAACACTTCCACAAATCTCTCACAGTAAGTTGACAGGTGTACATCATTCTCCCCTTCTTTTAAGATTTTGAACCTCCTAGTTCAGCTGAGTTGAGTTTTGTTAACTTCATAAGCTCCTCTTATGTGATCCAAGTGTTATCAGAATTTGGTAATCCCTTCCATTTCACTTGGCCCTTGTAACAGCAATCTTGCTGTCCACTATCTTCTCAATCTGCTCTCTCCTTTTCTTTGGTAAATGCTTGGTCCATTCTTCAAACTGCTTTCATCTTGAACTTCTTCTAGGCTTGCATGATAGGAATAAAAATCCGCAACATTGAATATAGGATTAATGTCAAATTCTTCCGACAAGTCTAGTAAAGATGCATTATCATTAATCCTTTTGAGAATCTTGCAAGGACCAATTTTCTTTGGTTTCAATTTATTGTAAGTGCCTTGAGGAAATATTTCTTTACGTAGGCACACCATGACTAGCTCGCCCTCTTGGTATACCTTTTCTCTCCAATGCAAGTCGGCATGACTTTTATATTGTTCATTTGCTATTTGCAGCCTTTGCCTCACTTCTTGTTGCACTTCATGTATATGTTTCACAAAGTCCTCTACATCATGGTTGTTTCATTTCTGCATAGGAAGATCAATTAAATCCACTACACCATTTGGATTGTTTCCCAAAACAATATGAAAAGAGGATATACCTATGCAATTAAATCCACTACACCATTTGGATTGTTTCCCAAAACAATATGAAAAGAGGATTTACCTATAGACCTGTTGATGCGGGAATTAAAAGCAAATTATGACTATGACAAGAATAAGTCCCACTGTTTTGGGCTATTCCCAATTAAACCTCTCAACAAATTTCTTAAGCTTTTGTTCACCAACTTTGTCTGCCCATCTGTCTAAGAGTGATAGGCTGAACTATACTACAATTTACGATCAAGTTTTCTCCCCAAAGTTCTCCAAAAGTGACTAAGAAACTTTGTATCTCAGTCACTTGTGATAGTCTTGGGCAGTCCATGTAAGTGTACAATTTCTTTAAAGAAGAGATCCGCAATCTTACTAGCATCAACAATCTTCTTATATGGAATAAAATGGGCCATTTTAGAGAACTGATCCACCACAACCAAAATGGAATCATTACCTCTCTGAGTACATGGAAATCCCAAGACAAAATCCATTGAAATGTCAATCCATAGTTCTTTAGGGACTGATAAAGGTTTATACAATACAGTGCTTTACTGTCCACCTTTAGACACTTGACAAATTCTGCATGTAGAAACAAATTTATTGATATCCTTCCTCATCTGAGGCCAAATAAACTTGTCACTTACCAAGGTGTAAATCTTGTCTCTACTAGAATGACCTCCCAATCTATTTGAATGCATTTCTCTAATCATTTTTTGCCTCCTAGACCCAATGGCAATACAAAGTTGGAGTCCTTTAAACAAAAATCCATCAGTAAATAAGTATCCATCACAAAGCTTCCCACAAGCAACTACTGGATTGTTTAGAGCACCAATAAGTTTGTGGAAATATGGATCAGCTACATATTCATTCTTCATTTCTTTAAATCCAACAACTTCATTAGTCATTGTAACAAGTGACGTCTCCTACTTAAAGAATCTGCCACAATGTTAGTTTTTCCACTCACATGTTGCACCACAAATGTATAACTTTGCAAAAATGAGACCCATTTTGCATGCTTACGAGATAACTTGGCTTGAGAATTTATATACTGTAGCGCTTGATTGTCTGTCAACAAAATGAATTCTCTATGCAATAGATAGTGCCTCCATTGTTTAAGTGTCTAAACAATAGCATACAATTCTTTATCATAAGTACCATAACTTTTAGATTTTTAGTAAAATAGGCAATTGGTTTGCCTTCTTGACTCAACACTCCCCCAATTGCAACAGTTGAAGCATCACAATCAATAGTAAAAATCTTTTCAGATTCTGGTAAAGCAAGAATTGGAGCTTTTGTCACCTTCTCTTTAGTTTGTTCAAAACTTCTTTCAGCTGCTTGAGTCTAGGAAAAGGACTTCCCCTTGGTACAATCAGTCAATGGAGCACTTATGCCACTGAAATTTTTGATAAAGCTCTTATAAAAATTGACTAATCCATGAAAGATCCTCACCTCTGTTATACTTTGAGGGATAGGACATTCAAGTATAGCCTTAATATTTTCTGGGTCCATGCTCACTCTATCTGTTGAAATCACACTACCCAAGAATACCAAGTTTTATCTACAAAAATCACTTTTCTCAAAGTTGACAAACAAATTTTTAATATTAAGGGTATCGAACACACTTTCCAAATGCTCTTCCAAGTCTCTACTAAAAATCTATGTTACCGGATACACCCCCCTGGCCTTGGGAGCGTGGGGGATATGCCCCAAGATATAGGAGCATGGGGGGAGCATGGGGATACGCCAAGGAAATGTCCCTGGGCTGTGGATACACCTAGATACGTCTGGGTGATGTATCCAATCATATCCATAGCCCAAGGATGCTCCCTAGGCATATCCCCACGCTCTCGGATGTCAAAAACATTTTTTTTAGTTTTTTTTCAATTTCGTCCAATGAAAAGTCAAACATGGACTTCAAAATACAATTAGAAACAAACTAAAGTGGATTCCTAACCCTAAAAGCAGCATTCACACTCATTTTACCAAAAGTTGCATGAAATACTTTTCTGGGACTCTGCCCCCAAACCCCTAGGCAGGGAGGGTTTAAACATCCCCCCACCCTACAACCCCCCTCATGCTAGATGGCTTGTCATACCACGAATGATATTGCCAAGGAGATTACAAGATGTCACACCATTACAATCGTTGGAAGTCTAGATATTCACTTCACCTCCTAACACATTGCACATTTGTTCACTCTTAGACTTCAAAATACAGCTATGGACATCATATTCAAGTTTTTATTTAACTTATTTTGTTTCCTCTATGCATATTATGTGGTTAATTTTGCTTATATGGCTATATTTATATATATGTTTTTATGTAGTCGTATCCAAACGTATCCAAACCCCCCAAAAAAAAATCCCCATATCCCCATATCTAATTCTTGTACCCATATCCATTCCCATATCAGTATTGATAACATAGCTAAAAATCAATATGTCATCAAAATAAACTATGACAAATTTTCTAATGTATGGTCTAAATACATGGTTCATAGTTTGCATAAAAGTGATAGGAGCATTAGACATTCTGAAAGGCATCACCAACCACTTGTACAAACCATCCTTGTTCTTGAACATTGCCTTCCATTATTCTCCTTCTCGAATTCAGATCTGATGGTAACCACTCCTCAAATCCACTTTGGAGAATATTTTTGCACCTGCCAAGCAAATTAATATGTCATCCATTCTAGGTAATGGATATCGGTACTTTACTATGATCTTGTTGATAGCTCGACAATCCACACACATTCTCCATTTTCCTCCTTTCTTTAGTGATAGTAGGGTTGGTGTGGCACAAGGATTCATGCTTTTCTTTATGAACCCTTTCTCTAACAAATCCGATATTTTCCTTATCATTTCCTCATTCTCTTACGGAGCTAACCTGTATGCAGCTTGATTAAGAAGCTTTAATCCTAGTAATAATCAATATGGTGTGTAATGCCTTGTGAGGGAGGCAAGCCGGTTGGGAATTTTGTTGGGGTTATATCAAAATACTTTGCTAATAATTTCTACACCTCTTGTGGGAGTTTCTCTCCATGTCTTCTTTCTTCTCTGGGGCATTAAAAAATAACAAACTTCTCCTTTAGTTTGTTTGTAGAATTTTGTATACCCCATTGCTACTAGAGATATTTCAGATCCCCTTTCCTCTTTCCATGGTTTTACAAGATGTTTCTTCCCCTCATGTTGTACTTCATAAGTGTTTTCTTTTCCATGGTGGATTATCTTTCGGTCATATTGCCAGGGCTTTCCCCATAGAAAATAAAAAGCATCCATTGGCACTATGTCACATAACACTTTGTCTTCATAAGTACCAATTTTGAAATCAACAAGACAAAATTGATTTACAAGCACACTATGATCATTTTTCAACCAAGAAATATTCTCAGGTTTTGATTTTGGAATGCAAGCTAGCTGTAATGTTTGCACCATTTCCGTACTTACCATATTATTGGTGGATCCTCCATCTACAATCACCTTGGGCACTTTGTCTTTACACTTCCATTTTGTTCGGGACACGCTCTTTCTTCTCCAATTAGCATCAGGAACCTCTTGGTCTCTTGCTATTAAGGTTCTTTGCAGCATTAAGTTCTCTCCAATCTCATCTTCAATTTCTTCTACTTGGGGTTCCCCCAGAGCCATCATGGCTCCATTAGCAACTCTAGAGTTTTCAGGACAGTCAGTGGCTTTATGAGGCCCACCACAATTATAGCACTTCAAGGGTCTCCAATACCCAAACCTATGTTGGCCTCTACCTCTACCCCAGCCTCTAAAAGCACTTCTTCCACCATAATCAGTCTTTGGTTCCTTACCTTCCTCCAGCTCTTCTTCCCTTTGGTTTTAGAGGAACTTACTCTCCTTCTATTCAAATTGATGTTGCCGCCCATTTTGCTCACTACCTTGCCCTGCCTATTCAATTTTTCCTCTACTTTCAGGGCAAATTGATAAGCCTCATCCAAAGTGTTTGCTTTGAGCAGGGCTAGCTCATCTTATAGTTGAAATCTAAGCCCATTGAAGTATCTTGTTGTTGCATTTTCATCATCTTCTTGCAAATCAGTTCTGATTTGCAGCCTCAAAAATTGTTCAGTATAAGCCGGTATTGATGAGTCTTTCTACCTTAAATTTTGAAACTCCCTAAAAAGCTTTTGCTAATAATTTGATGGTCATAAACTTAGCTTTTAAATGTTTTAGCATCTTTAGCCACAATCTGATTTTCTCTTTCCCTTGTCTTCTCCTAACATTTTGGAGATTCTCTCACCATAGAGCAGCATGAAACTTCATTTTTGATGCTGCAATTTTTACCCTTTGTGGATCAGTTTCCTCAATTCCTTCCATCCCATAGTATTTCTCTAATTCTTGAACCTACTACATGAACACTTCAGGGTTTAGTTCACCTTTTAAATCAGGGACTTTAACCTTAACCTTGGTTCCTTATTTGGCTATAGCTTCAATAAGCTTTTCCATGGGATCTATGGCTCCAACTCGACCCCTTTGAACTTTTGGGTCTTCCTCTAAATCCTCATGAGGCAACCTAGCCTCAAGTGTCTCTAATCTTCTAATTAATGCATCACCTATATTTCTCGTCTTGCATTCCTCTTGTCTCTACCTGCCTCGTTCATATGTAATCCCCTTTGGGCCATGGTACTCTAATCTCAAACTGATGCAAATGTACACAAACTAATGCAAATCTACACACCTGCAAACAAAATTATTGTAACTATAGAATAAACAATACCATACAGCAAATGATGAGACAGGTTTCCAAATAAACACAACAGTCTATTAATTCAGAAATATACAGGGAATAGCAGCAATCAGGGGAAGACCAAGATTGTTGTACAGGGACAACAAGGTCCAGTTGTAAAACTCAGAAAATCATCTAACCAAAAGATAGTCACTCCCTTTCTATTTTTCCTTTAGGAAGTGGTCCCATGGGAGGGGGCTCCTAAATTTTCTAAGGGGGTAGTGCAGAGTGAATTTAGGAGCATATGTAGTAAAAGTGGTCCCATGGAATAAAAATTTTGAGTGCACATTCCTATTTTATTGGAGATAATATTTAAAATTGTTATCTTTTTATTTATAATTAAAGTTTACATATTTTGTTCACTCATATATTTACAAATGGTAAAATATCTTCATACAAAATAGAAACACATATGGGAAACTCCAGCGATTGGTAGAATATCTTCCTACAAAATAGAAGCACATATGGAAAATTCCAGCTCCCCTTTTTTCCACCCCCTCAAACTTTCCCCCTAAAAAATAGCCAGCTCCTCACTTCTAAGAAAAGATTCTAAAATTTCCTTTTACCATACCTTTTATTTTTCATGAGACCACCTGCTCATTAAAAATATGAGCACCCCCCTCCGTATGACCCCTGCCTTATTATCATACCTTACTAAATCCTAATAAGAAAAGAACACTATTACTAATAAACTCCTCCACTCTTCTACCTTAATGTTCTATTTGCTAATAATAAGAAATCTCTGCCAGCTATGTTTATTTTTAGTTTAACACTTCTACAAATCTCTCACAATACGCTGACAGGTGTACATCACTTTATGTAGACCAAGATGAAGATGTCGTCAAGATAGATGACCACAAATTTCCCAAGATGGAGCTTAAAACATTATTGATGATGCGCATGAATGTGGCAGGTACATTGGTGAGGCCAAAAGGCAGGTCCAAACCCAAACTTTGTCTTGAAGTTCATTTCCCTAACATCACAAGGCTCCATGCAAACTCGGTGATATCCATAAGTCAAGTCGAGCTTATTGAGGTACATAGCTCCTTGAAGCCGGTTTAGAAGATCATCTATCCTAAGAAGTGGGTAGCGGTTGTTCACGTTGATTTTGTTAAGAACCCGATAATCTATGACTAATTGTATCTCATTATACTTTCTTTGGCACTAAAAGAGCAGGATAACCACAAGAAGTCCTGGGCTGAATCTTGTCGTCCTCATTGCTTGATTTGGCACTATATCTCAACATTCACAATGGTTGTAGTGCAATACAATGGCCGTTTGGGCAACTATGATCTTGGCACAAGCTCAATTGAATGTCAAATGGATTTCAAAGGAGGAAGCCCTTACAGCTCCTTAAAAATCAGAATACGCATCAAGGGATTTGATGGCTTAAGGTAAGAGCTTGTGGGAAATATTTGCCTTAGGTTACGAGATGATACAAAGAGTCAAAAAAAAATTATGCAAATCAACTGGTTTAACTGCAAACCTACCAGAAAGTGAAGGACAAATAGAAGTGAACTTATACACTTTACATTCCTTTTGTAGCCCAGAGTTCTTATGAAATCCATCAAAGATAACCTTGTTGCCATATTGATATTGGGCTCCAAGTACCAAACTGTGGCAATCCAATAAAGTGACATCATAATCGACTATGTGGAATGGCTTGGTAAATGTTACAAAACACTTGCAAATGACTAGTGTTAATTGACCATGCTCCTTGATTCAATGGCTATAGTTAAAAAACAAGTTCATTGACCAACTTTTGTGAAATCAATTTCTTTTGGTTGCCATTATCAAGGATAAACTCCATCACTTCGTTCTTGATTTGGTAGTTATAGTGAATAATGCTTCCTGATTGTTGGCAGAATAGTCATTGACCCTCAGAATTAACTTAGGATTATAAGTGTAGGGATTGGATACCTTAACCTCTGAATCTTAAGGTTATAATCTGTACCAGCTGGAAAGGTCTTGGCCTTCTTTGATTTCAAGACACGACATTCTTGTAGAATGTTCGGTGTGCTTATGATAAGCACAATTCTTCTTCTTCCCATTTCTAAACACCTTAGTGGATCCACTTTGGGAAGACTTTTCGTCTTGGATGAATTGGCAGGGTTTGAGAAGCAGGATGGAGTAGAAGTAATTTTCTTATCAGAAGACTGAAAGATTGTTCTTTTTTTGTTGCTTGGCTTCCACCTTTAAAGTAATCTGGTAAGCATGCTCTAAGGAAATGACAGTGAAAAGTTCTATCTCCTTTTGAAGATGAGAAAATAGCCCTGAGATGAGTTTTACACAAATGGACCTCATCAGGATCAAGCACTTCTAAATTGATAGAGAGCAGATTGAACTCAAAAACCATCTGTGGGACAAATTGGCCTGGTTTTGGTGAAGATAGAGCCAAACTGTCAACACCTCCTCTCCATACCTGAGAGGTTAAAATCACGCCCTGATATTCATTTTGAACACTTTCCGCGTCTCAATTTCTAGACATGAGGGCTTAGTTATTCATATGGACCTTAGAGATCATATTCTTTTGTAACTTGTGATATTAAAATGTGTCCTAAGGTACACTTTCAGACTACGAATCCAGGCATCCAATTTGGCCCCAGCAATTGTGCCATCAAATTGGGGAATGGATATCTTAGTTTCGGACTCAAAAGTAGGTTGTGGAAGTGCAGGGCCCATATAGTTAGAGCTAGAGATTTCCTCTTGTCCCATCATTTGTTGGAACGTGTTTGTCATCTACTACATGGATGAAACTTGTTTTGTTGTTGGCGCTGGTCATGTAGCTCGTGTAAGTAGCTAAACCATCTAAGGATTGGGTCACACTAGACGGACTTCAAGATTGCCACAAAGATCATGACACCCTTTTTTATATATATTTTATGAATGAAACAAGAAAGAGAGAAATATTAAAAATTGATATGTTGAACAGAAAAAAGGAAAAGCGCTTAGATACTGGTTTCATGATATTGTAACTGTAAAAGTAATTGTAGGTGCTGCAGAAATTATTTAGAAGTAGATATGTAGAAAAAGGGTTTCATGAATTTCAAAAATTGCAAAATTTACACTTGTAGAGGAAATCTAGGAAGTTTGAATGTAAAATCAAATTAAAAAGATATGTATAGAATATTTTTTATTGGTTGTTGTTGACCATTTTTAGCCCTACAAGCCAAAATTGGGCACCTCCTCCTTTTTCTTTACAAAAGTCATCAAATACATGTTTTCGCTAGATCATCCCTCTACTACGTTGTACAAAATGTTCTCTGTCAGACCTTTCCTGAGAAAAAGCCAAGTGTTTTCCTCATTTGCGTAGCCAAGTGCATTTCGGGTTTGTCAGGGGCAGTTACTTCACCTACAGTAATGCATTTCGGGTTTTACAAGCGACTTTACTTATGAAAAGTTCATAAGCTAAGTCACTTGCAAAACCCAATTTAGTCTTCACAGACCAAATCAGGATTTCTAAATGACTTTACTTGTGAAATTTTCATAAGTCAAGCTACTTGATAAACCTGATTTGGTCCTTACGGTGTAATTCAGACTTTGCAAACATCTTTATTTATAAAGGTTTATAAGTAAAGACACTTGCAAACCCTGATTTGGTCTTGGCAGACTAAATCAAGTTTTCCAAGTGTCTTTACTTGTTTGTTGTATGAGTTGAAGTTGATGTAAAACCTAAAGTAAGAGCTCATGAAAAGTCAAAAATGATCTATCTAGTGCAATTTGGGTTTGTGTAGGGGTATTACTTGTCGGTTTTTATAAGTAAAAGCAAATGAAGGACCCGATTTGGTCTATGCAGCTTGCCAAAGGCACGGATTTTCTTCAGAGGGCACATAAGCAAAGAAAGTGGACTTTTCACTTTTTTGAAGGACAATTGAAGAAAGGCCGAAGGGTAAGTCTAGAAGCAAGTGCCCTTGCGGAGGACTTTTCATCAACAAGGGGACCTCTTCACTTCTTTCAAAGGGTCATTTATAGGAGTTTCGAAGGGTAACTGCCCTTGCAGAGGGAACCTGGGCAGGAAAAAGGACCCTTACATTTTCCTCGAAGGCCAATTTTGGGAGCCAATGGCCCTTGCGGAGGGCACTCAAGTGACGAAGTGGACCTTCTTCAAAACCCGAAGGGTATCTTCAGAGCTCAGATGGCCCTTGTGGAGGGCACCAGGGGGAAGCAAGGGACGAAGACAAAAATCCGAAGGGCACTTGCCCTTCGAGAAAAGCCAATGCCAAGAGAGAATTTCCTTCAGACAAAATGTCCGAAGGAAAGAGACGTCGAAGCCCGAAGGCGGAAGAAAGACACACGAAGAATTTCCTTCAAACAAAAGTCTGAAGGAATTCCTTCAAAAAAAAAGTCCGAAGGAAATCCCTCGAACAAAAGCTCGAAGGTCGACGAAGCATAGTGCAAAGGGCGAGCAAATGAAAGGGAATCCTTCGGACAAAAGGAATACCCTGAGGTAGACAAAGAGAAGGCCACAATGCAAAGGGTGAGCAAACGAAAAGAAATCCTTCGGACAAAATGTCCGAATGGAATCCTTCAGATATTTTGTCTGGAGGGCAAAAGGAAAACCCTGTAGGAGTGTAAAAGGAGAAAGCAAAGAAGAGACAAAACATGAGCAAAGTAAAGCGCAGAAAAGGACAAAAACATAGAACGGTTCTAGCAACTGATGAAGTCAAAGCGCAGAATCAAAGACCATTCAAACCAAGACAAGTGGCATAGACAACTCAGCCAAGGGAGTTAATATGTTTAGGTAAAATATGTCTACCAAAAACTAATAAAATAGATTGGTTTTCGAACTATAGAGAGTCGCAGCCCGTGTTTTCATGCCAAGCTGTTAATGCACAACCAATTGCATCCAAACATTCAAGAGGGCTTAGTCAGTCACAACAGCTTGGAATGACTTTGTTAGTTGATGGGAATGGGTTCCCCATGTTTTTGCAGCCCAAAGACAGTAGAAGCGGTGGTAGACAATCTACAGCATGGGTCTCCACACGCAATTTGAAGATACGGTAGCAGCATGGTCTCTTGTCTCAGAAGTGTTTGACTCCAGCATGGGTCTCTTTTCCTTATTTTGTCAACATCTTGCTCTATATAGTTGTAACTTCTCATTGTGAGAGGGAATCTCTCAGCTTGTATGGCGAAGCCCTGCAGGAATTTACCTTGAATCAAGACATAGCATTTTTACCTCTATTTGAGTTTGCACTTTTGCACATGTCTATGGTTTTATCTTGTGTCAAGTCATTTTCTTTCATGCTTTCACAAAATGATTCCAGCATGTCTAGTGTATTGTGAGTTCTTTTGCAGGTCAGCAAGAAGTGTCCACAATAGAGTATAGGCACATGTGAACAGGCTACCATAGTGTGTCTTAGAACACCTCTAGTAGTTCTTCCTCCATGTATCTCCATAGGACCCCCTATAGAAACACTGATGCAGAAGAGTTTATCATGTCAAATGAAGTGTATATCATCTTGTTCTTGGTGTAAAGTGTATGTCAAAGTTGAGTAGACCAACCATTTTGGTGCATCACCGCTTTAGTTTAGGTTCTAATTTCAGTATTTCTCTCCCTTTTCATCCCCCCCATTATTAGCAGTAGGAAATCCAGGGCCTCAAAGTGTATCAAGGGGAGCTAGCCCCTAATCTAGAGATTCATCCCTCACGTTTGCCACCCAGAGCAAGAGGGATGTCTCCATTATGTCACGTGGATGAAGAGAGTTGAGCCTCCCTTCATAGGGTGCAATCCACTGCGTCAATAGTTGTGAAGTGCCTAAAAATTCTCAGTAATTGTTGTAACTTCTTGCCCCCAGTTGCTATCCATCTCTAAAAATATTTCTCCTATGCAATCATTGCTCCTATTTTAAAGAAAAGGTTCAATATTTTGCATTTCAAAAAATTTACAATTACATGAGACCACCTCCAACTGCAAAATAATTGTAGTTGCCCCTTCCATGAAATCACAACTTTAGAGAAATAAGACCTACTTCACTCTAAAATTTTTGGGTTCAGCTTGACCCAGAAAATCTTCTACTTTGACATGAATCACTAGACTATAGAAGAGATTCATGTTGCAATAGAAGTTGAATTTTATACAAAAGAGAAAGATTATGTCTGCAACAAAATATTTCTATTGACAAAATTTTGGGCTAAACATTCAATTTTAATCCACCACGTCTTCCGAAGTTGTGAAAAATGTTGTGCGGAAAAAGAATTTGGTTCTACTACAAAAGGGCAGAATGATCTACGTGCTCAGATCTAACTTTTGTTGTTATTTTACGCTGAAGAGAGGAAGTTGATCCTGACATGCTTCTCAAAATTAGGAGTTTGAGAATTTTGGAAATAGAACCAAAATTGCAGAACTCTATTAGGCCTGATTGCAGGCTTTGATACCAATTGATATGAGCAAAGGAATAAAATTGCAACAATGACGAACAAGGTATAAGGATTGTCATGATTATGCCTATTGTACACTCATTGTATCATGCATGTATAAAGATATACTAGGAAGTTTCTAGAAATAAAAAGATAAGTGAATTTCTAAAAATATAAAAACTACACGCCACTATTTCTCATCACTCTGCAATAGTTTCAATGTCTAAAAGTTTCTTGTATTTTATAACTCATATACAATCCTTGTATTTTATAATCTTATGTTTTTTGGATTATTTTGCCTTCTTTTTTATGTTCTAAAAAAAAATCCAAAATTTAGACATGTCAATAGCTTTTGGTTGTGCAATATAGTAGTCTATTAAGGATATACAAGTTACACTTATGAGTCATCAAGCTTTTGGTTCAAGATTATTGACGGTTTGAGAATTAATGTGTCGTCATCTATAGAGATCGTGTATTTTAATATACACTTACTTGAAATATTGTTCAAAGGCATCAATAACACTATATGCATCAGAGGATGAGGAAGCAAAGAAGGACTCATAAAGGAAAGGCTTGATTGAAGAACATTCAGAGCAAGTATGGAAGGACAGAATATGAAGCACAACTTGAGGTTTGCAAAAGTTTCCTATATAAATATTTTGGAACCTCCACTTCCAATGCTCATTATGCTAGTGATACAGAGCAAGCAACTATAACTACTACCCTATTATTTTTGAAGACATATACAGGGAAGACAGTCCCATGGGTCTCTTCCACTACTATTAGCATTTAATTTGTCCCTCCCATTATTACTTCAGTTATTGCAGTTGTTGAAACATCGTTGGATCTAATGGATGTTTCTAACACAATTTTTGGTATTTGTACAACATTTATACCTATAAATATAGTTTCTACTAACCCAACTGATTCTTTGATTGGTACTACTATGGATACTAACATAGATACTACCACATATACGTTCATTGCACATATTTTGCAAATATTAACACAAGCTACCATTACATAGAGTCTTGATCCTACAATTATTGATATAACACCAAAGGGTCCACAAGGGGGTTAGTCATTTACCTTCCAAAGTCCACTTTTTGAGGACTTTCTCTCATAATACATATTTGTAACTCACCAACTACATGGTCAATCTTCCATTCAGTTAGGGATATCAATACGTGAAGCCACCCAAACTAAGTCTCCCACAATCTACATCATCAAAGAGTATCCTAACACCATTAAACATATAACTAAGTTTTCTCCTCAAATTAGGCTCTCAATATAAAAAAAGGTCCACCCATCATTCCCTACACCTCCACCTTCTATAGCTCCAAGCCCACCTCCTTCCCTTGGTCCATCATCACTCATACACCCACCAACCACTTCATCATCAATTACTACAACTACACAGGCAACTCTCACTAAGGAATTGATCTTGACACCTCGATGGATCCAGAACATATAGTCATAGAAAATGCCAAGACAAATTTTGGTTATAGTATAGGAGCCAAAAATCACTTTTGAATTTAATGAATAATCTAATCTGCTGAAAAGGTTCAGAAAGAGGAAGATGGCATGAGAAGAGGAACATGTTGAATTCAAGAGAGAAGAACTCTTCTGATTGACTAAGAAAAGCAAAACCATTCCAAGAGAAGATGATGAAATACAAGAGGATTTAATCTCCATGGTGGATGCTACAAGGGGAGTATTGAAGAAGATTTTTTGAGGGTTACAAAAAACAAATAAGAGACTAGATTCTCAGCATAGATTGGAAGCCCCAGGTGACATACTAAACAAATTCCAATATTTAGCTTGATCCTTATACAGATTGGTAATTTCTATACATAAGGCAAAAACTAAATTCTAACCTTAGTGGGAAATGTGGTTAATTTTAGTGAATCTTTAAAGATTTAGGATTTTAAACTACATCATATTTCCAAGGCAGACAAAGACCAATCATATCTAGACTTGAACTTCCTACCACTAATAGATATTAACCTGGTACAAACTTATATAAGCTATCAGAGGAAGGACTTGCATGATTGGCATAACGAGATGAAGGAACTAGTATAATAGTTGACAGTCCAAGAGACAACTAAGTTGCTAAAATAAGTGTTCATTCCAAGTATATACATAGTGCATGCCCAGGTAATTAGTCGACCTTATTTTAACACCTTACTACATGCCTTTGTAGATAATTTCAAGGTAAGAGTTAAGTGAATTCCTACTAGAGTTGGTGATCAAATTGTCTAATTAATTACATTTGTAAAAGGGAAGCTTGAAGAGGTCTAGGTACTTACTAATGCCTTCATAGTTTCATTAGACCTATACAAGAAGTTATTGAACATGATTCCTATATTATTTAGAATGCCAATAATAAATTTTAGCACTATTGATTCAGATTTTGCTATGTTTTAAGGAAGAAAAGTGCAACAACAAAGGCAATTGGCTATTCAAGAAGGAACTTCATCCTCGACACAACCTTCTAGGATTGCATCTATTATGGCTCAAGCATATATGTTGGTGTACACCTCGGTATGAAGTATACATTTTTAGGTTGATTATACTTCAATTCCAGCTACAACTTTGACATCCACTATTTTGAGCATGGCTAGTCAATCAGTTCAAACTTGAGTCCAGTCCAGTTCAAGACTAGTCATCAATGGCAATTCCACTCAGGCTTTGTAAAGTGGTCCTTTGGATCTAATTTTGACATATTATTTATATACTTTATTGGTCTATTTGAACATGTGGACACTAAATTTAAATTAAGACTTGATTATTTATAAACATTATAATCCTGCAAAATTTGCATGTTAAATTAAGAGCTTGTCTTATTTTAGATTTTGTAAATATAAAACAAGTTTTGAAGATGAGTTGGTGCCTATTCAAATCTATATATGTATGAGTCCCATTCATTGTAAAAGGAGAATTTTGACAGTTAATGCAAATAAAAAAAGTTTATACAATTGTTCTATGAGTTTGTGTGAATGTGTTGTCTCTTCCAAATTTATGTGTTTATTTGTAGAATTTTTATTAAATTGATAAATATATAGAATGTGTATGTGTTTTATTTGTAGTGATTAGATTGAAAATTCTGTTAGTCTCAATCAACTTTTTGGTTATAGATCATGCCAACAATTTATTACTGACATTAGATATGTTTAGTAATCTGGTACTAACATTTTTTATTATAATCAATTGTTTGCATTGGAATTATTTCATTAGACTCTTCATTGTGCTTGATTGTGTTATGTACTTACAACTATTCCACAACAAACATTGGTCCATGGTATATGCTCAACTTAGTGTAGTAAGTTAGCTTGGAAAGGTTTAATCTTCATTTGTACCATAAAACCCCTTCTTTTTTCCCTACCTTTCTTTCCATTTGTCCTTTGTTGTGTTGGATTATTTCAATGACACAAAGTTATTTTAATATTTTAGTTGGTTTGCTTTGTTAGTAAATAAGTTGGTTTATGGGAAAAGTTAGTTTCACCCATGTAACCACCCCATGAAGCTTTTTAAGCTTTCATGTACTTTATAAATAAATTACTCGAATGTTTACATTGAATATATTTTAATATCTCCATTTTTTATCCAATAGTGGTATCAGAGCCACGTAGGAGGATTAAAGTGTTTAGGGGATAAGCCTGAAGTAAGTGTTGTGGCATTTGTAGAAGAGTAGAGGATAGGAGAAGGAAATAAAACATGACTCCGGTGACTAGATACAAATAGAATGAAATGGAAAAAGTGCAGATAAATGTGAATAACTTCTCAAATCACATCATACCCAGTCTAATTTGGAAACAACATAAAGCAAATAATTTTTTTTAGGGTATTTTCAAGTATTTTGTGACCTGAGGTAATTCAGAAATATTTGTATGGCACTTGAAGGTGGATCTTGATGCATTTAAACATGGCATAGAAGTAAATAAATTCTATCAAACACAGCATAGAAGCAAATAAAATTTGATCTTATAGTGACAAAACATAAAAATAAACTTAAAGTGGATGCAGCGTTTAAAGTGGATCCCACCAAGTGAGAAGACAACGCAGTTAGCGAAAATACATCAAGTAATTTTATAGGCAAGCAAAGTGAATATGAAGGTAAAATTTGTATTACATGTTTGCAATTATTTTTAGTTTTTGTAAAAACCAAAACTCTTGGTTATATTGGGAATTATACCATTTCATTTCAATATTTTGTTGAAGGCAGCCTAGTATTATAGATTTTACAAAACAAAAAGTCAAGGGTTCAAAACCCTTAAGTATTATATTTTGATCAAAATTTCTTTCTGATCTTCTTTAATAAGTGTTGATAAATCTGTGAATCATTTGTATATCAAATTTATTTATGAGGGTCAATGCAAAACGCTGAGTAGCATTAATCTTGTTGATTTTTGTAAGTCATGGCAAAAATTGTAAGCTTGATCTCCGAAAATGGTAGATTAACACCAAAAAATTACAATGAATGGCCAATAGACATGGAAAATAGACTCATTTTTTATGATTTATGGGAAATAACTAGAAAAGACACTACGCCACACATTGACATTGCAAATCTGCTTGAGTATCAAATATACGATAAATGTACTCTTACTTTATTAAAATCTCCATGTTCTGCACTGGGGATTATTTATATTGAATCTATTAAAACTGGTGCATGAAAAACATGGAAAGTATTAAAAGATATGTATAGGAAACAACATGCCTATAAGAAGATTGATATCTTAATGCAGTTGCTTAATAATAAGCTTAGCACTGAAGAAGATGTATCTGAATATCTCTCTCGTATGAAAACTCTGAAACAAGAGTATTATACTACAAGGGTTAAATTGATGATGAGATGTTGATTTTCATCACATTACATGGCCTTAGTTCTACATACATCAATTTTGTTGAAATGCTACAACTTAGTGATAAGCTTGATGGTGCCACATTTGACTGTATTTGTGAGTTGTTGACATAGTACGCCTACTGAAGAGGCTCACTACATAAAGAACAAGTCCTATCACAGAGATCATCACCATGTACAATGGCAGTTTCAAAAGCATTCTCTAAAACACTGTCTGAGACACTTTCTGCATCATTCTAGACAGTCTCCATAGCATTCTCATCGGCACTCTCTTGGATCTTCAAAATGCAAACATCACCATAGGTATTTTTCTCACTCTTATGGTTCTTCCAATGATTCAACTTCTTCTAGATCTCATCAACATAGGAAAGAGCAAAAATGTTTCAAATGTGGTGTTATTGGACATCTTGCAGATGTATGTCCTTGACGTCCCCGCTATCCACATAAAATAAAGTTGAGGCAAATTAGGTGGATCATTCTAGCGATACATATTCTAGTTACTCCAACTATTATGGTTATTCTGACACTTGCTCTGATCAGGTGGCATCCTATATGGATGAGGTCTATGATCCTGATGGACCTGACAACTTGTTCTAAGTGATTAGTGATTCACTCGTCTTATGCGAGCTACTAGTCTCAAGACCAGGATTTATTGTAATAGCATTTTTTAGCTTGTGTTCTTGCTTTCAATTCTATTTTTGGCTTTCTACATCTGATATTCATGACATGGAGTAGACAGAGTTAGTTGTTTTTATTTCTCTCAATGCATAGTTTCTCACCTTTCACTTGATAGGGGGAAGATATTGTATTTGTTGGTCTTCGATCAGTTTTTGGTGATATTATGAGTTAACAGAGGTTGTTAGCACCTTTAGTTTTGAGCAAAGATCATCAACATTTGTTGGATATTAGATAAATGTGCTATATAGAGTATGGGTTTATCCCCTGAACGGGTTCTTATGTGGAACCTTATATGGGTCGATATAGTTAGACATACTTGATCATATTCTACTATAGTATGTTATGATGATCATTGGGGATGAGCATTGTTTGATCATGTTCATCAACCTTTTTTACCAAACTCATACGTGTGGGATTCTTTATAGAGTGGCATCAGTTTTTTGGTCGATGCTAGAGGTACAATGCACTAGTTGTAGTTGTAAAAAAGTTTTTTTGATGACTTCAGATTCATTGCTCTAGATCTTTCATCTTCTATACCTCTTTGAATCAAATGGAAGTTTTTTGGATTATTTTAATGATCCAAAGTTATTTTAATGTTTTAGTTAGTTTGCTTTGTTACTAAATAAATTGGTTTATGGAAAAAGTTAGTTTCACCTGTGTAAGCACCTCGTGAAGCATTTTAGGTTTTCACGTACTTTGTAAATGAATCACTCAAATATTTACATTGAATGTATTCTAATATTATTCCTCTATTTTTGATCCAACATGTTGATCATGTTCACCTTAATTTAGGTCCACCCATATACCATAGGTTAACTTTTAGAACTCTAGATTAGATGTTAGATACCTGTCATATCTGAACCATTCGAGATAAAATAACCACTCTGTTCACTGTTATTCCACTACATGATTATTTGCAAAACTAAAACCCACAACTCATGCCTTGGAGTGAATCCTAACCAATCCTATAATGAGAGGGAATTTCTTGTAAGAATATTTGTTATGCATAAAACCCATATCAACACCTTATCTAGTTTTCATTGCTTAAAATGGCCATCAACTAACATGTTTTTTATTTTTAAATATAAAACTAGTTAAAATCTAACTTTTGTCAAGAAAGAAAGAAATTGTAACTATAATCAGTAGAGTTTTCAAAATCAATGAAATCATTTTTACATAAAACAAAGGAAATAATATCGTCATGCACCCATGTAGTAATAACTCACAAGAGAGGAGGTTTAGGAATAATATATTATTTTTTAAATATCATGACATTTTATCATAAAATGATGATATAAATCTCGTCAACAACATTTATAAATACATGTTAGCAAATAAAGACTACTCCATAAACATTCAATGCACTTTTTCGGAACCATCAAGTCTCATTTATGGAAATTTTTGAAAATGCATAATCTTATGTTAAAATCATCTTCATAAGCATTAACATTGTGAAAACTTGTGTCACTTTTTTTTTTAAATTACAATAAGATTTAAGAATTTTTTCTCCAACTTAAAAATTGTAACATGTCAAGAACATTTACAAAGACCAAAAAAATGGGGTATGTATACGAGGGTCTATGTTCTCCTTTAATTATTCAAGCATTTAGAATGCTTGTACTAATTTTCAATCAGAACATCAAGTATAATACATGTTCAATAAGTAGTCCAGTGAATGCGGGGCCTAGTTCTATAAGACTTTTCAAATTCTAATGAATACACAGTGGAATCTTCTACTCTAAAGAAAGGGATATCTATTAAGATTATGCTTTCTTTAACACCTATTAGGGCTTAATTTTGTAAGTTAACCATTGATAACCAAGCTAGGGTTTGTACTGAAGTAGAGGAGAAGACACACTCTGGTTCCAATATTTTAACCATTTATGGTAAGGCTCTAATCCCTTTTTTTGCAAGGCATAGTCTAGCACTAGCATTTGTATCTCAACAATGGATTCAAAATCTTGATTGTTGAGATTAAAATTTGTTTTTAAAGAGTGCCCTTTGGCCAAAGATCTATTCCTTTAGGTAAAAATATCCCTAATATTATGGATGCCTTTATAGAATATTTGAAGAGCCTTTATCCTATGGATTTTTGCCAAATGTTTTCCATTAAAAATAATGATTAGTAACCACCATAAAGAGTGAGAATTGGTAGATATCCATGATCTAAAAATATCCCATTTACAAACAAGCCATGGCTTAATTTTTTTCTAGGCCTTCAAGATACTTTTAGCCACAAAGGTATCTATAATTTTTGAAAGGAACATTCATAGTAAGTCATTTTTGGAAACTCAAAATTCTTATAGGGTCCTCATCTATAAAGAATTATAGAGGAAATGCAATTGCCGAGAAAAATATTCCAATATTCCACTTGGCACAAAGGGAAAATCCTTGTTTGAAAATATCAATAGACCATAACCCTCCAGCCGTGTTTGGTTCTATAAGAAGTGTCCAAGTCTACTCTATTGAAGCCTTTTTTCATTGAGTTTTCTAAAATAAATTATGTCAACTGTTTTTATCACTTCCTATAAGGAGGTTTAGAGGGGAAGAGTGGGGGGCGGCAAGTGTTGGGGGGAATTGTAGATGTGAGTAGCTACAGGAACTTTGGAACAAATTTGAAACCTTCCTACAATGGAAAGAGAACTGGTTATCCATTAGGGGAGTTTTTTCTCCATTCTCTAGATAACATAATTCCATAGTTTGACTTTGGAAGCTTGGAAAGTAAAAGGAATGGCTAGAAACTTGAACATTTCTCCATGGGAGATCCATATCCACTGATAAGCATCAAACCAACTTAGATAAGGGCCATAGGATTTTATATAGAACTAAGTCTTGGCCCATTATATTTTGGAGCCAGATGCAAGGCAGAAAATCCATAGACACTCAATGGTGTTTTTACCACAATCTCTTCTTCTAAAATCGTAAGTAATGAATCATCAATAAAGTGTCCATTAAGAATTTGGATTTATGGCAAGTGTGAAGGGTTATTCCATTCACCAACCCTCTATAAGCTTAATTTCATAACAAATATACAAGCCCTTCCATGACTAAGACATAAATATAAGGGGCTAAAGGAAAACCTTTCATGATATATCTGAACAGACCAAAATTATCATATTTATGACCATTAATAGTGAAACTAGTACAAACAGCTCGAAAGCATTTCTAGAAAATATGCACAAATTTAAGGCCAAAACCAAGAGATTATTATATAGCAAGAATGAAAGGTCCTCATTCAATCCTATCAGAGGCCTTTTCAAAATCACTTTTAACAAAAAAAAAGATATATGTTGGTATGTGTTAGCCCATTCCATCCATTCCCAGACTACAATGATGTTACCAAGAATACATCTAAATATTGATGTAGGATATTACTTTCCTACTATTTAGTTTATTTATGTGTTATTTCATTGGAGATGTTTATCCCACATTCATGAGGATGATGGGTTTATGCCTTACTTCTACTTATATTAGGAAATTTAGTCTCACATGCATAGGATAGTTGGGATTTTCTTATCTTCTACCTATTTGTACATCTCTATTGTAAACTATTTGGTGGTGGATAATAGACAGTTTATTCTTAGTGTGCAATGTTGAATCTTTCATGGTCATGATTGTGTCAGAGAGGTCTCCAACTGTCATTTTTCTAACTATCATTTTTCACATTAATTATCTACTCAGATAAGTTGTATGGTTCATTTTTAGATCTATATTTTTTATTCATATTCAAAACACTTCTATTGTGGAGTGTTTTGAGTTTTGAGTTTGATTAGATCTGTTGTATTTAGATCTAATTAGTCATAATGATTTGTATTTGAGTTGCTTAGATCTATTGTGCTGGACATTCATTTTTTTTAAGAATTATAAAGTTTTTTTTAGAAAATCATGACTATCTTGTAGATCATTTTTCTCTTCACATAGGTGTCTGATTCAAAAAATTATTTTACAGATAGAAAGAGAACTTCAAGAGATTTCCATAAAGTGGTCATAATAAATATTTGATTAATATCCAAGGATATATGAGGCTCTGAAGTTGACCCTACGATTCTATTTTTCTACAAAAATTTTATGCGGGATCAAAAAAAATAGATCTTGTATTTAAAATGGAAAATCAGCGTATAAGATTGATCTATGTGGAGGATTATTTTTTATCTTTGCTGCAAATTTCTTTCAAATCCACTTTTTCTAGATCTAGTAAAAATAATTTTATTTTCCCTAAACATTTAATATTTTTTGGTGCAATATTTTATTTTTGACCCATTTATGATGGGATAACCTTATAAAAATTATATATTTTGATTGATAACTCAAAATCGAGTGCTATTTTTTTTAAAGTGTATGTTTTTTATGCCCGGTCTATTAGTATCATTTATTTTTTAAAAATGCACTAAAATATAAATTGTTAAATTTGAGGGGGGGCTATATAATAACCATGGAGGATTTGCTCTCTCATTGCAATTTTGGATGCATTTTCAACTATGACTGATGTTCTATTTGCATGAGATTTAGCCCATATTACTCTTTCTTGGATCACATTATATTGTTTATGCCACTTTTACACTTTGCATTATCTCGAATGCATTTTTAGCTAAGTTCAATGTCCCTTTCCATGTGCTTTGTAGGTTGTCATTTTTTAGCAACTAATATTTTGACACACTTGTAGTTTATGTCATGTCTTCATCAAGGCTCCTTTATTAATTCTTTGCCTTATTGTATGGATACACTTTTTTGCTCCCTTATTTTTGGAGCATCTCTCATGATTAGTGATGGCTTTTTCGACAAGTCGATAATCTCTTTGTTTGGAGATATTCTAGTAAAACCCAATGTCTTTCTTGTTTCCATTTGGTATTTTTTATGAGATATATTGTACTTGAACTAATTTATAAAGTTTTATGGGGAGTTTGTTGATTCAGCTTTGTCTACCTTCATGTATTTATGTTTTTTATTTTGGGCACCTTTTCACTTCTTTAGTTGTTTGTCTCTTCCATGACCACTAGAACCATCCTCTTTGAGAGACCTTATTTGTATTTTCGATACCACTTTTTTTATAGTTGATAGTCTCCCATAATTTAAAGTGTAGTTATTCTAGTGAATCTCAGTGTCATCTTGTCTTCTTCAATAGTTCGATAATCTCTTTCAATGTGATATAGAGTTATTTTAACATGTATATAGTGTCAGCTTGTTTGGTGTTTGATTAGTGGATTCAAACCACTCGTGCAGACCATTTTTCATCCACTCCACCCATTTAGCATTATGGGGGGATGTTCATACCATCTTTTTATCATCACTCCACCCAGTCAGCAATATGAGTGGGGCAGGGGGGCAGGTAGGTGTGGTGTATATTCTACTTCTTAAGTGTTGAACGTTCCTTGTATATACAATACTCTTTTATACTTTTGACACTAGTGATAGTCTTCTTGATTGAAGCTATTCTAGTGAAGTCTAGTGTCAGTTGTTTTTGTAATCGAGTAGTGGATTCGGACCACTCATACAAATTGGGTTCCTTTGTGACTTTTGAGTACTAGGAGTGCAGACTACTTCCACATCATCTTTAGGGGGCTTTCTAGATCTCTCTTCTTCTTTTGTCTTTTTTTTTTTTTTTTGTTGGGGGGTAGGGGGAGTTTTCTCTACGGGTTTTCTCTCTTTTCTCTAATTTATAAGAGTTATATGTATATTTTACACTTTTTTTAATATTTTATAAATTCTTCCTTTATACATGGGTATCTTATTTAAACACTTTGTTTGTCAGAACCCATATGAAGATTTTTTACTTGATTCCATGGCCTTCTTGGTGATTCTTATAGTGACATAAGTGTGGTATCTCCACCAGTGATATGAATGTGGTAGTCTCACCAATCTTTGTGCTCACTTCTCATCATCTTGTTAGAGGGTGCTCAAGTAATGCTTCCTCAAGTTCAACATCATTCTATCCAGTATTATGGAGTGCAATATTCATATTCAGTGATCCTCGTATTCAACATCATTCTTACTTTCACTTGGTGCTTACAATGACTCATGTAATGTCTCCATTTTCGGATCACTTATGAATAGGTACTAAAGACCTTTAGTCTAATTTCCCTATAGACTAAAGGATCACTTTTAGGGTTTTATTTTATTAATTAATTATGATTACCTGAATAATGATTTTTATTATTTATCCATATAAGGAAATTTTAATTTATCAATAGAATATTTTTAAAAGTGGTTTTTATCACTATGGTAATTAAAACCATAAAAAATTATTAGATTATTATTTAAAATTAATTTTAATTACTATTTAATATTAAGACAATTAATTTAATATTATTTTATGAAAAAAGAGGAATGGCAGTTTGGAAGATAAATAAAGAAAAGAAAATATATCTTCAAAAGTCAACAAGGAGGTGTTATGAGGTATTTTACCCTCCCAAGGTGGTTCGCCCCCTTTAAAGGGTACAAGTACAAGGTGGAGATCTTATTTTATGTATGCTAAATATTATTTTATGAATCTTCATGCTTGAAGAATGATTGGGATGTATGCTTAATAATTTATCATGTTGTCTTGAGTTGAATTATCAATAAAAAGGTGTTTCTTGACACCACCTTACAAAGAAAACTTTTGTTGCTTACCCTAGGAGTGAGGAAATTTGTCTTTAGTGATCTTTGGAGAGGGTTTTGAAGACAAATTGGTTGTCCAATTGCTCAAAACTAATTTCTAAAATTTATTGCTAATTTTTTGAAGTGTGGCATTGGGTTTTGTGATTGACTGGCAAGGTTTTCAAGGGTTATTTGATTAAAAAAATAAATAATATTTTTTTGAATTATTATTTATTTATTTGATAAAATTTTATGGTGAATTTGAATTCGTGAAATGTTGATTGGTCTTCATAAATAAATTGTGATTTTTCCTAACTATGATGATTTGGCTAGGCAAGTTTGGAAGGTCCTTGAAGGTGCCCTAGACCCTAGTTTGTGAAGAGTATTTAATTTTGATTTTATTTCATCTTTTTGATCTAGGGAAACGTCACTTGTGTTAGGTTGTGGAGCTAAAAGCTTCACTGATGCAAATGGAAGAGGTTGCTGAGTTGCAGAGCAACTGATGTTGGTCTGATCAACCGACGTCAGTCATCTTCAGTGTTCGCAGTAACCAACGTCGGTTATGGGTCGACCGACATTGGTCAAACAAGAACTGACATCGGTAGCCTGTGTGTGCATGCATTTGCATGTGTCTCTGAAACTGGTCTTATTTTAGATGAACAGTTAGTTTGCATGTAAAAGACTAATTTTAGTCTTGAGTCTGTGTTTCTAATTATTGTAGTTAGAAGTCTAATTATTGTTTGCATGGGATCTATATAATAGACTCATGGGGCTGTATTGTAATTTATAGAATCAGAAGGGTTCTATCCAAGGGAGAATCATAAGGACTTGGTGAGGCAAGGACAAGGGTTCTTTCCGAGTGTAAGATCTAGGTCGACAGGTGTGCAAGACTAGGTTGATCTGCGGTGTAGCAAGATCAGGTGAGATCTATATGGTAAGTAAGATCATTTGATTTGTAGGTTGTTACAAGATCAATGAGATCTACTTGGAGTACGTGGTGTACTCGGACTTAGAGTATGTGTGTGTACTCAGTGGTACTGGCAGTATTGTTACTGACTGGTTGAAACACCAACTCGATTATTGAGTTGATTGTGTTTGTAATTGAGAGAGAGAACTCTTGAGGGAAGATTACTGGTACGCCCTAGAGGTGTGGGAAGAGTGTGATCTCTTTATTGTATTTCCTTCTAGATGAGTATTAATGCAAGGTTGTAGTCTCTCATATTCTGTGTTGTTTCTGAATTCTAGTTACATTTTACTTCTAGTTAAATTCCGTGTTTAGTTGCTTATACAAAGGTAATCAAGTGTGCTCTTAGTGAGCAGGGATCCTGACAATTGATATCAGAGCTTTGTGAGCCTAGGTCCTGACAAGTGGTATCAAAGCTAGGGTGCATGTTCTTAGAGCTAGGATCAACTAACAAGCGGTTGAGCATGTTAGTGTGTGTTGATTACAGGTCACTCTTAGGGGTTTCTGATTGAGTGGGAGTATAGCAATGGCAGAAAAAAGTACACTAAGAATGGAGGAACTCAATAGCAAGAATTCTCAATTACTGAATTATGGAAAGAAAGAGCAGGTAAAGAAAGATTTTTGGTTGGTAGAAGATCAGCGTGAAGGAAATGAAGAAGCAGATGTTGCAGGTATTGTTGCACAGGTTGCTCTTGAATGTTCCTTGGATAAAGTAGAATCTTGGATTATAGATTCTGTTGCCTCTTTCCATGCAGCCCCAAATAGAGTATTTTTCCATGATTATGTCCATGGAGACTTTGGAAAGATTTATTTAGGGGTTGGTGAGCCTTGTCAAATTGTTGGCAAAAGGGAAGTGCGACTGAAATTACAGACGAGAAACACATGGGTGTTGAAGAATGTCATGCAGGTCCCAGTCTTGAAGAGGAGTCTAATTTCTTCAAAAAAGTTGGGTGATGAGGGATGCACAGTAACTCTCACAGCGGATGCACTCGAATTAGCATGTGGTAAGAAAGTAGGTATTCTTTATCTATCTACTTGTATTACTGATTCACCTTCTGTTACAAAGATGTGGCTTTGTAGGCTTGGTCACATGAGTAAGAAGGGGATGCATGTTCTTAAGAGGAGGTTAGATGTCTTTGACAAACTTAAGAACTGGAAAGCCTTGGTTTTCATGGAGGAGATGATGGACAGAGATCAGCTCAAGGGGCTAAATAATTCTGAGCAGGGCAGGTTGGACAAGGTTATGATCCAAGGTGAGCTCGCGGGTAAAAATCATCACTCACAAGGAAACAGAGTTACCGACGTCGGTCAGGTGAGAACCGACATCGAACAGGTAGGTACCGATGTCGGTCATGTGCAGACCAAAGTCAGTGGTGTCAGATAGGTGGATACTGATGTCGGTCAGGGAACTGGTGTCGATGACCAGGTGTACACTGACATCGGTTAGGGAACCAGTGTCGGTGATCAGGTGGGATCGACATCGGTCGGGTGCAGACCAGGGTCGACTAGAAAATAGATTTTGAGTGGACAGCAAGCTGTCAAGGAGTCTAAAACACCCATGAGGAAGACTGAAAGGGTAAGTAAGCCTCAAATTCGTTATTTGTCTTTTTTACACTACTTATTACTCATTGATGGTTAAGAACTAGGAAGTTTTAAAGAAGTAGAACAGGTAGAATCCAAAAAATAGTGGGAGCATGGCATGAATGAGGAAGTTGATTCCTTGGAAGAGAACCAAACGGTAGATTTGGTAGAGTTGCCAACCCAAAAGAAATCACTGAAAGATGAATGAATTCCCAGGTTAAAGAAGAGAGAGAATGGACACGTGAGATAGAAGGCCATGTTATATGGTCTTGAGCAGGCTGCAGGACAATGGAGGTTTGACAGGTGTATGACAAAGCATGGCTTTAGTCAATGTCAATGTGACCATTGTGTTTTCTTTACCAGGTTGGATAATATTAGCTACATTATGTTGTTACTGTATGTAGTGTGTATGCTTGTTGCAGGGTCACACATGCAGGAGGTTGCTGAGCTAAAGGTAAAGTTAGTTCAGAGGTATGTCATGAAGAATTTGGGAGCATCAAAATTCTTTGGCATGAGTATTCCTAGAGACAGGGAAGATCACAGGTTGATGTTGTCTCAGGATGATTGTGTGAATAAGGTAGTGGCGAGGTTCAAGATGCAGGATGCAGAACCAGTTAGCACACCTATGGATGGACAGTTCACAGAATAGTGTCCCAATTCACATGATGAGGTTAAGTACATGTGTACTAGACCTGATATTGCCCCAATAGTGGGAGTTGTCAGCAAGTTCATGGCCAATCTAGGAAAGAAGCATTGGAAAGCAGTTCAGTGGATTCTCAAGTATTTTAGAGGGACCAACAGTAGGGATTCATGTTATGCAAGGTCAGGGACTTCTCTACATGGGTATGTAGATTCGGATATGGCAGGTTACTTGGATGACAGGAGAAGCATCATAGGGTTCACTGTGGTGATTGGTCTTCAAGGTTGAACTTGAAGAGGGATACAAGCTAGGAAACAAAATTAGACAATGTACAGGTACAGGTACAGGTGCAGCTATTTATCTTCAAGTGGGATATTGTTAGGTTGTGGAGCTAAAAGCTTCATTGATGCAAATGGAGGAGGTTGTTGAGTTGCAGAGTAATCGACGTCGGTCTGATCAATTGACGTTAGTCATCTTCAGTGTTCGTAGTAACCGACATCGATTATGGGTCGGCCGACATTGGTCAGACAGGAATCGACGTCGACAGCCTGTGTGTGCATGCGTTTGCATGCATCTCTAGAATTGGTCTTATTTTAGACAGACAGTTTAGTTTGCATGTAAAAGACTAATTTTAGTCTTGAGTCTACGTTTCTAATTATTGTAATTAGAAGTCTAATTATTGTTTGCATGGGATCTATATAATAGACTCATGGGGTTGTATTGTAATTTGTAGAATCAGAAGGGTTCTATCCAAGGGAGAATCATAAGGACTTGGTGAGGCAAGGACAAGGGTTCTTCCCGAGTGTAAGATCTAGGTCAGTAGGTGTGCAAGACCAGGTTGATCTGCGGTGTAGCAAAATCAGGTGAGATCTACATGGTAAGTAAGATCATTTGATTTACAGGTTGTTGCAAGATCAGTGAGATCTACTTGGAGTACGTGGTGTACTCGGACTTGGGGTATGTGTGTGTACTCGGTGGTACTAGCAGTATTGTTACTAACTGGTTGAAACACCAACTCGGTTATTGAGTTGATTGTGTTGGTAATTGAGAGAGAGAACTCTTAAGGGAAGATTACTGGTACGCCCTAGAGGTGTGGGAAGAGTGTGATCTCTTTATTGTATTTCCTTCTGGATGAGTATTAATACAAGGTTGTATTGTCTCTCATATTCTGTGTTGTTTCTGAATTCTAGTTACATTTTACTTATGGTTAAATTCCATGTTTAGTTGCTTATACAAAGGTAATCAAGTGTGCTCTTAGTGAGAAGGGATCCTGACAATTGGTATCAGAGCTTTGTGAGCCTAGGTCCTGACAACTTGGGAGGTTGTTTGGTCACTTTGGGTGCCCTAGAAATGAGCTGAAATTATTTAGATAACTTTGGCAATTTTTCTTTGATGATTGCAAGGGGTTGAGGAAGATTTCAGAGAGAGAACAACTGCTATTTTTCTAATTAAAACTAGATATTCTCAGCAAGCATTTATCAAAAACATATCTTTATTCAAGTGGAAAAAAGGTACACTTTCATTAATTTTCAATCTTTATTCAAGTGAAAAAAAAGTACACTTTCATTAATTTTCAATTGTTACTCATATTTGAATATTTTGGGATGAATTAAGGTTAAATCGATTGCTAAAAATTGTCTATTTATCTCGTGTGCTTTGGCACCAAAGGTTTGGTGAGATTAGGTGTGTGTTGAAGCTTCATTTTTTAGCTAGGGTTGGTTGATTTTTTAAATTTTAGAATTCAAAATTTATGTGCATAATATTGGGATTTTAGGGAAAACCCTTATTTGGTCTTTTAGCCCAAAAAGGGGATATTAGAGTGGTATTAGAGGACTAATTTGGTGCACTAGTGAGATCTTATGTGTACAAATTTGGATGCAAGTAGATAAAAATATTTTGTATCATCAGAGAAGAGAAAAATCCATGGATGACCAAGGGTTTAATTCAGAACGGGTTAAGTTTTTGTAGAGCTTAACAAAATAAAGCCAAAATGATCTTCAACATAAATTGGGTATGTAATTTGTAGCTATGTTGAAGGCTATTGTAGGTCCAAGCAAGAGCCATTCGTTCAATGGAGAAGTAAATTTGAGTGATAATGAGAAGGTTTCCACCAAACCTCATAATAAAGTATTCAAGGCTAAATTTTTGCAAAGAGAACTAATGATTGAGATTGAGACACCAATATGTGATCCACTTGATACATGCCAATAAGAGTATGCAACACTCAATTTTAAAACACAAGAACTCTTGTCTTTTCATGATTTTTGTGAGATGAAGAATGAGACAAGATCAAGAGGACCAAGCATGAAACCCCATAGAGATTTTCAAAAAGGTTGGGTAAATTTTCTCTCCCTAATTTATCACTCAACCTCATGTTTGAAGATGAGGCTCTCAAATTTATCATGCTACACTTGGAGGATGTTGCTTAGGAGTGGTGATTTCATGGCATGATTATACAATTCCATGAATCTATTACTAGAATAATTTAGCAAGATGATAATGAAAATATTTGACAGAAGAGATCTATAAATTCACTTTCATGAGTTGGCACAACTCAAGCAAGACCATGATGTTGGAAGGTATGTTGCTGATTTTCAAAATATTTTTGTCATGGTAAAAAATGTTGGTGAAAGAAGATTGGTAATTATCTTTATGGATTGTTTGATTTAGCCTTTGAGAGGTTTGGTAATTCTCTTTATGGATTGTTTGATTGAGCAATATGTGATTACTAAAGCTTTGCATCTAGAATTTTCAGCTTACAGGGGCAATGTTTGGCCAAAATAATAGCCAAGGGAAGCCATTTATTCATTGCCAAAAGTGGAAAATACAAGGCAACCAAGGTCTGATTTTAGTGGACCACCAAAGAAGCCTTTTCAGCCCTATGTTCCTCCACATAAGGCACTACCCTATTATAATAATATGAAGGATGTAAGAGATGGATTAAGAAGGAAAGGTTTGTGCTTCACTTGCAAAGATCCATGGACTAAAGGTCACCATTGTATGGGCAAAGGACAAGTTCATTACATTGAGGTAATTGATGATGATTTAGATTTTGATATTATTGATACTAATGTTAAATAAAATGAAAATGTTTTTGATAAGCATGTGCATGAGGAGGAGACACAATACTTGGGTGGCACATTTTCTTCTTTTTCAAAATCTCCCAAGTATCATGATTTTAGGGTGAAATGTACATTGAGGGGATAAAGAGTGACTACATTGGTTGATAGTGGAGCCACACATAACTTCATTGATGGAGGCTAGGTTAAGAAGATGGCAATGTAAACTATGGATTGCAAGGGATTCAATGTGACTATGGTGGATGGGTTCACTATTTCTTGTTCCAAGAAGATTCCACAACTTCCACTCACTCTTGAGAAGCATAAGGTAATTGATGATTTTTATGTTGTTGACATTGGGGACATTGATATTATTTTGGGTGTTCAATGGTTACATTCATTAGGTGAATTCACCAAAAATTATAAAATCATGGAGCTAAAAATTCTTCAAAGAGGGAAAGGAAGTGGTCCTCAAGGGTCTAGCTAATGGTGCTCCACAAAAAGTATCCATGAAGAGGATGGAAAGGGATTTTAGGAGCGGTTAAATTACATAGGCAGCAGGTTGTCTAACTACAGTAAAGTCAGAGAAAATAGAACAATAATTATTACATGTTATTGTCATGCCATATCTTTCAAAGAAGAAATTGGAAAGACCATCAAAGAATTACTTGACATGGGGCACATAAGGCCTAGTTCAAGTCCCTTTGATTCTTCAATGGTGCTAGTAAAGAAAAATTATGGCATTATTGTTGTTCCCCAAAAATATCACTCATTTTTGGGACAACATTTGAGCTATTTTGGTCCTACAGACCAAAATTGTATCTTTCATTTTTAAAAATTTGTCCTGGACATTCAAATTCCTCATTTTTTCAAACTTCTTAGAAATCTACGGATTCTACAGACTCTGCAGGTAGGTTCATTTCTATAAGTTCAACGGGCTTCACAGTTTCTTCATGCGGGTTCAACCAAAAGAATCAGTTTTTATCACTTGGTCATTTTCAAGATTATTTCAATGCCTTGGTTCAATAAAAAATGTCTATCGGCAAGCATTCAAGCAAAAGAGGCTTGAACCGCTTTTGGTTCAATCCGTTCATCCACTTTGTTTCAACATTTTAGTTCATCCTTTGGTTCAAACACTTGGTTCAACGAAGTGCTTCAACGTTTATTTCAATCAAGTGTTTCAGCATGTTTGGTTCAACAAAGATCAAAAGGACTCAGCCAAAACAAGGGAATGAACCATTGAACTGTTGAACCAAAGTTGGTTCAATCGGTCGGTTCAAGCGACAAAGTTCAAAGGATTGCCCCAAGAGTCAAAGACACAAGTGCCCTTGCGAAGGGAATTCCTATGGCAAAAGTGACCAAGGCAAATAAACGAACTAAGACAAAAGCCCAACAGAATCTCGTGGATGCTACCAAGTGTCAACAACCGAGCCCCACTAATACTTTGTTTTTGTGAATTGGCGGATATTGTCACGTGTCCCTCTTGAAGCTTGTTGGGAGCCTCCAAGTGTCAATATCTGCAGTCTCTTCCCTTAGCTTCACTATTTTGAGCAAAGACCATGGTGGCCCTGGGGATGAGTGACTAAATGAAGTGGAATGTGCCAAGTGTCTGCATACGTGCGACTAACAAATGTATTTAGACCGCGCCACGTGTCCTTGCAAAATTCGGCGAAAGCTGACAAGTGTCAATCTCTGCAATTTTTCCCTCCTGCTTCTTGTTTTCATAAAGACTGTGGTAGACCCTTAGTGAGATGCTAAAGAAAGCAAAACGTGCCATGTGTCATCATCTGCCTGACTCTCCAAAGACGAGCAAAAGCTGCCCCCTGTTCATTTATAACTATGCAGAGAGTGACACGTGTCTGCGTCTGAGTTTCGATTGAGTTTCTAAGCTCATCCTAAGAATATTTTGAGCACAGCAAAGACTGCCACGTGTTATCATCCGCATGAATCTAAAATAAGTCCCAAGTGTTTTCAAAGGCTGCTAAAGCGCAATGGAGACTGTCATGTGTCATCTTCCGTAGGGATCTCAAAGGATATGTCATCTTTCAAGTCTCATTTCACTTTGCTTCTAAGAATCGCAGAAGCTACCACATGCCTTTTGATTCTCAAGAGGCAAGTGGAAGTTGCCACCTTTTCTATTGTAAATCCGTGGAGAGCAACAAGTGTCTGCACCCACGATTATGAGTTTTTAATAAGTTTCAAAGCCTCTATCAATAAACGTTTCTCAAAGTCCCACAGAAGTTGCCACGTGTCTTCACCTATTTAGCAACAGAATGTGCCACGCTTTAATTGCTAAAGACCAGCAGAAAGTGACTAAGGAACAAAGCATTGAATTGAATCTAGGACCCAATTCAAATAACTAGAAAAGTAAGAATGATGAAGAAGGATCAGATCGCCAGGTGGACTTTGAAAGATGTAAAATTTCAATAGAGTGACTTGTTTCTCTGCATTGAGAAAAGCAAATGGATAGATGCCCCTAAGTTCCAACTTGTCTTCTTAATAGATTTCAATGCAACATGATGTGTTACTGTTCCCGAGTCCTTCTTGAAGAGGCTATATAAGGGACTCTCTTCTATTGTAAATATATCTCTTTTTTGACAATCAGAATGAAACTCTGCCCAAATTGAAAGACACTTCTGAGACTTTAAACTTAGTTTGTTTATCATATTTTGTTATTGGAATAAGAAAGCAAATGGTTTTTCAGATTTTTTTTTGTAATATATTTGTTGTTGAGAAAACTGTTCTTATGTCTTTTTCTTCAATATAGCTTATGTTCCTTTAATTCGACAAGCAAAATTAGTGACAGCAGTCAAGAAGGTGTCCTGAAGAGTCAGCTATGGAGAGACTTTGTGCTCCCATAATTGCCTTTAGTGTGTTTTCTTTTCATTTTTGTGTAAAGGACCTTGGGGTGACTTTGTGCCCTCATTGTTCGTCGTATCTTACTCTTGAGCAATCCAGGTGAAGACTTTGTGTTGCATCTCGATTTGCTAGTTATTACATCCTTTGTTACATTTTGTTGCTTCTACCTGGAGTATTCTTGTGGCTTGTTGAATAGTACTTCTGAAAGAAGAGGAGTGTTTTTTGTCATTTTCCTTGAGTTTCTCCTTTGATCCACACACATCATCTCTGAAGAAAGAGAGATGGATGGTTTTTCCTACCCTTGAGTATAATTTTATATATATATATATATATATATATATATATATATATATATATATATATATAGGGAACCTCCCCTTGATGAGAGGAGAGATCAGTCCCCTTCTTATGTGGTAAACCTACACATTTGGATGACTAATCTTCCTACTTTGGCTGATCAGACCTATTTTATTTATCAGTACGCTGATCGACAAAATATTCAACCAACAATTTTTGGCGACTCCGTTAGGGATATACATAATTCTGTGCAATTTGGAACCTCAAGTTTTAGATTGAAACATCACCTATGTCTTACCCATTATCATTATAACCCTTATCCATTACAGATTCTGGCGACTCCATTACTTATGTTATCCATTATTGTTATAACCTATCCATTGTACTCTGTTGTGGAAGAGTGAAATGCTCCAGTGTTTTCCCATTGTTAAAATTTTCCTCCTAGCCTCCCAAAACAATTTTTGGTGACTCTATTGGGGATATAAAATCCATTATCCATTTATAATCTATCCATTCACCTCCACACTAACCGGGAAAGAATGCACAGTTTAAAGCCTCAAGCTTAAACTGAAGCAAGATCAATTCTTTTCCATTTTTGTTTCACAATCTGGCAGATTCAAGATATACACAAAGCCAAAGGGCTAAAGGTATCATTGACCTTATATTCGAATTGGTACAGCAAAGTGATTTTGATCTATTTCCTTCACCATCTCGTCTCCAACGAACCAAGAGTTTTCCTCCTATTAAATTTAGATCTCCATTGCCAGATGAAGTATCTACTTCTGTTGTTAATAAAGCTTTGCCAATAATTACCCCTTTGAGATTTGTTATCCATTTGTTTCATAATCCTACAATGGTAGTTTAAGGCCCCTAGGGTAATGCTTTTGGTCTTCTCAATCTTACTCCACCTCTACATGAGCTTCCACGCAGTTCAAGGAAGAATTTCCCTAAATTCTATGGTGATGGGAAAGTTCACCCTGATGAGCACATTGCAGCTTTCAACATAGCTTGTGGAGTAATTAGAGTAAAATTTGAAGATGTAGAAGTCAAGCTTTTTGTGGAGACACTACAAGGTGCTACTGCAGACTGGTTTTATCATTTACAAGCTCCATCAGTGACTGATTGGAATACTCTCAAAGCTAAGTTTGAAGCTAGATTCAAACCTATAGAAGATGCACATACACTTCTGGCTCAACTTACACAGATAAAAAAAGAGCCTAATGAGCCTATGAGAGACTTCATAGCCAAATTTGACAAACTAAGAAACAAAATCCCTGTAATTGCTCGACCTACAGCTAAGAATCTCAAATGCTTTTTCATTAATTCTCAGCTACCTGAAGTAAGTTTTCTCTTGAGACGTGCTGGTCAAATAGATCTTGCTACAACTCAAATTTTGGCCACTGAGGTAGAAGATGATCTCATCTTAGCAGGGAAGATAAGAAGATATCCAAACAAAAATAGACCTTCATCATCTTCTGAATATGCATCTACAGGCACCACTGATCCAATGGTGCAAAAGCTGGAAAATGAAGTGCTAGCCTTGAAAAAACAAATGGCACAAGGAATGTCTTCTGCTCCTTCATACAAAGATATGCCAAGAAGGATATTTCCAAATCAGTCATATCAGGGCAATGCTGCCAGGAATCAAGGGCAACAGAATCACCTTCCTCCCCCACAAGGGAAACTTGCCCTGGAAGCTCCTCCAACTAGTTCAGCAATGGGATATCTTGAAGCAGAATCAAAGTTCTCTTTCTAGCCTGAATTGAATCAAGAAAATGACGTTGATATCCTTGAAGATGATCAAGAAGAATCAACTGGCAACTCCCACATTGGTTTCCTGAATTACCAAGATGAACCCGGAAGCAAAGGAGAAGCTATTGATGGATCATATGTAGTGTTTACCAGATCCAGGAACCAATTAGTCCAGCAAGCTGATAAAGGGAAGACATAGGAGTAACCTCGACCAGCAGTTATGATTGATAAGCATGGAACCCCTCTTCCTTTTTAGTCAAAGGATTCGGTGATCACTCAAAATGTAAGTACATCAATTTCACCTTCACATCTACTCCCATTTTGCAAACCAGCCCTCCTCCCATCCCTCCTAAAACCCAAAAGGTTGAAATGCTTTCCTCTATTCCTAGTCTAATTCAACCATTTGACATAATTGATCATGTCAAAAAGACAAAAATATAAATGTCTAAATTTGAATATTTGCAAGCTAATCCTGATCAATTAGATAGGTTGGTCCAATGTGTCAATAACCAAACTGTCCTTACAAGATAAGAGGTTAAGAAAATAATTCTGGACTCCCCAAAGAACATGCCCATTCCAAATAATCTTGTCTTTACTCCTCCAACTGCCCCTAGGAAAATAGAACCTTTCTATGTTTCCCTATTAATAAATGGTTATCAGCTCAATAATTGCATCATTGATTCAGGCACATCTGATAATGTCATGCCTGTTAAAGTAGCTAAGTCTCTAGGTCTCACACTGACCAAAACATTTGGGAGATGTTTCTCCATGGAGAACAAGCAAGTACCATTGTTGGGGCAAATCAAAGATGCCCAATTTGCATTGGCAGCCTTTCCAGACAAGAGAATCAAGATGACTGTCTTGGTAGCTGACGTCCAGCATCCTATGGCATTTTGCTTGGATGAAATTTTTGCAAGGACATGGGAGGAGAATTAAGCATGGACCTGTCTAAAGTAAGGATCCCTGTCCAAGGTGTGATGAAGAGATTGCTCCCTGAAAAGGAGGCAAAATACGTGGTTATCCAAACATCAGCCCCTACAACACAAATTTTGTTTGAGTCTTCAGGTAGGGGTAATTATTTCTTTACCATAGAATATGTTCATGTTTCTACATATGAAATTCATGTAGCTGACAATCTAGGAATTGATCCAAACAAGACTTCAAGAGAATTGGTAGGTTGCAGTACAAGTAATGAAGGATCTTCCATCTCTAATGAAGAGAAATTTGATAGGAGATCAGCTTCTGATGATGCTTTTATCCTGAAATCTAATGGCAATAATTCTTCCACCAATGATGGAGTCAGGACTGTGTTGATATCTCCTCAAGCAGATATTCTTCCTTCATGCAAATTGCAAGTTAGCAACACCAACAACATAGCTGGATGCGAATCTCTGTTGCTCGGATTGAAGAGTGTTCAAGATGAAGAAATCAAACTCCTTCACATCAAAGGAGATGCTAAGCTGATAGTTTGTCAGGAGTTTGATGTGGACAATCCAATCATGTGCTGGATTGAACTAGAAGAACAACCAATTATGGTAATGGACCATGCTGCTGTAAATCAAAATCAGACAAAGGAACCCTTCACCAAGAGAGCAAGGAGTTATGGTTTCCAGTTTGAAGACCACCACCTGCCATGGGACAAAAAGAAGAAAAATCCAAGGGGAAGACACAAAAAATTGGTTTCTTGGTGGAGAAATCCATTCTCCCGTCACCGTTTTTGGGGGCAAAATGTCTTTTTGCTGGTTTATCAGAATAGAGCACTATTTTCATTGTCTCCCAAGAAGCAACATATGATTGAAGTATCAGATCATTGCATCTGTATATATGTACATTTGTATAGTTTTTAATTCTATTATGTTTTGTTTGTTTTCATTTTTGATGCCTTTCATTTCTAGGTAGCATGACTCCATAACCCAATGGTACACATGAAGACACTGGAGATTTTGGATTCTACTCCTTTCAATTCTTTTTGCAATTGACAGAAGTTCCCCAACTGGAGCCAGCTGTTGTTTCCCAAAAATATCACTCATTTTTGGGACAACATTTGAACTATTTTGGTCCTACAAACCAAAATTGTATCTTTCATTTTTAAAAATTTGTCCTGGACATTCAAATTCCTCATTTTTCAAGCTTCTCAGAAATCTACGGATTCTACAGACTCTGCAGGCAGGTTCATTTCTACAAGTTCAATGGGCTTCACAATTTCTGCAAGCGGGTTCAACCAAAAGAATTAGTTTCTATCACTTGGTCATTTTCAGGATTGTTTCAATGCCTTGGTTCAATCAAAAATGTCTATCGACAAGCATTCAAGCAAAAGAGGCTTGAACTGCTTTTGGTTCAATCGATTCGTCCGCTATGTTTCAATGTTTTGGTTCATCCTTTGGTTCAAACACTTGGTTCAATGAAGTGGTTCAATGTTTGTTTCAATCAAGTGTTTCAGCACGTTTAGTTTAACGAAGATCAAAAGGACTCAGCCGAAACAAGGGAATGAACCATTGAACCGTTGAACCAAAGTTGGTTCAATCGGTCGGTTCAAGCGACAAAGTTCAAAGGATTTTAACACTATGGTAATTAAAAGTATAAATAATTATTGGATTATTGCCTAAAAATAATTTTACTTATTATTTGTTATTAAGGCAATTAATTTAATATTATTTTATGAAAAAAGAGGAATGTCAGCTTGGCAAATGAATTAAAAAAAAGAAAATATATCTTTAAAAGTCAACAAGAAGGTGTTATGAGGTATTTTACCCCCCTAAGGTGGTTTGCCTCTCTTTGAAAGGTACAAATACAAGGTGGAGATCTTATTCTATGTATGTTGAATATTATTTTGTGAATCTTCATGCTTGAAGAATGATTGGGATGTATGCCCAATAATTACTCTCATGGTATTGAGCTTAATTATAAAGGAAACTTATGTTGCTTATCTTAGGAGTGGGGTGATTTTCCTTGGTGATCTTTGAAGAGGGTTTTGAGGATAAATTGGGTGTTCAATTGCTCAAAACTAATTGTTGAAATTTATTACTAATTTTTTGAAGTGTGGCGTTAGGTTTTGTGAATGACTGGCAAGATTTTCAAGGGTTATTTGATTGGAAAAATAAATAATAAATTTTTGAATTATTATTTATTAATTTGATAGAATTTTATGGCAATTTTGGCTTCATAAAATGTTGATTTATCCTTCATAAATAATTTATGATTTTATTAATTGTGGCTATTTGGTTAGGCAAGCTTGAAAGGTCCTTGAGAGTACCTTAAACCTTAGTTTGTGAAGAATATTTAATTCTGATTTTATTTCAGCCTTTTGACCTAGGATGACTTCACTTGGGAGGTTGTTTGGTCACTTTGTGTGCCCTAGAAAGGGGATGGAATTATTCAGATAATTTGAGTATTTTTTCTATGATGATTATAAGGGTTTGAGGAAGATTTTGAAGAGAGAGTTGTTTTTCTAAGTAAAATCAAATATTTTCCAGCAAGCATTTATCAAAAATATATCTTCATTCAAGTAGAAAAAAGGTATACTTTCATTAATTTTCAATTGTTGCTCATATTTGAATATTTTATGATGAATTAAGGTTGAATCAATTGCTGTAAATTATTTATTTATCCCTTGTACTTTGGTGCAAAAGGTTTGGTGAGATTGGGTGCGTGTTGAAGCTTTATTTTCAACTAGGGTTGGTTGATTTTTCAAATTTCAAAATTCATAATTTATGTGCATAATATTGGGATTTTAGGTAAAACCCTTATTTGTTCTTTTAGCCTAAAAGGGAGAGATTATAACTCAACATCCATGTACTCTGGTAAGGTGGATTGGCATCCATAGGGACATGTGGCTTCACACTACATCTTTTATTGTACCCACCTAAGCTATACTTAAGGAGCCGGGGGGGTTGAGGGGGGCGGGGAGGGTGCGGCGAGGGGGTAGGGCGCGGGCGGGGGCCGGCAGGGTGTTGGTGTAGGATATTACTTTCCTACTATTTAGCTTACTTATGTGTTATTTCATTAGAGATGTAGTCCCACATACATGGGATGGTTGGGATTTTCCTATCTTCTACTTATTTGTGCATCTCTATTGTAAACTATTTGGTGGCGGATAATAGATAGTGTATTCTTGGTGTGCAATGCTAAAGATTTCATGGTTGTGATAATGGATTCATGGAGAGATCTTGGTTAAAGAGTCTGCTTAACCTTATCACTACCATGAATGAATCTTGTTTTCTCAAGCCTAACCACTAAGGAAATGAAGTGCCTAATCCTTAGTGTTAAAGCCTTCATAATAATTTTATAGGAGACATTAAAAATAACTAATCTAATTGGTGATTAACTTAGTGTCTTCAGTTTTTGGAATGAACTTGATGTTGTCTTTGTTGATGAGATTTCCAAGGGAGCCATTGGCCATAACTTTGGCATAGAATTTGTGTATATTGGGACCACCACTAACAAGGTTTTGTAAAACTCATAGGGAAAGCAATCAATACCTAGGGCTTCATCACGAGCCATACCAACCATCACAATGTGAAGCTATTCAATTGAAACATGTCTATCAAAAGCCATTTGTTGGCCTGGGGTGAACATACAAAGGACCACACAAATGTTTTATTTCAAATAAGAGTCTCTTTCTTATTTGAGGGCTTGACTTGAAATACTTCCTTATAATGTTGAACAAAGTCTTGCATGATGTCTTGAAGCCCAGTAAGATGGTCTGAAACTCCTTAATGGCCTTAATTTTCACAATAGATTGTCTATCTTTTAGCTTATGAAAACAATATTTTGATACCCTATGTCTAATTTTAGCTAGTGGATATGAGCACCACAAGCTTGACAAATCTTAGTTAGCTTGATTTTTTATCTCAACTTAGTAGTTTTTTTTTCTAGAGTCTCATTCAAAGGGGAAATTTATAATTAATTAGAAACTTTTTTGAACTCCCTTATTTGAGAAGAGTTGGCCCACTTCTTGAACATGGCTAAGAAAAGTGGAAATGTGAACGTGTCATTTCCTACAAAACAATCTAACCAAAAATGTTGTTAGGGTAAGGAACTCAACTCCAACTTATTGTAATATGCACGAGAGTTATTTCAAGTTTTAGATGTGAGGTGTTGAGATAATATTGGTTTTTGAAGGCACTGATCGAATTTGGGCAACCATTTAATTCAAAATTTGATGGGTTGATGGTTTGATAGAAAACATCTAAAAGCACACTAACTGACCTATCAAAGCACCAGGTAAAGGAAAATGTGTTTTGTTCTAAAAGGAGAGCTATATCTAGTCTCTTAAGCACTCTATGGGATGCTTGTATAAAATTAGACCAAGTGAACCAAGGGGTAGTAGGAGAGGTTTTGTGATGATATTTAGGGTCAAAAACCCCTAACTTATTTTGCAATAAAACTAGACCTATTTATCTCCAGCACATCATCTTAGGGGCATAGCGCCCTTTTTATTTTTTTTAGACTCCACCATGTTGAAGTCTCTACTAAGTATCCAAAAAAAATTCTACGAGTTTCTCTGCTAACCAATTTCAGAGTGTCACTCATTCATCAATGTCATTGGAGGCGTAGACTACTCATGAAAATGAAAAATAGTCCAAAGTGCATGATTGGATGAGTCCCTTCCTTAATCCATTATAATTTTTTATTTTATAGATTGTCAAAGGCTTCTCATCTAAATTAGAATGCCTTAACTAGCATGAGCATTTGCATTTTTGGCTGATGTGTCTATAAAGCCCACTAAATTGGTCAAATTCTAGCACTCATGGCTAGGTTAACATCCATTAACAACACGTTAAGGCAAAAAATAATGGTTAAGGCAAAGGATAATAGTTAAGGCAAATGATGGTGGTTAAGGCAAACAATAGAGATTAAGGTAAATGATAGCAGTTAAGGTAAACACTAGTTGAAAAATTAAATGCACTGAATAAAAGTTGAATGTTTACTTATTACTTGTGCACCTTTCCCCTATTCAAAGCGTATACCAATTCTCATTTTCCATTACCTTTTCTACTTGTGTAGGATCTTGTTTGCCATTACCTAGTTCAAGAAGCACAAATCGTAGGAGCATCTCTGGGGAGGCATTTTACTATACAGGTTGATTAGCTATAATGTATTGTGTTATCTGCATTATTGAATCCCTAACCCTTGAGCATGATATCAGTTCAACATCTTAGAAGGGCACATTAATTTAGATTGCATAATACATTTGGGTTTATTTTATGTTGATATTGTTGACTACTTTAAGGATTTAATGATTAGTTAGGGCCTCATCATTCATGCAATGCAGAGTTTTGAATAATTTGTGTAATTAGGATATGATACATATAATTCAATGCATGCATATAAATTCAATGCATAATATTTATTGGATATGCTACATATAATGGAATTTGAATGTTGTACCTTTGTATTCTAGTTTTATACTGTAAAGGAATTGGAAATTTTTTAACCCCTATTATGTGCATATAGTCAATTTTAGTTATAACCACCATCAACATGAGCTCAATAATAGATGATAGATGCATTTTTAAACATAGAACAAATTAAGATCCTAAAATAATGCCCAAATAAACATACCATCGGGGGTGCAAGTAGTTAACAATATAATCAATGCCTTGTTATGGGAGGTAGAGTATAGGAATGTGAGTTCTATCGAAGTAGTAATTGGCATTGAATGAATTATGTGTTCAATGAAGTATATATAACATATCCTAATTACCCAAACTATTCAATAAATTATGCATTTAATGAATGATTATGTCATAACTAATCCATAATTCCTTCAAATAGTCAACAATACAGTCAACAAAATACTCATCGGTTCTTCAATGATAATTTTGCTAATGTGAAGGATAGACATGTATAATTGTTTATTGTGGGCTTGAAAAATACCTATTGTGTTCATTTTTCTTGGTAACTCAATCAAGTTAATAATAGAAGGCTCATGGAAACCCATTAGTTGTACTGTTGACTACTTGAACCTGATGGTATGCTTATTGAGGAATCATTTTAGGTTCTTACCCTATTTTGTCTCTAAACCTACATATATCTTTTATGACTTATCTATTCCCTTAAATGGTGATATAAATGGATGTTTCTAATGTTTAATTTCCTGTTAGTAATGGAAAGATTGACATGGGTGGTGGATAACTTACTACTTTGTTTCTCTCAATATTATGTTTATATTATTAACTTGATAAGTGTTTTGAAATCCAACAAAAAATACTAATATTGGGTATTGTTGACTTTCTAAGTCACCTCCTGATCGGTGCAAGGTTTTCCAAGGCTTACAAAGAGATAGCGCACCTACGATGTCCCAAATGCTTTAATCAAAAGGTGCGCAAGTGCTTCTTATTTACGTTCAAGCCAAAGATTAGGCGTAGGTCTACGCAGGAGTAAGAGGATGGTTCGCACTCGCTAAAGGTTCCTAATACATGCTTGTGCACAATATTTTTTGGTGCATAGGTCAAAAGGTGCACATGTTTAACGATGCAAGACCCCCGAGTTCTAAAAGTCTAAAGCAGAGGAAATGTGTGAGGAGTAGTTATAGGTCACAAAGAAGGCACTGAAGACCTTCAAATTTCATGTGCAATCTTATTCAAGGACCTCCTTGTACCTATCTAATGTAGTTGTATGCTTGTGCATAGGATCCTACATTTGTTCCCTTTCATTATATAAAATACAACCTTCTTTTCACCATTGCCATGTGGTAGCCTGCCGCTCGTTCTACACAATGAGATTCTTTGTTCACCTAGGACAAGTGCCAACCTTACAGGTATCACAACCACATTGCCTCCATTCAAAAACTCTAAAGGACTCCTCTGAGAGCCCATCAAAGTGATGCATGACATTGTTGTAGTGCCACACCCAAGATCAATCAAGAAGTGCCATGTGTCGAGTAGTTGCTAGATAGAATGAATATTGTTAGAGGTGGTTGAGAAAAGCTCAAGGTGTTGTCAGAATGATTAAAAGTAGAATCAACCATTAGAGATTGGGACTTGAGTGTATGCCACTCTCTGAATCTGTCAAGGAAATATTTCATTCCCCTATGTGTGTGTATCCCAAGAGGATCTTGCCACCAACTCCAGATCTAATCCACCTACCAAAATTCAAAAATTAGCGGCAAAGCACTGCAAGTGAATTTATAGTTATACCTATCACCCCAAGTGGCACATTTATTGTAAAACATGATTGATTCACTATAAAAGCTTGGTTTTCCATTGTAAAAGGGTTGACATTTTCTTTAATAGCCTCATGCTACCAAAATTTGCCCTCCATGAGCACTTGTATTGGTTGAACGTTGTAAATTAATGAGAATTAAGTTTACATCCATTTATTCTTCTAATGATCTATGTGTTATTTGTGTTTATTGATTTATGTCTATGGATAATGTTCACCCCTCTCATTATCATTCATCCCCAACACCTCCTCATTTAAATCAGAACTCACTTGTAGGTCATGTTCTATATGCACTTGCATCTATGTTGATGTTGTATGTGTACCATTTGTCTCTCAGTGTCATGTTGTGTTCTTGTTACTCTGTGTGAAACACTTATGCATTTGGAGTGACTTTGGTGGGATCTGTGTGATATTGTCTTATTCTCAATATTTTGCATTCTGTTTATGGTAGTAGGAGTGTTCACTCTATTCTAGGTACATCACCTTTTACTTTCAGCACTTCTTACCTTCTCCATCCCTTTTTCTCTCAAAAATCCTAGGTTTAGATTAGCAATGGTTTACCTTTCTACTCTTTAGGCCTGCACATTGGTTTTAAACTAGGTGCATTTAAAATAGAAGGAATTCAACCTACTCCAAAGGCTCATCCCAACGAGTGAAAAGGTCCTATGCCTTGGGTATATTCCCATCATTGTGATGAGATAACTGATGCTCATGCGTGCAGCTTCACGATAAGACTTCTATGCCTAGCACCTTAGACTCTTGTGCCCTGTGCAAGGCCTTCACGCTCAACACCCCACCGCCAAGCTTCCCCATATTATGGAGCATCCACAGGCTCACATTTCAAATGACGATAGGTACTAAGTTAATAGAAACAAAACAGTGAGAGAAACATAGTAGTAAGTTATCCACCACTTCTCTTAACTTAGTACACAATATTAGTGTTTCTTGTGGGATTGCAAAACACTTATTATGTTCCTTTTTGTTCATAACTCTATCAAGTTAATAATAGAAGGATCATGGAAACCCATTGATTGTATTCATGACTGCTTGACCCTGATGGTATGCTTATTTTGGAATGATTTTAGGATCTTACCATATTTTGTCTTTAAATCTACATCTATCTTTTGTGACTCAACTCATGCTGAGGTTGGTTATAAATATTCCCTTAAAATGGTGATATAAATGAATGTTTCTAATGCTTGATTTCCTATTGCTAATAGTCCAGTGGAAAGAGTGACAGGTGATAGTTAACTTACTACTATGTCTCCATGTTATATGTCTCTTAACTTAGTATGCAGTATTAGTGTTTCTTGTGGGATTACAAAACATTTATTGTGTTTATTTTTGTTCATAACTCTTATCAAATTAATAATATAAGAATAATGGAAACCCATTGACTGTATTCATGACTACTTGAACCTGATGGTATGCTTATTTGGGAATGATTTCAGGATCTTACCTTATTATGTCTTTAAATCTACATCTATATTTTATGACTCAGCTCATGTTGAAGGTGGTTATAACTATTCCCTTAAATGGTGATATGAATGGAAGTTTCTAATGTTTGATTTCATATTGCTTATGGAAAGAATGACATACCGTAGTATTAGTTGGCATTGGAAAGTTTTCATTTGTAGCCTTATATGCAATCTATTAATGCAATGTATGGTAAAGATGTACATTGTCAATTTTTCATTTGCTCGCATTCTCTAAGGATAACCCTATGAAAGTTTTGAAGTTATGGTGTGCCAACTTCTTTTCATTAACATCAGATGATTATATGAATCTCGAAAATGCTTATGTTTGCTAAATGTTTTCTTTTTTTGCATAGGATTGTGGACAACATATATGTCTTGTGTATTATTGTTTGCTATGATACAAGCAATGTGTGTTTCAAATATACATATATTATTTATGGTCCAAGGAAAGAAGAGATAACCTTTAATGTTGTTCTAATTATTGATGGTATTAAATTGAATGGTTCATACTATATAGTGCTTTTTCATGGTCTTATAACTCTTTATGATCATAATGTAGAGAATGTGTTTGTTGAAAGCAATTCTAAATTAATGTGTAACCAAATGTCTGATAATATTTATGTAAAAGATGAGAAACTAGCCATACTTCATAGACATGCAAAGTCACTTGCATGGTAGTCTGTTGATGTGAAGATCAAATATGTACAAGATGTTGGGGATGTGAAATTAATGGCAAGATGGGGTAAATCAAGTAGTGGTGGTGCTTCATCCAAGTGTAATAGTGTGGTTTTGTAATTATGCAGTTATAAGACATTGTTAATGAACCTTTTTTGCCACTTTCCAAGTCAGAGTTGAATACAAATTATGAACACCATACACCATCATTGGCACTATGACCATTACATGTTTCTAATGATGTCAGATCAGATATTGTGAGATGCCCAACATGTAACTCTATTACAGAATTTGTGGGGACTCGGGGGGCATACATGTTAGTTTATGATAACTATTTTTTATTTATTTGTGGTATTACCATTATATGTGTTGTGTATAATATTGGGGTATTTCTTGGGGAGTAGGAAGTGTTGACTTTCTAAGTCACCCCCTGATTAGCACAAGGCTTCCCAAGGCTTACAAAGAGATAACACACTTGCGATGACCCAAGCACTTCAATAAAAAGGTGTGCAGGCACTTCCCATCTACACTCAAGCCTGAGATAGAGGTGAAAGTCTACGCAGGAGTGAGAGGATGGTTTACACTCACTAAAGGTTCCCAATGCATTCTTGTGCATAATATTTTTTGTCATGCAGATCAAAAGGTGCACATGTTTAAGGATGCAGTACCCCCGAGTTCTAAAAGGGTAAAGTAGAGGAAACATGCAAAGAGCAGTTACAGGTCACAAAGAACACACCAAAGACCTTCATCTTTCATGCACAATCTTATTCAAGGACCTCTCTGTGCCTATCTAATGTAGTTTCATGCTCATGCATAGGATCCTGCATCTACTCCCTTTACCATGTGATGCAACCTTATTTTCATCGTTGCCACATGGTGGCCCGACTCTCATTCTACATAATGAGATTCTCGATTTGCCCAAGACAAGTTTCAACCTTCCACATGTCATAACCATGTTGCCTCCATCCAAAATCTCCCAAGGACTCCTTTGAGATCTTGCCAAAGTGACACATGGCATTCCTGCAATGCCAAACCCAAGATCAATCAAGAAACACCACATACCAAGTAGCTTCTAGATATAATTAATATTATTGGAATTAGTTGATAAAAGCTCAAGGTGCTATCTGAAGCATTAAATGCAAAAGTAGCTACTAGACATCAGGACTTGAGTGCATGCCACTTTCTGACTCTATCGGGGAAATCTTTTGTTCCCCTATGCACATGTATCCCAAGAGGATCTTGCCACCAACTCCAGATCCAATCTGCCTACCAAAATTTAGGACTTAGTGGTGAAGTACCACAAGTGATTTTAAAGTTATACCCACCTCCCCAAGTGGTTCATTTATTGTAAAATAGGATTGATTCACTATAAAAACCTAGCTTTCCATTGTAAAAAGGTAAACATTTTCTTCAGTAGCCTCACACTATCAAAATTTTCCCTCCATGAGCACTTGTATTGGCTAAACCTTGTAAAGTAATGAGAATTAAGTTCACCTCCTTTCATTCTTCTGATGTTCTATGTGTTATTCATGGTTTTTTATTTATGTCTATGGGTAATGTTCACCCCTCTTATTATCATTTGTCCCCAACACCTCCTCATTGAACTCAAAACTCACTTATAGGTCATGTTTTGTGCATACTCAAGTCTGTGTTGATGTTGTCTATGAACCATTTATCATCCCTCTAAGTGTCACATTGTGTTCCTATGCCTCTATGTGAAACACTTAAGCATTTGGAGTGACTTGGTGGGATCTGTGTGATATTGTCTTATTCTCAACAATTTGCATTGTGTTTATAGCAGTAGGAGTGCTCACTCTATTCTAGGTGCATCACCTTTTACTTTTAGTACCTCTTACCTTCTCCTTCCCTTTTCATCTCAAAGATCTTAGTTTTAGATTAGTGGTGGTTTACCTTTTTGCTCTTTAAGCCTACATGTTAGTCTTAAACTAGGTGTGTTTAGAATAGAAAGAATCCAGCCTACTTCAAAGGCTCATCTCAAGGAGCATAAGGGTCCCATGCCTTGGGGGTGTTCCCATTATTGTGATGATATAATCAATACTCATACATATAGCTACGTGATAATACTTCCATGCCTAGCTCCCCACACAAAGCCTTCACATTTAGCACCCTACCACCAAGTTTTCCCACATCATAGAGCATCCACAAGTGCACATTTTGAATGACAATAGTTTTTAGCACGCCCGATGGGACCAAGTTGAAGAAAAGCTAAGGAATCAGTGTTACCCTTAGCTATCAAGTGTTGAAGACACTCTACAGAGGACCTAACGACTCTGATTGACCAAGATCGACTGGTTTAATCAATTCGAGATCTTAAAGATATGTCTTTCCACCCCACATTCCATGAAAAAATGTTGCATTCATGCCTTCCCATTTCTCATATCAAGATCATGCGAGCGCCTATAGCCTTTCCCCAGTTTAATGCCTATGGCATCCCCCTTATGCTTATAATCAGCCTTACACAAGCTACCTTGCTCCCAATCAACATTATTTCCCTCCTAATCAACCTCAAAAGAGCATCAGTGATTTACACCTTGATTTTCAAAGACAGATGAGGGAGATCGAAAGAGAGTAGGAGTATGATAAAGTATGAGAGGAACTTGCTCATCAAGCTTACACTCAGTAGGAGGTGATGAAGCAACACAGATATGAAGAAGAGTGCTTGGCTAGGAAAATCATAACCAAAGAAGAGTAGATGCATTGGTTGCTTACGTAGATGCAAAAAATTAAAGCACAACCAAATACCCTCTCTACTTCCTTTCCTAGCTTCGAGCAGGCTCTCCCTATGCCTGCAAGCCAACTTACGGGACATAAAGCTTTTGTGCCCAAAGTCCATAGCTTCAAGAAGGATAGATTCATTGTGCTTTTAAGTAAATCCCTTATTTTCGAATTACCAAGCTGCAGAAGGCCTACACCTGTGCTAATTCAATAGCTTGCAACTGTGCCAGCTCAAAAACCCATCCTTCCTTAGGAGCCTCAAGTGTAGCCATGGAAACTTTCTTGGACCATACATCCTGACTTCATAATTCCCAACCTTGTAAACCCTCATCCTCTACACTAATTGAATCCTCTTACCCTCCCACCATCTCCCTTTTCAAAGGAGGACCAATTGTATGGAAGGCAAGTGTAAACCATTCAAATGAGGAGGATACTTCGAGTGAATATGATGAGATGTCATTGACAGTCCCTTCTAGGCTACCACACTAGAAGAATCAACCCTGCTATGATAAGAAGATAGGTACAACCAGATGGAGTGATAGGTTGATGAGCGATGATCAAAGTGGTGGTAGAAGGAGAGGACCTTAATGAGGGAGAGTCGATATATGCCACTCTAGAGTGAATTCAAAGGTTTGGGACTAACCTCTCTTGGGTGAATGATATGTTATTTGGCACTATGAAGGAGGACCTCGAAGAAGAAGCTAACCTTTGAAAGGAGTGTACAATCAAAGAGAGTGACTGTGATCACCCCAAGGTGAGCCTGCAGGCACAATTGTAGATGTAATAGGAGGAATCTTTCTTAAATGAGCTAGAAGAATTTTATGTAGGCCTATTTGATAAACCAACATCCCCTCAGGAACAGACCCATGCCTAGCTCTATGCTAACGGCCATGGTCAATTGCATATCGTAGATAGGTAGGTTGCACACATAGAGGAGGTTATAACCATGTAGATGGTGGAGACTTGTAAAGAGCAAAGCACACACTTAGGTTTGGATGAGTCATCTTAGGATTTATTAAAACTGAAAGAGTAATGTCAGCTAGTCAAGCTTGAAGTGCCATGATAAAATGCAAAAGAAGCTATGGTAATGAGCATTATCAATCCTTGCATGCCCAAGCATGTCACATAATGGTTTCCAAGAGGCGTGTTGGACTTGGAGAAGTGGATGTGAGATGATCAAAGGTAACTTGATGGATCCATGAGCTAATTGGGCACCATGTATAGGCATCCCATGATTTAGAAGGCTCTATTCGAGCAAATAACGTAGCTAAGCATCGAGAAATTTGGGACGGATTGTTTTGACATCAAAGACATCAGCCATCTGGGAGAAAGGCTTCTATGCAGCATGATGGATTCATTCATCAAAGGGGATCCCAGGTAGAGTAACTTCCTTAAGCACCTCCTTCATGGTGAATGAATGCCACCACACCTCCACCCATCACATATCAACAACAGGATGGCACACAATGCAAAGGACCTAAGAGGTTTCTATTTTGATCCAGGAGGGCGAAGGCCCATGTTTTTAGTTTGTATATAGTAGATTATATTAGCTTGCATTACATTTCCCTAAGTGCCTATGTGGACATTGTATAGTCTTTGTTTTGTTTTGTTTTCCTCTAAGTGCATTTTGCACATCTATTGCTTGTCCTTTTCCCTTTTGTTTTGTTGAGGGAAGAACTCAATTCAATCTATTCAAACATAGGCCAAGAAGGTTATAGATTTAATGACTCTTTGCCCAGTGGATCACTTCAAAGGCCACTAGATTCTCACTTAGCAATCAAGCAATCCATAGAGGTTGCCAGAAGTGTTGACTTTCTAAGTCATACCCTGATCGGTGCAAGGCTTCCCAAGGCTTATAAAGAGATAGTGCACTTGTGATGACCCAAACACTTCAAGTAAAAGGTGCATAGGTGCTTCCCATCTATGCTCAAGCCTAAAATAGAGGTGTAAGTCTGCACATGAGTAAGAGGATGGTTCACACTCACTAAAGGTTCTTGATGCACATTTACACGCAAGATTTTGTGATGCACAGGTCAAAAGGCACACAAGTTTAAGGATGCAAGACCCCCGATTTCTAAAAGTCCAAAGTAGAGGAAACATGTGAGGAGCAATTTCAAGTCACAAAAAATGTTCCAAAGACCTTAAACTTTCATGCACAATCTTATTCAAGGGCCTCCCTACGCCTATCCAATGCAGTTTTATGCTCATGCATAGGATCTTGCATTTGTGCCCTTCTATTGTATATGATGTAACCTTTCTTTCACCATTGCCACATGGTGGCTCGACGCTCATTTTACACAATGAGATTCTTGGTTCACCCTGGATAATCACCAGCCTTCCACGTGTCACAACCACATTGCCTCCATCTAAAAGATCCAAAGGAATCTTCCAAGAGCCTACCAAAGTGACACATGGCATTCTTGTAGTGCCACACCCAAGATCAATCAAGAAGTGCCATGTGTCAAGTAGCTACCAAATATAATAAAGATTGTTGGAGGTGGTGGAGAAAAGCTCAAGGTGTTTTCATAATGATTAAATGCAAAAGTGGCTACCAAACATCAGGTTTGAGTACACACCACACTCTAACTCTGTAATGGAAATCTTTCATTCCCCTATGCATGTGTATCCCAAGAGGATCCTACCACCAAATCTAGATCCAATCCATCTACCATAATTCAAGAATTAGTGATGAAGCACTGCAAATGAATTTAAAGTTATACCCACCACCCCAAGTGGCACATTTATTATAAAATAGGCTTGATTCACTATAATTCCCTGGCTTTCCATTGTAAAATGGTCAACATTTTCTTTAGTAGCCTCACGCTGTCAAAATTTTCCCTCTATGAGCACTTGTATTGGCTAAACCTTGTAAATTAATGAGAATTAAGTTCACCTCATTTCATTATTTTGATGATATATGTGTTATTTGTGTCTGTTGATTTCTGTTTGTGGGTAATGTTCACCCCTCTCATTGTCATTCATCCCCAGCACGTCCTCATTGAACTCAAAACTCACTTGCAGGTCATGTTGTGTGTGCACTCAGGTATGTGTTGATGTTGTTTGTGGACCATTTATCATCCCTATCAGTGTCATGTTGTGTTCATATGCCTCTATGCGAAACACTTATGCATTTAGAGTGACTTAGTGGGATCTGTGTAATATTGTCTTATTATCAAGAGTTTGCATTGTGTTTACAACAATAGGAGTGCTCGCTCTATTCTGGGTGCATCACCTTTTACTTTCAACATATTTTACCTTCTCCCTCCCTTTTTATATCAAAGATCCTAGGTTTAGATTAGTGATAGTTTACCTTTCTACTCTTTAGGCCTATGCCTTGGGCTTAAACCAGGTGCACTTAGAATAGAAGGAATCCAAGGAGCGCAAGGTCCCACACCTTGGGGATGTTCCCATCATTGCAATGAGACAACCTATACTCATATGCACAACTGCATGATAATACGTCCACATCTATCACCTTAGACTCTTGTGCCCTTGTGCAAGGCCTTCGTGCTTAGCACCCACTGCCAAGCTTCCTTGAACTGTAGATCATCCATGGGTGCACATTTCGAATGATAATATGAAGGAGCAAATTAATGTATGTAGAAGCAATGAGTTGAGGGATCTCTCTTGGTAGAGATCACTTACCATGTCAAGCTTTAATTAATATTTTAAATGAATGAAACTTTCGATATGATTTTCAAAGTTTTTTCTGTGATACTTAAATGTTACAAATGATATTAGTATGTCTTATTACATGTGGTTAAGATGATAATGGCTACAAATCTCAATTGATGATAATGATTGCATCATCACCAATTGTTTCCATTGGTAACAATTCCTTCTTGTAGGGTTAATAAAGATGGGCCTTGTATCAAAGATGTAATCACTTAGCACATAAATCTTACAAGTATCACTTTATACTTTTTGTAGAATCCTCAATTTGGGCTTCACTCTATTATTGTTAAACCCCATAAGAGTGCCAACAAACTATAATACGATTTAATTTTTTTTATAGATTTTATATTACCATTAAAAACAAATTGAAAACATAAATAAAAATAGCTTAAATTTTCAAGCAAATCATCCATTCTAAATATTGCACGTGCCAGTAAATCGTCCATACTTGATTTATTTAATTAAGCACATATGGTGTTAGTTTTTTTTTTTTCAAATTTCACATTTTTGTGAGGCATGCATATTCATATTTTGCAACAGGTAGAAACTAGAATAAATACAAAGTTAACAACTACTATGAAATGAACCGTGTACAACTTAACAGTCAAGAACTACAATGAAATGAACCATAGTAAAAGAACACACTGATTATGATCATTGTTATCGACATTAGAGTTAGGAAGCATGGATGTGGTGGGAGTTATTGTAGGGTAAGTCATAAGATGGATTGCAAAGTTTGACCATACTTTGATCTTTTCTTCATTAAGTTTATTTTGTCTTATGTTCCTATAATGCTCTACTTCCAAAGAAATAACCTTAACACTTTACACAGCTTCATATACTCTCAATGATACAATTTGATCCTCAAGCCATATTTGAGCTTATAGTTTTTCTTTCCTTATATGTTCAATACAAATCTTTAGCTCCTTGATCTCATTTGTCAAAGACGATATGGTTGTATTCATTGCTTCAATGCTTTCCTTCATGTTGTCCTCCCTTTATTTGCTAACCTTTTCCCATTGTTTCCATGCAACCTGGTCTTCAAATGCCTTAGTTCACATTCTAAAAGGTCATTATCCACCTTTGAATTCATTTGTTCAAGACTTTCAGATTAGTCCACAAAATTACTTTGGGAAGTGGGATTGGGCTTTTGAAAAGCTACATAGAAGCAAAACCATAAAAATTTAGTAAGTATATGACACTAACATACATCTAATTCTGTGAAGGATGTCACCTAAAGTCTGATTGTTGGGATCACAATGTACACTCGAAATTGCAATAAGTTTCCTCTTGATAGCTTCATTGTTTCCTTTCCTTTTATTTTTATTTATGTCCATTACTAAACAAACAAAAACAATGTAATATAATGACATGAAACTTCATTGGTTCCTAAACTTTTTGTAGGAAAATGGAAAACAATACACCATTATACATAATGTGAAGGGTATTATACAAGCAAGTAAGATGCATGACATTATACAGACTGTAACAATATGGACAACAATACACCATTATATAGACTGATAGTTTATTGGCTCATTTCCTTTATGTATCAAGATGGACAACAATACACCATTACACATAATGTAAATGGTATTATATAGACAAACAAGATGTAGATTATTATATAGACTACAATAAGATGGACAATAGTAGACCATTATATAGATCGACGGTTCATTGGTTCCTTTCATTTATTTATCAAGATGGACAACAGTAGACCATTACACATAATGTAAATGGAATTATGCAGACAACCAAGATGTATGGTATTATACAAATTACAATAAGATGGACAACAATAGACCATTATACAGACTGAAGGTTCATTGGATCCTTTCCATTATGTAGCAAGATAGACAGCAATAAACCATTACACAAAATATAAAGGGTATTATAGAAACAAACAAGATGCAGGGCATTATACAGATTGTAATAAGGGGCGTTATACAAGCAATGAATATATATACTTGATATGTGTATACCATTATAAAGAATGTAACGGTTGAGTTTTTCCTTACCTCCAAGAATGTGGATAAACATCCTTGCAGCATTGATGATGTTGTTGTATAAAGTTACAGTGTAACTTTATACCTAGAGGAAATAGAGGAAATGTTGAAATGAGGAAATACAGACACTGTCTTATCGAGGGAGCAGAGAGGCATCTGTGATGATTAGTTTCTTATTATTATTCAATTTTATAATAATGTATTTTCTTGATGACTTGCACACTCAGCCTTTGAATATGAATATAACAAGTAATTGGCACATGGCAGGATGAATGAAGCCCCATTACATTTCATTATGAGCCATACACACATGGCACTTGTAGATGGTACATGCCACATGGCATGTAATGTGTCAAAGGCATGGGGTAAATTAATATTTGATTTTAAAAATAATAATGTCAATGCAATTCATTGTCTACGGTATTTAACATGGTTGTATGCATCATGGAACAATAGTAAAGCTAGGATGGAACTAATAAGACTCTTAGTTGATGAACACATGTATTGTATGCATCAGAGACTTTATCATGCTCTATATGGAGGATATGAAACACACCATGGAAATTTTTGTGTGTGTTTGTCCCTTCATTGATATATTTTTTGTGTAACGCACCATGGGTAGTGTCAAAATCTTAAGGTTTTACGTTTGTCCTATTATTATACTATCCAATATAAAGATTTAGATAATTTTTAATCATATTACTTGAATAAGGTATTCTTAGAATTGAGTCAAATAAAGTTATAAAATGTAAACCTTCATAAAACACGATGTTCTCAATCATCCTTCAACTAATTTAATAAGCTCAATATATATAACTCGCATAGTAATCCACAATCCAAGACATAATTACTTGTGTGACCCTTATATGCATGTTACAATCATATAAAGGTTTATCTTAAGATTTAGAAGCTAACGATAAACCTAAATTGAAATAAAAATGAACCAAGATCGTATTATTCATATGAAATAATAATATTAACCAATTCTTCCCAATATACTAAGAGCTTTCTCATCCCCTTCATATTACACTCATTTGTTTGCATATTTTAGTCTGCAATTGTTTGTTAATGTAAGGGAGTGTTGTTGGTTGTAATTCCATTCGTCCATTAAGGCAGTAACTAGAAAACATGATCATTGATAAAGGTGTGCATGTTTGACAGAAACATTGTTCTAGAACAAAGGTACATTGTAGTGAGACCTTGGTTTCAAGTTGAAGAAAATTAATATGTAGAAAGAAATCTTAAGTTATATTAATTATAGACATTAGAATGATGACAAATACTTAAATGTTAGAATGCCATGTGAGGCACTCATTTATGATAGAGCCCATAACACAACGTTATCAATGATATGGGCTAAAACTCTAAAACAAGACTTTCTTACATAGCATTAATACTAAGTAAGAAGTAAAAAGGAAAAATTAAAAAGTGTTTTTATTACACAATAATTATTTCTACGAAGGGAGGAGGGATCTGAAGTTAGAGGGGAATGCGGCAGCCATGGGGAACGTAGATCTGGATTTTGTTTGAGTCCATGATAGTTTTTGTATAACGCGCTTATTGTTGGTTCAACGACATAGAAAGGTCAACTTTCATCCCCCGGGAGAGAGACACCTGCTCTTTCTCCGTCTTCGTTTCAAATATATTATACAATCGGTGGTTGTCTGTTTGGGGATTTTTCCAAAGCTTGTGCTTTTATCCATTGGCTTGGCATTTTCCCTTTTTTCCTCCTTTTGGAGTCTATGACGTGTTTGATGAAATGACCATCTATATTTCGTCACTAGCCCATCGATCCTCTCTTTGTATCTTTCTACTTGCCGATTCCCTTATCTCCACATTTGTTGGTGACATTACTAGTATGAGGGATGTGTTGCTTCAACATCCCAGACATCATTCACGGGTTTGGTCCGCCCTGATCAAACGAATGGTGAGCTTTCTTTGCACAGTGATTTGGGTGAATGCAAGTTTGGAACTGTCAAAGTGGTGAAAAGCGGATCTATGTGAAGCTGATGTGTCAGTCCCGAGTTTATGTGGACCGTGGGCACGTGTCCGTGCAAGCCTTGTGCGGGCGTTTGTGAGTAGTTTTGTGGTCTCAAATTTTTTGAAGCAGCGGTGGGTTTGTCCTAGGCAGAGAGTGATCAGACCTGGGGAGGGAATTATTCATTGTAATCATACGAGTGGTTCCAAGCATTATCCGCTGAGCCTGACTCAGTGGTTGTTGTGTATGTTGGCCCGATTGGCCCGTTTATTGTACTTTAGACCGGATTGTCCTGAAGAGTGAATAAAATACATGTTACTCCCAGTTTTCTTGCATTGTGTGAATGCTCATGTGTGTTGAGCCGATTTCCCGATCTTTGCAAGTGTGTGTTTGTCTTTTCGTTGCTAATCCTTTATTCATACAAGTTGTTGTCCACTGTGTCTGTGGGTTACTTGTGCAAGTAAACACTGAAGGCATAGTCCGTAGTTTCTACGAATCCCATTGCAATGAGGGATTCTCAATTGGAACAAGTAGTGCCACATGGCTCGACTAGCTCCGGAGAGCTGGCCCCGTGACAATTGGTATCAGAGCACACGATTTGTGTTTTGTGGGATTGTGTTTGCCTGAGTCAAACAGTCTTGTTGCCTTCCCTTGTCGAGTTAGTCTAGTGTGTGTCTGGTGTGTCTGAGTCAATATGGCAGGAGATCTGTCCAGGAGGACGTTGCTCAAGGAAGTGGCCAGTAGGGGTCAAGAGTAGTATCAAGACAAAGGTGAAGGTGCAAGTGGTGGCAGTGCCACGTTGGTAAGTCAAGAGTTGTTGCCAAAGTGGGTGAAGGCCTTGTTGATCAAGTTGGTGCCCAGTTCCAAGTGATGGGGGACCGTGTGGGTATGAGATTCAACGAGCTTCAGGAGAAGGTGACTACCATGGGGCAGACAATCATGGAACTTACTGGTAGGTTGGAGAAGAGCTTGGTGTTCCAAATAGAGTTACAGGATGAAGTGACTTTGGTTTGATCAGCAGTATCGAGTTTGGTGAAAGCATCAGGGTCTAGTTCTTCTTCAGTCGTGAGACTCCCAATGTTGAAGGAACCAGAGTGTTATGATGGTGAGAGAGATGACCATCTTGTGGATAGTTTCTTCTGGAGCATGGAGGAGTTCCTGACAGGTTTAGGAGGTCTGTCAGGCGCACAGGGGGTGTGCACTACAACAAGGTACCTCACAGGTGCGGCAAAAGTTTGGTATAGGACCTTGGCTAATGACATTGCATCAAGGAGTTTAGCGATGAGGTTGGACTCTTGGGAGGATCTGAAGGAAGCCCTTGGGGTTCAGTTTTGACCTGGGAATGCAGCATGGTTAGCGAGGACTGAGTTGAGTCGCTTGAAGCAAGTGGGGGAGATGGGCAAGTATATCCATGCTTTCCAAAGCCTTTTGTTGGAGTCCACCAACATGTCGAAGGCGGATAAGTTGTTTCAGTTCACTCAAGGTCTTCAACCATGGGCTCAGGGGGAGCTCCATCGCCATGAAGTGTCTGATGTTAGTGAAGTAATTACTGTAGCAGACCGTCTCTTGGATTGTAGAGAGAGTTATTCATCCAGAAACACCTTGGACCCTTGTGCACCCAAGAGGGGTGGCACTAGTAAGGGGTTGAGTAAGTCTTCGGGGAAGCCAGAGGGTGACCAGGGAAGGAAGACTACTCTGGAGTCGTCAGAGGGATCTTGTAAGTCTTGGAGCATTTCTAGGGGTGGCGATCTGAAGTCATAGGTTGGAGTGTCAAGCGAGAAGTAGTCCCATTTGAGGTGTTGGACGTATGGTGGGGATCACTATAAACAAGATTGTTCGAAGCGGCAGATGGTGTTTGCAGTTTAGAAGGGGAGATCTGGATGAACTGGTGTGAGTAGATAGGGTGTGTGTTCACGGGAGCTCAACGCTGAAGGAAAGCTTGGGTTTGGAGGTGGTAGTGGTGTAACTTGTTGGGGTTGATTATTGTGGATGGGGGCTCGCGGACTCGAGTGTTCTACAATTGGAAGTCAATCAGTTTAGCCTTGGAGACTTGGCCTCCAGACCTCCGAAGGTTCGAGTAGGCTTAGTGAGAAGTTACAGGCCATTCGTGTTGTGCTGAGGCAGGGTTTACCCAAGTTGGGTAAGGCGACAATTTTCTCCATCTCAGAGTTCTTTGTGCTCAATCCATTGCAGACGTGTAGGGTGAAGATTGTGCTGAGGAGTGGGATTGGGAAGATGAAAGTGATGTTGGGTTGAGTATGCAGAAGAGCGCAAGAATTGGTGAGGAGTCAGTGGATCTTGTATTGCTTGGTGGCAATTGGGATGGCAAAGGGCATCATGTTCCTTTTTCCCATTGATGTGAGGTGGGTTCTTCACAACCAAGGCGTGTACTCAAGAAAACATCATCTTGTCGTGTCACAGTGGGAAGATAATTGATCATGTTGCATCGTGTTGATTCTAGAGGAGAGTTCGTGGAAAGGACTCTATTTTTACAAATGGGCCTGGGGTGTTTGAACTGAAGAGTTGTCTTTTGCCTGTTATACTCTTGTTTGGAGTTTTAGTATTGTTTGGGGGAAAGTTCGATGGGGTCACTTAGGCTGCTGGGGTTGTAGAGTCTTGAAGAGGTGGGTCATCAGGAGCTGTTTTCCTCCACCTTGTGTTTGGGGATTGGCAAGATCAGGGTGATCTTATGAAGCTGCATTGGTTTGGTGTAGCTTGTGTAGGCAAGCCTTGTCTACATGCGGAAGTTGCCAGAGATTCAGGTTGTTTCTCAGTTTTGTAGCCAGTTAGGGTCCTGAACAGTTTGTTGGGGTGCAGACATTGGGTTACTTGGTAGTCTGAAGTAGAGGGAGTTTCTAGTGGTGTTGGAATAGTGTTTTTCAGTAGGTTGGGAGCAGTTGGAAGCCCCTGAAGTAAGGTCATGGAGTTTGGCCTTGGTCTCTTAACTCAGTATGGAGCCTGAATAGGGGATGTGTTTTCTCTTGGCTTTGGGTTTGAAAAGGAGGCATTTTAATCTCTTGACACTAAAGAAAGCTTGAAAAGGGGATATGTTTCTCTTAGCTTTGGGTCTGGAAAGGGGTTGTGTTAATCTCTTTGACTCTGGAAGAGCTTGAAAAGGGGATGGGATTCTCTTATCTTTGGGTCTAAAAAGGGGCTATGTTAATCTCTTGACTTTTAAGAGAGCCTAAAAAGGAGTGTGGTGAGCTCTTGGCTTTGGGTCTAAAAAGGGGGTTGTTTTGGTCTCTTGACACTGAAGGAAGCTTGGTAAGGAGGTGGTGTAATCTCTTAGCTTTGGGTTTGAAGAGGGGATGTGGTGGTCTCTTGATCCTGGAATTCTGGATAGAGCCTGGAAAGGGGAAGTGTTGGCCTCTTGGCTTGGAATGGGTCTAAAGAAGGGACGGGGAAGTGTTGGCCTCTTTGGCTCTAGATTGAACTTGAATAGACGATTGTTTCCCTCATGGGTTCCTGTCAGTGGAGTTGTGCCGGCGTCGAGAACATCACCAATTTTTAAGTGGGGGAGTCTATGAGGGATGTGTTGCTTCAACATCCCAAACTCCATTCACGGGTTTGGTCTGTCCTCATCAAACGAATGGTGAGCTTTCTTTGCACATTGATTTGGGTGAATGCAAGTCTAGAATTGTCAAAGTGGTGAAAAGCAAATCTATGTGAAGCTAGTGTGTCAGTCCCGAATTTATGTGGACCATGGGCACGTGTCCATGCAAGCCTTGTGCGCGTGTTTGTGAGCAGTTCTGTGGTCTCAAATTTTGTGAAGCAGGGGCGGGTTTGTCCTAGGCAGAGAGTGATCAGACATGGAGAGGGAATTGTTCATTGTAATCATACAAGTGGTTATGAGCATTATCGGCTAAGCTCGACTCGGTGGTTGTGTATGTTGGCCCGATTGGCCCGTTTATTATACTTTGGACCATATTGTCCTGAAGAGTGAATAAAATACACGTTACTCCCAATTTTTTTGCATTGTGTGAATGCTCATGTGTGTTGGGCTGATTTCCCGATCTTTGCAAGTGTGTGTTTGTCTTTCCGCTGCTAATTCTTTATTCATACAAGTTGTTGTCCACTGTGTCTATGGGTTGTTTGTGCAGGGAAACACTGAAGGCATAGTCCGTAGTTGGTGTTTCGAAGTATCTGGGCTTTCTCCTGAAACCAAATGATTACAAGAAGGCAGAATGGAAATCGTTGATTGAAAAGGTGGAAAATAGAATTTGTTGTTGGTGCAATAGTTGGCTCTCGCTTGGTGGCAGACTTACTCTTGTTAAATTTGTTTTGTAGGCTATCCCTGTTTATTGGCTTTCATTAGCTCATATCCCCAAAGGCATCCTTGACAAGATTCGTTCGAAATGCTCACAATTCCTTGGGGCCAGAAGGAAAGAGAAGCATAGCATAGCTTTAGTTAAATGGCAGACCCTTGCTAAGCCAAAGGAGATGGGGGGGTTGGGGACTAAAAGATACTCACTTATTTGGCGAGGCTTTAGCTGCGAAAAATCTTTGGAGGCTTATCTCCATGAAGGGCCTATGGAACCAAATCATTCTCTAAAAATGCATTGAACCTCTCAATGTTGAAGAATGGATTTAGAGTCCTATCAAATCTTAGAAAGCTCTTCCTCTTATAGTCTCTTGGGGAATTTGGATTACTAGGAACTCTTCCATCTTCCAAGGCAAATACATACCCACCTTCCAATGTCTTTCTCAAATCCTTCTTATTTTTGGTCATTTTTGACCCTCTGCTAAAATTCTACGACAAAGGAGTTTGATTCATCCTCACATTGACCACGTTGGGGCTTGGGGTCATTTTGATGGAGCATGCCAAGGTACTCCTGTTTGTAGAGTAGGCGGTACCCTCTTTCTTAACTCCAACCACTTCTTCCATTTCAAAGCCGGGCTGGGAACTGGTTCAAATAACTTCGCTGAGCTAATGGCTTTAAAACTACTCCTCAGGGTTGTGGTTGATCATAGAGTGGGAGTGTTACGGGGCTTTGGGGACTCGTTGGTTGTTCTCAACTGGTTGAAAGGGATATATAATATGGACAATCTTTGCCTTCTTCCTATTTTCACTCTGACTCAGCAATTGGCTCGCTCCTTTGAATCCATTTCTTTCCAACATATATAGAGAATTAAATTCTCTTGTTGATTCTCTCTCCAAGGAAGGTTTGAGTTTGGATTCTGACCTCTAGGTAATAAATGAATACCATGATAAGGAACTCCCACAAGAACATCTGTTATCGGCCCTGGAAGCTTTAATTAATTTATTTTTTCTTGGTCCCTATTGCTGGTCTTTTTCCTGCGCCTTGTTTTACTCGGACCTACTGTTATGGGATTGTTTCGACGCTCTATGGGGACATATTCCTCTATTTTTTCTTTTTCTTTTTGCTTCTGCTTGCTCCTGGGAGCTTCGTCGTCTCTTCCGACCACATTGGAGGGATCGCGTGATGCACAAATTTCATCGCCAAGCATTTCCTGAATGTCTCGGATTTGGTTTGGCCACGGCATCGAATTGAGCCTTCTTGGTGGCATTGGTTGCTGGTTTTGGATTAATGTTATCATTTCTTCCACTTGACGTCTATGTTTTTGTCACTAATTTGGGGGCTCTTCATTATCTTGTGTGACCTCGTTGTTTTGGGTTTCTTCCTTATTGGATCACTGCTTCCAGTGGGTTGTGCCCTCTAGGATGCCTAATTTTGCTTGTAACTTTTTTCCTTTGGAATGCTTCTGCATCTGCGAAATGTAATTTTTTATTATATTTAATATGAAGTTACGAATTTATTTCAAAGTAAAAAACATTAATTATAAGTATGGGAATATACATAATGATGGTCAAGATTAATTTGAGTTGGATAATATGATGCCCTTCAATGGCTTAAAAGCTCGTACATGTTTTGTAGTTTATGAATGAGCTTTGAATAGGGTTTTGAAAGAGAGACAATTAAAATTAAAAAACACTCAACTTGGTTTAAAGCAAAGTATCTCATTAATTCAAAAAATAAGTCAATAGATCAAACACACGACTGTGAGCAAGACCCAAATAATCAACGTAGAAAGATAAAAAAAATTGTAATACACATATGGCACTTGTAGGGATCAAACATATCAACAAGACCCTAGAAAACCAACAAAGAAATACAAAAAATTCGTAATACATTCCCTTTTTAACAACATGTCCATTGCAAAAAATATAACACGTGAAAACATTTTATGAGATGATTCTTGCACTTGAATTAGAATTCTTTCCCTTTTTGAGCACATTTTATTTATTGAAGATAAATATCTACATATAGTTCCCTTATGAAAAAGTCTCATTAGAGGATATAAGATCACATTTCCACCCTCTTCAATATGTTGTAACATTTGACATGATGTATCACAAAAACATATTAAATCTCCACAAAGTGAATAAGCCATCAAACATAAAATTATTCTTCAAGCATTTCTTCTCCTCTTTGTTCCTTCTTTTGCGTTGAACCATCTTTGCCCTGCTATTACAAAAAATGAATATAATTATTGCTATTACAAAAACTGAATACAATTACTTTTATAAATAAAAAATAAAAATAGTAGATATTTGATTCAAGAGTAAGAATGATTAAAAAACTAAAGATAAATAAATATACCTTCTCCTTCGACTCTCATCTTCTTCCCTTCACATTCTTGTTCACAATCAAAAGTTCTTCTTTTTCTTGTCAAATTTCATAACTCGTATAAGCACAAAATGTAAATATATTAGTAAAGAACTGAAGATAAGGAAAAACACACAATGTATCACTTTCCCTCCACCTTAAAATTTCCCACCTCCTTTTCTCTTTATTTTCTTTATAGTTGTAAATCTTGACTTCTTTTCTATAGCTTGCAACCCTTGGGGATTCAAATCATTGGCGTCACAAGCATTTTATTTTTACTTAAGCGACTTTTCTGCGTGTGCACATCTCAAATAGTTGTTGCTACAAATTCCATAGTGACTGGTTTTCTAACAAAGCTTGACCCGGCAAACAAATGTGTGGGGTAATTATAGTGTCTTCAGAGGGCCATTTTCTCACAAAGCTTGACCCAGCAAACGAAAATATCGTGTGTTTTACGGAAGACTGCGGCCAATTAGGAGAAAAATTAGCACTTTGATTTGTCAAAAACAATGTATTAGACTGAAAATCTACAAGTGATCCGTGTCTTTGTTTGGCTATAAATTGGAGCAGTGGTTTAGTAATTTTTACAAAAAGAGAGTATCTGTTTGTGTTAGGGCATGAAAATGATGATGATAAGGATGAAGGTGTGGCTCGTTTTGGTGGTGTGTTTTATACATTGGTGGGGAGGGCGAGGCCAAGATTTGCAGGCGCAGTTTTTGGGCCCTCATAACAATGAGAGGTCGGGAGTGGGTGTGGCCCCCCTCCAGTGGGACGATACTGTGGCAGCCTACGCGCAGAAGTATGCTGATGAGCGAATCGCAGACTGTGCTTTGCAGCACTCTGGGGGTCAGTACGGAGAAAACATTTTCTGGGGATCTGGTAAGGAATATTCACCTGGAGAGGCCGTGAGTTCATGGATAAGCGAGAAGCAGTATTACGATTATGATTCGAATTCATGTGCCCAGGGGCAGCAGTGCGGACATTATACTCAAGTGGTGTGGGGAAATTCGGTTAAGCTTGGCTGTGCTCGTGTTAAATGTAACAGTGGTGCCATTTTCATCACCTGCAATTACGACCCGCCTGGGAACTTCGTTGGCCAGAAACCATATGGCCAGGTGCCAATTGGCCAGAAGTTATACTTATTGATTCTAAATTTAGAAGTAATGTAAACACAGAAGTTTAAGCTTATCTAATTTTCCGGGCGTAGTTGTTTTGAGAGGCTCTAAGATTGTACTCTATAGAAACATCGATACCTATTTCTTAGTTGTTTGAATGCCAGATGTGTAAGGCATGCTAAAAACCTCTTATTTGGTCTGCGTGTGATTCACTTTCTACTGATGGACATCACCAATTAGGAAAGAGGATAATACTTACATTTTGTTATCAAATGTTTTGTGGTATATATCATTACAAGAAAGTAGTTACACTAAGCGGTTTATAAAAAAGACGGTTAAAAGTATGGTTCATCTTCTACCTAATTGACGGTTCGACTTCTCTATAGGTGTGACAGTTACACTCCCAATTATGCAACACGCTGACAGAGGTTCTAACACACTAACAAATGCTCTGACACATCATGAATCTTGAAGAGTGACCCTTGGAATGCCACACAGCAGAAGGGTTTTGACATGTGGATGTTGAGTCATGCACTAAACTGAAGTGTTGTGCGGTGTTCATCTTGACACTACAAAAGCACATAAGAATATTGTGGACTTGTACGAGTGATGTGCACTGTCGTGATGGTGCACATGTTACATGAGAATGCATGAGCATGCATGGAATGCATCTTGGTGTTTCGAAAGTGTGTAAGAGTACAAAGAGTCTCTACATGTGTCACAGGTGCCACAAGGTATGCAGGGTACACAGGTTGTGCAATCATACACGACATTGTACAAAGTGCACAATCTTTCCTTATGTCTTTTTGCTAACTTGTTGTGTGCCAACAATTTGAGCAATGTCTTAGGAGATGACACCATGAAATTGGAACAATGGCGCATAGGTTGGTGTGCAAGCCACTCTATAGGAGTCCTTGGTGTCATGTGCTACCTCAGGGTGCACTACACAAGTAAGACGTCTAACAAGGAAGACTTTTCGAAATGTCACCAATCCTAAGTAAGCCAATTCGGATGTCGTAATGCATCAAAATTAGCACATTATTACTGTTGCATGAAACACAACAATGTTGCATTGTGCTAGGTCGGTGTTGCATAGGGATTGTGTGCAAAATGTAAGATGTTGCAAACTTGGGAAAACTCAAATTCAATGGGATTCGTGAGTTGCAATGCAAATGATGTGCAGGTGCACAAAAGAGACGTGTTTGCCAGTGTGGCTACACAGATCAGAGCACACCAAATTATAAAAAAGAGAGTGAAGTTTTCACATCCCATGAGCAGAAGAAAATAACATTCAGAGTGTCCGACAATTTCTAGAACCATACTACTACAATTTTGGATGCACCACTAAAGGAATACTATGTTTCTTGTCAAGGTGCTTTGTTTCACCTAATTTTTCTAAGTCTATTTCACCTTGCTAATTGGACATGTTTTTCATTGTCTATTTCTGAGGATTGTCTCTAGATTTGTGAGTAATTGTTTATCACTCTAAAACCAAGCTCTCTATAATTTCAATTATTTATATTTTACTTTGTTTCTAAAACATCCAATTACTACAATGAAGTCTTATTTATTGTGTTATATTTGTTTAGGCTTGATTACAATGTGTTGTAGTTATTCTAGTGCATTTGTTAGGGCAAAGCCACTTTTCACATCTACATATGAAAATTTTCACAATGCCATGGTTATGGAATTGGAGAGGGTTTGTGTAATATGTATTGTGTTTTCCAAATTATATTTTTTAAATGTAAGCTCTATGATACCCAATTTTTTCACATACTCAATGAACCTCTATAGTAAAAAAGGAATGGAATCAAGTGCAAATCTAATGTATATAGAAAGATGACTTACACCTTAGACCTTGACATCTTAACTAAAGGAGGTTGATCATTTGTGTGACCCATAAACCTTGGAAGCTTTACCAAAGAAGGTCAACCATTCATGTGACACAAAGATATCAATTATTTCAACCCTCTGAAAAAAGAATTTTTCTAACCTCTACAATCTCCTTTTAAATGGGTGTACACTAAAGCACATTCCATTCGAACCCTACTAAAGGATAAAAGCCGTTTTGTATAACCTCTAAAATTTGCAACTAAAATTGGTGTTAGTGTGACCTCATTTCACCCCAACCATAAAAGGTAAACGTTGTTCTTTTAAGTCATGACCACTACAGATGCCAATTTGGTGCATGAGAACTAAAATTCACATTTTAAACAAAGTTCTTGTTTATATTTAATACATCTTGAATGTTCACTACTCAAATCCTAGCAAAATTAAATTTCTAATAATTAGTTGTCATTTCCATATGTTTAACTATTCAATATTCACATGGGCATAATTATATGACAATTTATTTATTATTTCTTAATATATTGTGAATTTATCATATAACATATTGTGAATTTATTAATAACATGCTTTGAATTTATTAAATAACATTTTTATTTTTATTTTTTTTGGATTTTACTCATGTTTGTGTTAAGTCATCTCAAGATGGCCTTTGTGTATAGTCGCTACCCTAATGACATTTGTCCTCATATATTTTTGGTAACAATCACAAGGCAATGGGAACTACTTAGCACACAACCAGTGTAATCATTTGTTAATAGGGGAAGAAAAGTATAATGTAATCCAACAATTTATGCTTTTTGCCCTCTATCCTCTTTCCCCACTAGCAAACCTTTTGTAGCACAAGATCGCCTCTTATTTCTTGATTGTCAAATCCATTTAAAATCATAGTAAAACAAGTTAAGGCCTCTCTCTTAATACACAATTATCTGCAAAATGTTTCACTACAAATATTTAATCGATACATTGTAGATGATAACTCTTTTGATTCATATTTTATTAATAATAACTTGAATGTCTTCATATTTCCAATAGATCCATTTGAACATCAAGATTAAGAAGGTAAGTGCCAACCCAGTAGTTGATTGTTTGATTCAATGTCTAGTTCAAGCCATAAGACATTGAATCCTTTAAATGTGTTTATTCACCAAGGACCTCTTGAGCCCCAGAGCAAATGAAAGCTGATTAGATGTATGCACACAATTGACCCATGTTTTTGGTTATTGGGCTTTTGTATGTTTTTATTAGACCAAAATAGACAAACCAAGATCGTAATTGGACATGATCGGAGAAATGAAAACCTATTTGGGGCTACCCATATACAAGTAACCCTTATTTCTCATTATTAGGCACAATTAGCCCTTAATAAAGTAAACACTAGTCGATTTGGAGCTAATTATATCCTTTTCTAACCTTAATTGGTTGTTATTTGGAATTGTTTGTTGCAATTAGCAATTATTAGGTGATAGTTTGTTGATTTGGGTATCATTGCATAGATTGGAGAAATGAAAACCTATTTGGGGCTACCCATATACAAGTAACCCTTATTTCTCATTATTAGTCACATTTAGCCCTTAATAAAGTAAACACTAGTCGATTTGGAGCTAATTATATCCTTTTCTAACCTTAATTGGTTGTTATTCGGAATTGTTTGTTGCAATTAGCAATTATTAGGTGATAGTTTGTTGATTTGGGTATCATTACACAAAATTGTGCACAATTCATCATTCTTGGACACAATTAGCCATCATTGGTGCAATTAGTGGTGGATTTGAGGCTAATCTCACCTCTTCATTGAGATTAACTAGTCATTAATAGTCCCAATTCAACCCTCTTAATTCAAGGGTTGGTTAGTTTGGTGGCATTCAAACCCAATTGACCTTAGTTGATTTGGGGCTAATCACAACTTTTATTGACCTTGGTTGATTTGGGGCTAATCACATCTTTTATTGACCTCAATTGATTATTATTGGTCATTATTTTTCATCATTGATTAGTGTTAATAGAAGCTTCAATTAATTTGGGGCAAATTGCACCCTCTGTTGACCTTAATTAGTCGTATTGGTCCAAAGTATTCCTTATTATTGCAAAATCTAATCGAAATGGAGCTAATCACACCCAATTCAACTCTTTTACTGCAATAATTTGTCACTTTCAAGCTAATGGAAACCAACTTCCCCTAATCAATAATTATTGGTCACATTGTACAAGAGAGTCAATTTGGGATAATTGTGACCATTAATTAGTAATTATTGGTCACAAGTATTAAAGTAACCATTGGTAGATCTAGTTATTTCACCCTTCATTGACCTCCATATGTCATTATTAGTCCTTATTTATCTTAAGTAACCATTATTAATGCAAGAGCTTGTTGATTTGGAGCTAATCACACAAAATGGGTCCTAATTAGTCATCATTGGTCACAATTAACCCTTATTATTACAAACTTTGGACAATTTGGGTCTAATAACACCTTTCATTTAACTTAAATGGTTATCATGTCTCATTATTTGTCATAATTGGTTGTTTTTAGTGCAATATTTTTTGATTTTGGGCTAATCACACCCAGTTAACTTTGATTGGTTATATTGCTCACGATTTTCCTTTCTTTAAATTTAAATATATTTTTTATTTTAATCTAACCACACCCTTTAGTGTACTTCATTGGTAGTTATTAGTCCCAATTTCCCCATCTTTGAGAAGGATTTTGTCTAATCGTGGATAATTGCAACCTCCATTAGCCTTGATTGTTATTGGTCCTAATTGTCCCTTATTAATGCAAGACCTAGTCAATTTAATGCTAATCAAAACCAATTGGCCATAAGTGGTCCTTATTGATCATAATTATCCCTTGTTAGTATAAATATTGGTCAATTTGAGACTAACCGCACACTTCATTGCCTTAATTGGTCATTGTTGATCCTAACTCTCCCTTATTAATGAAATAGTTTGCCACTTTTAAGTTAATTGCACCCTTCATTAACATTAACATTAATTGGCTGTTATTGGTCATTATTTATTGCAATTGCTATGCACTGTATTTTAGAAGTTGCAATTTAAAAACTTAAGCTATATAACACCCAACACTTTCACATACATAACGAGCATCTACAATTAAAAGGAATGAGATCAAATGCAAGTCTGAGCTATACAGAAAGATGAGTTGCACATCTTTAAAAAATGAGATTGATCATTCATGTGAGATGGCAACGTGGTGTGATTAGCCTCAAATCGACTAATACTTCCACTAATGAATTTCTTAAGTCTCTTTCTCCTACAAAACAAATTTCCTAATTATTCTCGGAGTGATTCCTCTTGAAGGTTTTTGTCAAATAGTTTGCATACTTTTCCCTTTTATGCTAACAAAAAGGAGCTAGCTCCTCCACCATCCTACAGACCCACAGAAGGTATCACAGACTACCTATGTTCAATTTTATAAAGGATGGAAACATGTTTAGGATCTCCCAAATTCAAAAAAAATTAACATCCATACATTAGAAAAAAAAGTGCACACGGTACTAACAGCAGCAAAAATAGGGATGCGTCAACGAAGCCCATGTAAAATCTAGGTATAGAAGCATCCTAAAGTGTAAAATCTAAGTATAGCAGCATCCTGCAGTGTTATTAGCCTTGAGAATATTTTTAAGAATTTAAAAATATTAAACAAATATAAGTGATAATTGATCGGCTACGTAGGGTAATACAAAATTAGGCAAGCAGAGGTATGCTTCTGTAAAACCAGTAAACCTCCATATTGGAAAGATTAAAAATATATGAAATTTTCTGTATTAACATGGTACTTCATCAATGTCCAAAATCAATAATATCCCTCTTAATTCCTCTTTAAGCTGTCAAAATTTCTATGTTTCATGAGCATCATTTTGAATACTCATATTAGTTCTTTAAAATTCTTGGCTACTGACGCCAGTAAAGTCAACTTGAAGAATTCACATTCCAATGTGAATTATGAGCAAACGCCAAAGAAAGCAATGGGTTCCACAATATTCCACGAGTGCTTCCTATTCATCCAAAACAAATTCACTTACCATGCAATAAGAGCTACCAGTGCACAGTGCATTCCATCGTTTGCTAGCCTTTTCGAGCCCGCATTTTTTTTTTTTCGATTTTGTTTACCAATTCTCGCAGAATAACTTCCTGAAACGCATCACAAACCTGAAACACTATAATATTTCACATTCTTTTTGGTAAGTGGGACTTCTGCTATGTTTTGGTTCTATGGTGTACGCTTTCATTGGGCATATAAGCGCTTTGGCCCTCTAATGCACCCCACTTTGGCCCCATTTCGCCAGCTTTGAGAGTTATGTGTCTCTTCCTTCCTTCAATATAGATTTTTTTATTGGGAAAATGAATAAATGGGCAATGCAAGATTGAATTTTATTGACGTTCCAGATGGACAAAGCTAAAAAAATACATTTTGCTCAGTCTGAACAAGACTTTAGTTCAGGGTGTGTTGTGATGCAATGCACACCAATCAAATACAATTTACATTTTGCTGGTATTCTATAGATTCATAGAACATAACATAAGATACTCAAGATGGTGATGGCAAACACTGATCTTCAATTGGCCCATACGATACTCAAAAAATAAGATATTCTTGGCATTCAAGCAATCAACACATCCTAAAGATCCCACTGAAAACAAAAACGAGTATGACATCTATAGAAATAAGAGAAATGCCCGAATACAACCAGTCATTGTAGAAACCTTCATAACACATACAAACAGTTTCTGGATGTTTTAAAAATGATCACTCCAATCAATATGCCAACAATTTTGCAAAGCAATTAAGAGCACAAAAAATCGCTAACGCTAAAAACTAAATCTAATAAAAAAACTGAGACTAACTTATGAAAGAGACCAACAGATGGGGTGGGAATATTTGTGAAAAAAACCTGAACTCGCACCATTAAACCTAATAGCAAAGTAGATGGTTGTGGGCAATCTTATCGGCATGGAACTAAGTACGACTGATTCAGAGTATGTTATCCATTTTCTCAGCTACGCATTTTGTTTTCTTGTATAAGAAACAATGGTAAAAATGCCCATGTAAAACACAATTCTTATACAAGGCTATACTAATTATGACTGATGCAACAAAAACATTTCCAAGAGACATTGAGTGGTATCATCTATCCTCTCTAAATGAGTCAATATTGCTGAATTTTGATGTGAAAGACCTAATTTTACAAGGCATCTTGCCCTCTTAAGTATCAAACACATAAATTTGAGCCAGGCGTTCTTGTTTACTGCCAACTCATCTTGTTTAATCATTTTCTAAATAAGTTTTTTTTTTCATCACTACGCTATAGAATAATTTGTCTATTTGTCTATCAACAATTAACTTTTCTGTACTCCATTTGTTATACAAATCTCTTAAAATCTAATTGATATCAGTTCCATTACTATATTCTAGCATCAATTTCTCACACAAACAAAATCACATAGCCATTTCATTCAATCTCGTAGCCTTGATCTTGGAGTTCTTCAATGACCTCATTCCGCATTCTAAGCCATAACTTTTGTGCTTCTCTTTCAAATTTTTCTTCCTGAAGTTTCGTCTGAGGATTTTCCCCACTTTTATCCACAATGCCTTTGGGCCCTATTGTTGTCCCGAAGGAACCACCCTTGGCAATGAATTCTCTAACAGCCTCCTTGTCGCCAGGATAAGGAAATTCTCTACGCTCATAAAGATGTGCCATTTGTTTTTCTTCCTACTACCAAATGTTCATCAACTGTAAGTTTGTAATTTATGCTTATGCGTAAAATGCAAAAGATGCACTCAAATTTCTCAGATGAGAATGTATATATAAATCCTATCCTGCCACAAAATTGAATACCAAATGACGGCTACTATCTTAATGAGTGATAATGAGTGCTACACCTTAGTTCGAGGCTTCAGTGTCCACCAACCAAGAGGTGATGTTTCATTCCACAACCATGCTGCTCCACCGATGGCATAGACAGTAAGAAGTGCTTTCCCCATTTGCTTCACACGCCAATCAACCATTTTTCATGTAGATTTTCTGCAAAAATTCAAACATCAAGCATCACATAACCACAAAATTGCCATATTTATAATAGTAGTCATTCATCTTTTAGAAATAGTTCTTTTCTGTTAATTTTTCTAAACAAGAAAAAGCAATTAAATAAAAATTGACACAGAATTACATGTGAATAAAAATTGAGTCCCAGCCCATGGATGCGAAAGCTTAGATTCTAGATAGCAGGTCCAAATAAATCTAAACCAAAAATAAGATTTTATCAACTACTGTATTCTCATGTAACCTACTTAGTAATTTCATTAGTACAAACAATATCACAAACTATAGACAAATTATTATTATTAAATGTTTTATGAGCATCTTAAACCGAGTCACATGAGGACTGACCACGTTGATGCCAACCAAACAAAAACTTGGGAGGACTGCCATTAAGAATAAAATAGAAAGTGAAACTCAATGTAAACTATCAAGCTTGTTTGGGAATGTCATATACCCTCATGGAAATCTAATAATATTTCATCTCCTCCGTTCTTGCCTTGATTATTACAAGAGTCTGTAGAATATTAGTAATGAGGCCCGTGACCTTCAGAAAATTTGCAGGTAGTGTTGCTAACAAAGTTCCAACGAGCAATTTCAGCATCAAAACCCTAGTCAAGCCATAATTACCTAAGTCTCAGGGACGGGAATGAGGTTTCCGGGACGGCAATAGATTCCCTAGATTTTGGGGATGGTGGGGGGATGGCTATCAAAATAATATATAAAAATTAATATTTAAATATTTTATTCAATGAAATTTAGGGGTTTAAATTTTATTTAATGTTTTTTAGGGTGCTTTTGGGATTAGGGTTCAATGGATTTTTGAAAAATAATAGCTTTGCAACATCCCCCCAAGTCCCCGAGACATCTAGGACGTCACCAAAATCTAGGGGACAGATCCCCACGTAACACTGAATCCAGCCCCTTTAATATTACCTACGTTACCGGATACCCCTATTGCAGACCCCAGGAGCGTGTAGGGAGACAGATACGACGACGAGAGCGTTGGGATATGCCCAAGAAGCGTCCCTGGGTTGTGGATACACACGGGTATGTCTGGGCGACTGTAAGGTCCTCTTTTCGAGGGGGTTGATTTTTAATCAACCTTTTGAAGACCTTTAGCCTATTCTATTCCCCATGGGCTAAGGGATATTGCAAGAGGAATAATTTTAATAAATAAGGGGTTGCTAGAGAGTGATTTTTATCATTTGACATTAAAAGACAATTTTCTCATTTATTATTTTATTATTTATTATTTAATTGACCCTCAAGTAATTTTAATTACTATGAGGAGAAAATTAGATAATAAAGTAAAAGGACACTTTCATGGGGGACTTGACCCTCAATTAAAAGTCCTTAATGACTTTATGTAAAAATGACACTCTCATGGGGGTCTTGACCCTCAATTAAAAGCCCTTAATGACTTTGGGCTAAAAGAGGTCTATCCTTACAAAATAACCCCCTCAAGTGGTGTGACCACCTTGGAGGAGTTATAAAAACAGATTTCGAATATTGTAAAAGCATCTCTTTATCAATCAATCTTATTTTCAAGTTTTGTTGTTCCAATCTTGAATCAAGGTACTTTGAGTTCCAAGGAGATCTTGAAGAGGCAATTTCACTTCAGAAATTGCAAGTGTGATGAGTTGATATGTTGTTTGTTGATTTGAAGAGGATCTTTGAAGAAGATCCAAGGGCAGAATTTTTTGTTCATTTGCAGATTTCTATTTTTCTAGGGTTTGACTCCACAGTTTCAGATTTGGATTTCAGATTTGGGTGACTTCCACCTAAGGGAAAATTCTAATTATTATTTCATTTGAAAGAACACATTTTTATCTTCATTTCAAGCTATCATTTGTTCAGAAATTCTGAGTATTTTGCAAGTTGTGAAATTTACAAGTTGCAGCTGTTATTTTTGTCATATAAAATCAAAAAATAAGATTTTTGCAAATCTGATTGTGGAATTGTGTTTGGAATATTTTTATCTATCTACAGATTTAATTTTGTAATTTTTGGAGCAGTTTTGAGGCATAAATCAGTCCCAAACCCTAGTCGCCTAGGTCTTTGGACGATTTGCAGTTTATGGGAAAATATTGCAATAAATTTCAGTTTAATGAAATTTTGATTTTTTCTAATAATTTGTGGGTCTAAGGTGGGATTTACGACATACCCTTTTTGTTTGGTTTCAGCCCAAAAATGGACCTTACAGTGGTATTAGAGCCTTGATTCTGTTAGCCTAAGGGTTTGTGGATGCAAAAGGAAAAAGAAATCCTATATTACAAAGAAGGAATCAAATGGCACATGAAGAAGACATGGAAGGACAAAATCAGCTGAGGAAAGCTTTAATTGATCTAGCTCAAGGTCAAAAGGAGCTCAAGGACACCATGGCACAATTTCTCAAAGCCATGGGAAAAAGCATGGCATCTCAAGGAGAGGGAAGTTCAGAGAATGAGAGGGTTTCCAATGAAAGGGTTTCTCCAAAACCCAAGCATATGTTTCATGCAGAGTTTCTACAAAAAGAGCCCATTGATGAAGTGGAGCAGTCACCTAAGAAGGGCCGAGATCCCACCAATATTGAAGAATATAGTCTTATGGGTGATGAGGTAAAACACAAGCTTTCTTTCAATGAATTTTGTGAGCTCAAAGCTCAAATTGATGATAGGAAGAAGCAACATCAAGGGGCACCAAGGAGAAACATCCAACAAAGGTTGGGAAAGGTAAATTTACCTTCATTTGATGGATCTAATAAATTTTTTGTTAAGTCTTGGTTGCAGAAATAGAGACTTATTTATTATTGAATCCAATGTATGAAGACTACACCGTCAAATTTGTCATTTTGCATTTGGAGGGTATTGCTCATGAATGGTGGCACCCTGGTTTGCAGACTCAAGGACATGATTTGATTTACACAATGGAAGAATTCAGCAAGAAGATAGTGGAAAGATTTGATAGGAAAGATCCCGAGATCCATTTTCGTGAATTGGCCCAATTGAAGCAAGAGAAAAATGTGGAAAGGTATGTGGCTGATTTTCAAAGCATAGCGGTTATGGTTTCAGATGTAAGTGAAAGAAGACTTGTTGTACTTTTTGTTGAAGGTTTGATGGAGCCTTTAAGAGGCTTGGTAAGAGCATTTAACCTCCCTTCTCTTCAAGATGCCATCACCAAGGCATTTGCTTTAGAAGGATCAACTTTTAGGGGAAATTTTGGGCCTAAGGTACAGCCAAGGACAGCCACAAGTGGGCTGCAAAACTCAGAAATTCAAGGACAGCCAAGTAAAACAATAGGTGGACAGCCATTTGGAGGTCAAAGGCCACCATGGACAGCAAATAATGGGCAACAAAAGAGGTCATTTCAGCCAAGGGAAACACATGACAACAAAGAATACATGTCAACAAGTGAGATGAGGAGGAAAATATGCTATCATTGCAAGGACCAATGGTCTTGAGATCACAATTGCTTGGGTAAAGGTAAGATACACTATATTGAAGTATCTTCTGATTTTGAAGATAATGAAGACAATGATGATGAGAATGTTGAAGGAGAGCAAGAAGGAGAAAATGTGGGCAGCACTCTTGCTTCCCATTCGGGAGCTCCTAGATATCACCCATTCAAGGTGAAAGGTATGGTAAAAGGTGAAGATGTATCAATCCTCATTGATAGTGGTGCTACACACAATTTCATTGATAAGGGTTTAGTTGAAAAATTGAATCTTGGCATGGAAAAATTCAAGGGTTTCAAGGTCACTGTTGACAATTCTTCCACAAGTCAGATTGTCTCTCGCCATTTAGAAAATGCACGTCTCTAGCCAAGGAAGAAAGAATACATTGTTTTTCTTTGTTAAGAGCCTTTGCTGCAAAAGGATGAACTCCTTTGGATTTTTGTCCGAAGGAATGGTGTTCATCAAAGAAGGCTAAGTCAAGGAAATGACAAATCAACGGAATTCCTTCGGAGAATCCAAAAGTCCGCACAAAAGGCAAGGAAAAGCCAAGGATTAATTCTGAAGGGTCATTTTCAAGAATTTCGAGGGGCAGGGTACCCTTCGGAAGGGTCATTTTCAACAATCCCGAAGGGCACCTACCCTTCGGGAAGGTGAGAGAACAGATTCGGGACCTTTGCAAAAAGGCCGGGTGCCCTACAATTCTTTCGAAAAGGGCATAGACACGAGCAACTAGCCCTTGCGGAGGGCACTTGGTCGGCGATAGGACCACCGTGACTTTCCCGAAGGGCATTTCGTAGGCAAAGAGCAAAGGACAAAGGGAGAATTCCTTCGGACAAAAGTCCGAAGAAATTCGGAGAAATAAACAAGGGAATGGTTCAAGCAAAAGGCCGAAGCAATTCTTTCGGGTATTTTGCCCGAAAGAAAAAGAGAGAACAAAGTGGTCAAGCTTCGGACTTTTTGTCCAAAGACGAATGCCAGAGGAAAATGAAGGGGTAAGACAAAAGTCCGAAAGAATTCTTTCGAGAGATTTATCTGAATAAAAGAAAGACATAATTCCGAAAGCCAAAGGAAGAGACCAAGATAATTCTTGCGGACATTTTGTCCGCGGGAAAATGACTTAACATGAGAAGCAAATAACAAAGGCAAAGCCGAAGGATTAATTCTTTCGGGCTTTTTGTCCGAAGGAATTCCTTCGGATAAAAAGTCCAAAGAACAGATAAAAAATCCGAAGAAATTCAGAGTAAGCCAAGAAAGAGAAAACACGACAAAACAAAACCCGAGCCAAAGGAAAAGAAAAGTAAGGTATCCCTTTGGAAAAGATGTCCGAAGGAATACTTCGGAGGATAAAAGCCGAAAGAAAGAAAGCCCCAGGAAATCCAAGGAGATGAAAAGAAGTCCAAAGGAAATTGCAGAGAAGAGAATTCCGAAGGAAATAAGAAGACTAAGGGTGACGTTCCGCAAGATGTCAAATTTTGACTGCGGGAAGTAACCGTTGAAACAAAGGTAAAGCCGAAATTCCAAAAAGATTAAAATCACGAGAAGTTGACCTCAGATTAAACGACGGGAAGTTAAGAAAAGGCCAAACGGAAGAAATATAGACAAATACATCCGAATATAGAATCCCGCCAGAAATAGACAGGAACAAGCATACCAGAACAGGGTAAAGTACATGCAAGCGGGACCTTATTTTGAGCACCGGTCAGAGCTTCAATTGACTGGTTATTAAACCCCTGCTCGTCTCCGGATCAACTCATGCATCCGAGGGTCCAACTTAGCGTCAATCGGAGTTCTGAATTCGAATGTCGAGTTGACTATTTCAGATTTAGAGTTGACTAATTGTTAAACGCCGTATCCACTAGGAGCTTTCCATGCGAGGGAGAATGATCTCTTCGTCCAACTCAGCTTATCAAATGGCCAACTCAACCTTTCCAACGTTCCAATTCGGCATCAAGTAGCTCACGTAGAGTTCTAAAATTAACATTGGCGTGGATTTCCATGCAAATAGAGGTGGGCGGTTCAGAACAAAGACAAGTTCACTTCCTCAAGCGCAAGAAGCTTCATGCAAAGACAAAAAAAGAAATATAGTTAATTGAAAGGCCAAGTCAACCTTGAGTTAACCTAAGTAAATCCTTCTCTTCAAATTTTCTACGCCAATCTGTGGCCTCTTGTAATTTTCTATATAATGGATTTCAGCCTTGATTAAAAAGAATCCAATCTCTCTTGGTTAGACCAGACTCTGTCATTGGTGAGTTATGTAACCTCTTCGATCAATAAGACTGTACTTTCAGATTTCAAGCGTTGGCATAGTGTATATTTCATTCAGCAATTTACATAAGTGGTAGATTTCTCTCCCTTCCTAAATTTTGGTTCATATTTAGTTGCTAGATTATCCTTATGCAAGTAATGTTAAAGTGTTTTTTATGTCTTTTGTTGAAGCTATAAGTGGATGTTAGGTGGCTGCAAAGTGTCTTGTATCGGACCTCTCTCCATTGTTTTCCCTCAGGTTTTGGCCATTGGATCGAACCTCTTCATGAAATACTTATGCATAAGTGATTGATTGAAATCTAAGGTCTTCTTTCTCCCTTGTTCGTTCAGTGTTCAAGGTTCCAAGTTGAGTGGATCAAAATTTTGGTGTATCACCCCCTTTTAGGTAGGATTTCCCCTTTAAGTTTCCTTCTCCCTTTTCCACGGTAGTCCGCAGCATAGAGTAGAGATCCTCATTGATACATCATATAGGAACCAGCCTTCTCTGGAGGTTCTTCTCACCATTGAGGCACCCACCCTCGTGAGAAGATTCCATTGTTTCAGCGGGATAAAAGACTGGCCATTTCATGCACGTCTTCGAATCAGGGCGCAGCTCCAAGTTGACAACAGTTTTTGGCACGCCCGGTGGGACCTATTTTTTCTAGTCTTGATAAAATTGCAGTTGCAGCAATATTCTTCAAGAAGTATTTGGTGATTCCAAGCTCAAGCAATTGCTTCTAATAGTTCATGACAGCTTCCATGTAAGTCTATTGTTATTGCATTATCGTGAATGAATTTTGATGGCTGTGTATGAAGAGAATTCCTATGCTATGTTTCCTTATCAGCCCAATAATGGATCATACCAGCCTGGTCATGATATCTATGAGCCTAATCAGCATTATCAAGGGTACTATCAAAGCTATGTTGAGCCTTATCAAGTTTCTCATGATCTTTATTATCAAGAGCATGACTCTTACCTTCCTTGTGAGCCATATCAGTCTCAGGATTGGATTTCATCGTCTCCATATGGCTATGATGTTGCATATGAGCAGTATTGCCTTCAAGAAAAAATGAATGAAATAGAGCTCAGAATACTAGCATATGCAAGAAAGGTTTGTTCTAACTCTCAATATGAGGAAGTGAATGGTCTATTTCGAAATGTGTCCAATGATCCAGAAGAGATAAATGGACTATGTATTCTTGCATTGGAAAAGATGGAGACTTGGGAAAGGCAGAAAATCGAGTTAAACCAATTGTCTACAAAGGGCTATTGTGCTCCTTATTCTCATGAAGTTTTTAGCCATGCCCAGTGTGTGCCAAGGGAGCTTCCTAGTTGGAGTCAAGAGCCTATTCAAGAGCATATTCATGAGACTAAACCTTCCTATAGTCCCATTACCTCACCAATCATCCCTCAAGCTCAGGTTGTCCAGGAGGACAAGCAGGTTCCAGACTTTGATGAGGTAATGGCCAAATGGAAGGAGCAAAATACAGACGTCTTTAAGAGTTTCTCTTTCCCCCCTCCAAAACTCCCTAGATAACTCCATTGCCATCAAGATTCCAAAATCTGACCATGATCAACCTCCCATGCTTCATTTTCCCTCTCAAACAAATGAATTTTATCACCCTCCCGCCATCCCCCTTACTCAGGAGGACCCTGTTCTTTGGAGGATTGAGAAAGTTGCAACTACAAGACAAGTTCTTGCAGAGTGTGAAGAAGATGCTTCAGATGTGTTTAAGGAAGAATTTCCTATTGATACTTCCCCTGACGTTGTAGTTGAGTATCCAATTATAGTTGAGAGTGAGAAGACTGATCTTGATGTAGAAGAACTTCAAGAGGAGCTGGTACAAATTGAATTCATACATGAGTTACAGGTATCTCCTATTGAGAAGGATTCAGATAGCGTGACAGCTGATTCAGTTCAAATAGATCAAAATGAGGAACAAAAAGATGATGGGCAGCTGTACCTTGAACCTCTACAAGAGGTTGAAGAGCTTTGTATGGATAGGTTGGTTATTGAAGAGCATTTTTATGAAAAATTTGATCAAGAATCACCTATTCAAGTTCACAGTATAGATTGGGTTGCCTGCTCAAAGCTCCTTGAAGAGTTGGAAGAACTTGCAGCAGTCAATAAGAAGGATATGGTCACCAAAAAACCACGCATAGATGAGGTATCACTTGACATGGTGGTAGATGACAAGCAATCTGAAAAAAATCAGGAAGTACCTGGTGAGTTTGTCTTTGTTGGTGACTGGTTTGTTGTTGATGACTCATTCAAGAAGATGCTAATACAGTTCGTAGACAAGGAAAATACCCCATCAAAGGTTATGACTAATAAACATCCTGCCTTGCAACTTATACCGTCTCTCAGAAGGAGTGAGTTCAAGAATTTCCCATTTGATCCAGGCGGATCATGTTTTATCATGGTTAGCCAGGTTATTTTGTTTCTACTTTCCTCCAAGTGTTGTTCAAGCACAATAGTTTGCTTCAGTTTTGTTCCAATAAGTGCTTGTTGCACATTTGCTTCTTAGTTAGTTTTCTACTTTCATGTCTTTCCCTTCTTATTTTGAGGAGGTTACTACAGCCATGATCAAAGCAGTTCTTTAGTCAGAAATCAGGGTCACCATTAGGGAAGTCAAATAAGCATCTATACATGTCTGAGTTCTCAAGCATAGCAGGCATGTTGAGCCAACTGAGTCGCCAGAAATGTTGACAATTCTTCCACAAGTCAGATTGTCTCTCGCCATTCGGAAAATGCACGTCTCTAGCCAAGGAAGAAAGAATACATTGTTTTTCTTTGTTAAGAGCCTTTGTTGCAAAAAGATGAATTCCTTCGGACTTTTGTCCAAAGGAATGGTGTTCATCAAAGAAGGCTAAGTCAAGGAAATGACAAATCAACGGAATTCCTTCGGAGAATCCAAAAGTCTGCACAAAAGGCAAGGAAAAGCCAAGGATTAATTCGGAAGGGTCATTTTCAAGAATTCCAAAGTGCAGGGTACCCTTCGAAAGGGTCATTTTCAACAATCCCGAAGGGCACCTACCCTTCAGGAAGGTGAGAGAACAGAGTCGGGACCTTTGCAAAAAGGCCGGGTGTCCTACAATTCTTTCGAAAAGTGCACAGACACGAGCAACTAGCCTTTGCGAAGGGCACTTGGTCGGTGATAGGACCATTGTGACTTTCCCGAAGGGCATTTCACAGGCAAAGAACAAAGGACAAAGGGATAATTCCTTCGGACAAAAGTCCGAAGAAATTCGAAGAAATAAACAAGGGAATGGTTCAAGCAAAAGGCCGAAGCAATTCTTTTGGGTATTTTGCCCAAAAGAAAAAGAGAGAACAAAGTGGTCAAGCTTCGGACTTTTTGTCCGAAGACGAATGCCAGAGGAAAATGAAGGGGTAAGATAGAAGTCCGAAAGAATTCTTTCGGAAGAATTCTTTCGGGAGATTTATCCAAATAAAAGAAAGATACATAATTCCGAAGGCCAAAGGAAGAGACCAAGATAATTCTTGCGGACATTTTGTCCACGGGAAAATGACTTAACATGAGAAGCAGATAACAAAGGCAAAGCTGAAGGATTAATTCCTTCGGGCTTTTTGTCTGAAGGAATTCCTTCGAATAAAAAGTCTGAAGAAATTCGGAGTAAACCAAGAAAGAGAAAACCCCCGACAGAACAAAAGCCCGAGCCAAAGGAAAAGAAAAGTAAGGTATCCCTTCAAAAAAGATGTCCGAAGGAATACTTCGGAGGATAAAAGCCGAAAGAAAGGCGTAGGAAATCCAAGGAGATGAAAAGAAGTCCGAAGGAAATTGCAGAGAAGAGAATTTCGAAGGAAATAAGAAGACTAAGGGTGACATCCTGCAAGACGTCAAATTTTGACCGCGGGAAGTAATCGTTGAAACAAAGGTAGAGCCGGAATTTCGAAAAGATTAAAATCACGGGAAGTTGACCTCAGATTAAGCGATGGGAAGTTAAAAAAAGGCCAAACGGAAGAAATATAGACAAATACATCCGAATATAAAATCTCGCCAGAAATAGACAGGAACAGGCATACCAGAATAGGGTAAAGTACATGCAAGTGGGACCTATTTTTGAGCACCGGTCAGAGCTTCAGTTGACTGGTTATTAAACTCCTACTCGTCTCCAGATCAACTCATGCATCCGAGGGTCCAACTTAGCATCAACTGGAGTTCTGAATTCAAATGTCGAGTTGATTTTTCCAAATTTAGAGTTGACTAATTGTTAAACGCTGTATCCACTAGGAGCTTTCCATGCGAGGGAGAATGATCTCTTCGTCCAACTCAACTTATCAAACGGCCAACTCAACCTTTCCAACGTTCCAATTCGACATCAAGCAGCTCACGTAGAGTTCTAAAATTAACATTGACGTGGATTTCCATGCAAATAGAGGTGGGCGGTTCAGAACAAAGACAAGTTCACTTCCTCAAGTGCAAGAAGCTTCATGCAAAGACAAAAAAGAAAATATATTTAATTGAAAGGCCAAGTCAACCTTGAGTTAACCTAAGTAAATCCTTCTCTTCAAATTTTCTACGCCAATATTTGGCCTCTTGTAATTTTCTATATAATGGCTTTCAGACTTGACTAAAAAGAATCCAATCTCTCTTGGTTAGACTAGACTCTGCCATTGGTGAGTTGTGTAACCTCTTCGATCAATAGGACTGTACTTTCAGATTTCAAGCGTTGGCATAGTGTATATTTCATTCAACAATTTGCATAAGTGGTAGATTTCTCTCTCTTCTCAAATTCTGGTTCATACCTAGTTGCTAGATTATCCTTATGCAGGTCATGTTAAAGTGTTCTTTATGTCTTTTGTTGAAGTTGTAAGTGGATGTTAGGTGGCTGCAAAGTGTCTTGTATCGGACCTCTCTCCATCGTTTTCCCTCAAGTTTTGGCCATTGGATCAAACCTCTTCATGAAATACTTATGCATAAGTGATTGATTGAAATCTAAGGTCATCCTTCTCCCTTGTTCGTTCAGTGTTCAAAGTTCCAAGTTGAGTAGATCAAAATTCTGGTGTATCACCCCCTTTTAGGTAGGATTTTCCCTTTAAGTTCTTTTCTCCCTTTTCCACGGTAGTCCGCAGCATAGAGTAGAGATCCTCATTGATACATCATACAGGAACCAGCCTTCTCTGGAGTTTCTTCTCACCGTTGAGGCACCCACCCTCGTGAGAAGATCCCATTGTTTCAGCCGGATAGAAGACTGGCCATTTCATGCATGTCTTCGAATCAAGGCGCAGCTCCAAGTTGACAACAGTCACCATTGCAAATGGATTTACTATGATATGTTTTCACAAAATTCCTAATCTCTTCATCAAGTTGGGTGAACATGAGGTATGTGATGATTTTTTTGTGATTGACATAAGTGATCTAGATATTGTTCTAGGGATACAATGGTTGCATGCATTGGGGGAATTCACCCTCAATATTCAAAAAATGGAGTTGAAATTCAAGCAAGAAAGCAAGGAAGTAGCGATAAAAGGTATGTTGAATGATATAGCATACCTAAATTCTTTGAGGACTGAAAGTTTGCTTAAGGAAGCATACTTTTTTGTACTTTCTAACATCACAGCTGATTGGAAAGATTTAATTACAGCAGAATATGTAAAAAACCAGTTTGCTAGTGAATTGTTTGAGGGCCATATTGTAGAGGAAAAATTCAGAATTTCAAACGGGCTGATTTTGTACAAAGAAAGGATATTTTTGGTGCCCAAATCTAAAGTAAAAATGTTGATTTTAAGGGCTGCCCATAATAGTCCTTTGGCTGCCCATCAAGGGTATTATAAGACAGACAAATCTGGGATTTTTTTTTTTGGAAAGGACTTAAAAAAGAAGTGGCCAAGTACATAAGGGAGTGTGAAATATGCCAACAAAATAAGTTGGAGAGCGTATTCCCAGATGGTCTTTTACAGCCACTACCTATTCCAGCACAAAAATTGGAGAGCATCTCTATGGATTTCATTACCGGGTTGCCCATGGTTCAAGGTAAGAATGTTCTATTTGTTGTGGTTGATAAGACTCACCAAATTTGCTCATTTTTATCCACTTTCAGCCAAGTATAATGGGCCACTAGTGGTTGAAGTCTTTTTTAGAGAAGTTGTCAAGCTTCACGGGTTACCAAAGAATATTGTGAGTGATAGGGACAGACGGTTCATGAGTTTGTCTTGGCAAGAATTGTTCAGATTGGTGGGGACTGAACTTACTCCTACCACTAGTTATCCCCACACGGATGGACAAACCGAAATTGTGAACAAATGGGTGAAAGGCTACTTGAGAAACTACATTTCGGGACAGCAAAAAACATGGATTAATTGGCTGCATTTAGCGGATCATTGCTACAATACTATGTATCATAGATCAATTGGCATGACACTATTCAGAGCTTTGTATGGATATGATGTTCCTTCATTCATAGATCTGGTTTTCATGGATAGTAGAGTTCCATAGGCTAAGGATATGGTACAACAAAGCCAAGACATCATGAAAACATTCGAGAACCTTCTTCATGCCCAAAATCAACAAAAATTGTATGCAGACCAGCAATGTATTGAGAGAACTTTTGAGGTAGGAGATCTTGTGTTTATAAGGTTGCAACCTTATAGATAATCTTCACTCAAGAAGAGTGGGGCAGAAAAGTTGAAACCGCAGTATTTTGGCCCCTACAAAATAGTGAGAAGAGTGGGAGAAGTTGCATATGAGCTTGAGCTTCCCAATGAAAGCCGAATTCACAATGTCTTCCATGTTTCATGCCTTAAAAAGGCAATAGGACAACACATCACCCCTTCTATTGTGTTACCTCCCTTGGATGAGGAAGGTAAATTGGTTCTTGTTCCTAAAGCCATCTTGGAAATAAGAGAGAAGTTGAGGAATAGGAGCATTGCAGAATACTTGGTTCGTTGGAAGGATCTACCCATTGAAGATGTCACATGGGAAAATGCAAAAATTTTGGAGCATCCAAACTTGCAATTGTTTGAGGACAAACAATCTTGGGAAGGGAGGGCTGTAAGGTCCCCTTTTTGAGGGGGTTGATTTTTAATCAACCTTTTGAAGACCTTTAGCCTATTTTATTCCCCATGGGCTAAGGGATATTGCGAGGGGTATAATTTTAATAAATAAGGGGTTGCTAGAGAGTGATTTTTATCATTTGATATTAAAAGGCAATTTTTTTATTTATTATTTTATTGACCCTCAAGTAATTTTAATTACTATGAGGAGAAAATTAGATAATAAAATAAAAGAACACTTTCATTGGGGACTTAACCTTCAATTAAAAAGTCTTTAATGACTTTATGTAAAAAGGACACTCTCATGGGGGACTTAACCCTCAATTAAAAGTCTTTAATGACTTTGGGCTAAAAGAGGTCTGTCCTTACCAAATAACCACCTCAAGTGGTGCGTCCACCTTGGAGGAGTTATAAAAACAGATTTTGAATATTGTAAAAGCATCTTTTTGTCAATCAATCTTAATTTCAGGTTATTGCAATTCCAATCTTGAATCAAGAGGCTTGGAGTTCCAAGGAGATCTTGAAGAGGTAATTTCACTTCAGAAATTGCAAGTGTGCTGAGTTGATTTATTGTTTGCTGATTTGAAAAAGACCTTTGAAAAAAATCCAAGGGCATATTTTTTGTTCATTTGTAGATTTCTATTTTTCTAGGATTTGACTACACAATTTCAGATTTGGGTTTCAGATTTGGGTGACTTCCACCTAAGGGAAAATTCTAATTATTATTTCATTTGAAAGAGCACATTTTTATCTTCAGTTCAAACTATCATTTGTTCATAAATTATGAATATTTTGCAAGTTGTGAAATTTACAAGTTGCAGCTGTTATTTTTGTCATAAAATCAAAAAATAAGATTTTAGCAAATCTGATTGTGGAATCATGTTTGAAATATTTTTACCCATCTACAGATTTAATTTCGTAATTTTTGGAGCAATTTTGAGGCATAAATTAGATCCAAACTCTAGTCGCCTAGGTCTTTGAACGATTTGCAGTTTATGGGAAAATATTACAATAAATTTTAGTTTAATGGAATTTTGATTTTTTCTAATAATTTATGGGTCTAAGTTGGGATATACGACATACCCTTTTTGTTTGGTTTCAGCCCAAAAAGGGACCTTACAGCGACGTACCCAGGCATATCCGCAGCCCAGACACGCTTAGGTGTATCCCAGCATTCCCGGGTGCAAAAAAAGGGATTTTTAATTTTTTTTTTCAATTTCACCTTTGAAAAAGTCAAACGTGGACTTCAGAATGCAATTAAAAACAAAATAAAGTGGATTCCCAACCCTAAAAGTAACATTCATACTCATTTTATAACAAGATAACACATTGCTCTTTCATTGCATTTTTCACTCTCATTGCACATGTGTTCACTCTTGTTTTTTTTTTCAATTGCATAAGCTTGAAACTCCTTCATATTTGGCGCCAAGAGCTTGAGGAGCTTGCAAGGAAGAAGATTTGCTGATTTAAGGTAAGTTTTTTAGATTTGTGTTTTTTGTTTTGTTTTGTTTGTAACTAGTTTTTATTTAATTTTTTTTTTGTTATTCTTTTAAATTTTAACCGTTATTTCCACAAATATCATATGCAATGATTATGTTTTTTATTTTATTACTATTAAAATAATTTTAATAGCAATTGCTTTTTTTTTAGTTTTTACGATTTACCATTAAATTTTAATAGCATTTTTTTATTTTTTTACCAAGGGCTATAGGGATTTGTCAGAAATTAGAATGTCTCAGGGTGCAAGTGCTAGTTCGGTGGGGCAACGGATAACCCTCAAATCTAATCCATGAATGCCCCTTTGGAAGTATGTGACAATATTAAAACCGATGCCTGGTGGAGGGTGTTGTCATTGGCTTTGCTCAAAGTGTAACGGTAAATTCAAGAACTCGTATAGTTGACTAAAAGCTCATTTGTGTGCGATTTTTTGCACTGAAATCAGAGTTTGTGGTGGGCCAAGCATAGGTGGAAGGCCGGGAAAGGGCTTGCCACAAGCAAAAATTCTTGCATACATCAAAGAGCAAGAAGAGGCAAATGTCGTTGTGGCGCAAAAATCAAAGTATCCTTTGAGAAAGAAAGGATCACCACCTGTTGATCCAGCTCGTGCTAATGTGGTGATCCCATCACACCCTTTTTTTACTACACCCGTTGTAACCGATGAGGAAAATGATTCACCTCTTGGTCGCAAAAGAACAAAAGATGTAGGCCCATTGGAGAGGGCATTCCAAAATGAATCTAGGGAGATAGTGGAGCAAAGCATCGCGCATTGTATTTACGCATGTGGGTTGTCATTTAATACTATTAGATCACCATAGTGGTAGGAAACAGTGAGATCTATCAATGTTGTCTCTAAAGGGTTTGTCACCCTAGGTTATGAAAATGTGCGCACCACCTTATTGACAAAAGAAAGAAAACACATTGAAGATGCATTGAAGCCTATCAATGATTCATGGATTGAAACAAGGATATGCATCATTTCCAATGGATGGAAAGATACGACAAACAAAACATTGATTAATGTGATTACAGTGAACTCTAAATGAGCCCTAAAGAGCAATTTTTTAACGCTGTTGATTGTGAGGGGCAAGTGAAGGATGCACAATTCATTGCTGACATCCTAATAGAGTCCATTGAGGCAGTATGGCCTTAAAATGTTGTCCAAGTAACGGACAACGCTAAAAATTGCAGAGCTGTGGACATGTTGGTTGAGGCAAGGTATGGGCATATATTTTGGACACCTTGTGTTCATTCCCTCAACCTTATGTTGCAAAACATGGAGACAAAAATTGACTGGATCAAACAAGTCTATGAGGCAAATGAAATCCAAATGTTCATAACCAACCATCACATGTCCCAAGCCATCTTCAGGTTCTTCTCAAAATTGCAGTTGTTGAAGGTAACTCCTAATTTAATTTCATTTTATAAGTTGTAATTTGTAGTGTTTTTAGTTTTGAACAATTTTTTAAGTTTATTAATTATTTGTTTTAATTTTGTATTACGTTGCTGAGACTCGATTTGCCTCACACACCATCATCTTGAAACGACTTGTTAAGGTGAGTGAGGCATTGAGTAGCATGGTCATCAACAACCTTTGGGGTGTATGGAGGTAGGTAAATAGTGAGACTGCCACAAAAGTGAAAGGGTGAATTTTTGATGATGCGTGGTGGGAACGTGTGAAGTATTTGTTGAGTTTTACTGAACCCATCATTAGCATGTTGAGATATGTGGACATAGATCATCCATGTTTAGGTGAAATTTATGATGAAATAAACTCAATGATTGAGAACATTAAATCCATCATAAATGCCAAAGAGCAAGATCTCACAAAGAGGTTCTTCAAGGAAGTGCAGTCGCATCTCATTGACAGGTGGAACAAGATGACCACCCCATGCATCTTCTTGCTTTTGCCTTGACACCCAAATACTACAGTGCAAAGATTCTTTTTTTGCCCAGGAGGTTCGCACCATATAGGGATGTTGAGGTTGTCAAGGGATATAAGGCAACATTCTCTAGAATCTTTCCCGATCCAGAGGTAGAAGACCAAGTCAGAAAAGAGTTTGTGCATTTCACATGCTCAGTGGGTCACTTCCTTGGTGCTATTCGTGACAAGTACAAGATAGATGCTCACTTTTGGTGGTACCTCCATGGGCAAGCATCTACCCACTTTCAACCACTTGCAATAAAAATTCTATCACAAGTAAGATTTTATTTTTTTTACTCTACCCTTCTTTTGACCTTTTTGATGTTTTGTTTTAAGTTTTAAGTTTTAGTCTTTTAATTTTTAATTTTTTTATAAATTCTAATTCACTTTGTGGCTTCAATAGGTTGCAAGTTCCTCTTCAGCTGAGCAGAATTGGGGCAGCTATAGCTTTATCCACTCAGATAAATGCAACAAGTTGGCTGCAAAAAAGGCGGAGGACTTGGTTTATGTGCATTTCAACTTACGTCTTCTCTCACATAAACCTCAATACAAGGGCCAACAAAGTTGTAGGATGTGAACCCAAAGGCTGTTGATTCATATGCCTCCCTTGCCTACCTTTATCTGACACGGAGCTAAACAATGCTTCACACGACTTGCATAGTGGAGCTAGTGGGAGTGGCACTACTACTGCTTGTGGTTCTAATGACCACATGATCATGAAGACATTGTAGGTGAAGAAGAATATAGTGAACAATGAGAATGTTGATTTGTCTTTATTTTTGTCCATACATTGTAACATTTGCACCATGTACCTGTTATAAAACTAATATAAGTTTGACTATTGAATATTATGATGTTTGGCATTGAATTATGAGTATATATTTTGTGGTTATGTAACTTATTTGAAGTTATTTTGTTTCCTCTATGCATATTATGTGGTTAATTTTGCTTATATGGCTATATTTTTAATTTTTTATATATATTTTTGTACGGTTGTATCCGGCCATATCCAAACCCCCAAAAAAAAATCGCCGTATCCCCCTATCTGATACTCATACCCGTATCCGTATCGACAACTTAGAATATTACCAACAGCCATCACAAGCCCAGAAGATTTACTCTGCCCACATGCATTTGGCTGCTTGCAAATTTCATCAGCATTTTTGCAGTCATAATACAGATATTTCCCCTCGCACAAGATCAAACTGAACATTTTTTCCTCGATATGTTGTATCTGCATTCCTTTCCCTTCCATTCATTTCTCCTTGGTCTTGGTATATGCTACAATCTTGACTGTTATTTTCTTCTCCCTTCCTGAAGTCGCAAAATATATAATAATAGTCTTAGTCGTTTAGTGACTTTCTTAGGCTTCCCATTTCAGTTTGTAAGCAATCTAATGTTCATCAGCAAACAGACATACTCTTAGCTGTTGTGTAACGTGTTGGACAAACATACTGCAATTTGAAGAAGCTGGCTAAATTTATTCTTTGGAAAGAGCTCAAACAAGAAAAGAAATCAATCTGCAAGCAACAAACAGTATGGATAAGCCAAAATGGAAGACCAAAGTTGTCGCTGGGACCTCCAGACAACCCCTGTCCAAAGCTGAGATTAAAGATATGCAAGTTGTGCACTAGCTTGTTCTTGACAAGATAATTGTCTCATATCTACTTCAACACAAGTCTTATAAAATAGTGCACCGAGGCCTCCAATATGAAAGAAGATGCAATTTCCAAGGACGGAAGCCCAATTGCAGAGCTGATACCAAAACACATCCAAGAAGTATTGGACCTGTCAAATCCCAAAATGGCCTATTATCATAAGATGGCAAAAAACTATCACAGGCTTTACACAGATCCATATCTCAAAGAATAGTTGCATGGATGTATAGAGAGAAATCCACAACATTAACTGAACCACAAACCTGCATTCCACATTTCAACTTGATGATGTCACTGTTTACCAATTTGGGTAAGCTTAAGCCTTAAAGGAATTGTTTATAAGGCCAAGAATAAGTATCTCTAACCAGATATGTTAGAACTATAGATGCAACAACTTATGACCTGGAAATATGATACAGAAGCACGGAGATTGATATAATAACAGACACTATAATAGAGCAACAATGGAGAACAGTCTCCAGAACCCAAAGGACATAACAAAAAGAGACAACAAGAGCCAGCAATACAACATGTTTCACACCCAGTCCAAGCTAAGGATGTAGTAGGATGTAAACCTACGTTACCAGATACGCCCCCTTCCCCTCAACCTTCCCCTCCCCCAACCTGCCCGATACAGATACGATACATATCCGATACGGATATGGGCAGGATACATCCTGCCCCCTGCAAAAATGCCCAGATATGTCCAGGAACATATTCAGGCATATCCGCAGGGGGCAAGACATATCCTTCCTGTATCCCGTGTATCTGCTGGGAAAAACGTTTTTTTTTTTGTGTGTGCTTAATAAAAATCCATGGAAAAAACTGTCATGGAATGAAAAGCATGCACACACATTGCGGCATCACTATTGCCCTGTTAGGATCCAATGTTATATTAACAGACCCCTGCCCACACTTGTTAGGCCTGCAAAAGAATGTAGACCCGAACTAAATTGGGGATAAGGTTAAAGTGAAGCCAATAATATTGGAAGAAGATTGTCCTTTTTCAACCTTTACCCAACGACAGGTTGTGGTCTTTTTCCTTGTGTCTAGCTTGCTGTATGATGGATTTTCCATGCCTGCTCTGCATAACTTTGAGGTAGATCAGTGATGAGCATACCCAGATTTTGCTGGCCTATGAGCTTCATCATGGGATTACAGAATGCTTTAAGTATCTAAAGGAGGCGTCTCCAGGTGGTCTGAGGGTCAGGAAAATCTGCATCTTCAATGGCAGAGCGATGTTGGTATGTCAAAATTTTCTAAGATTAATGTTTTTTATTTTCTCTTCTTTCTTTGTGCATGTGTAAAAAACTGGATTGCTATGGTTAAAACTTAAAACGAATCCTTGAATTTTGTATTGGGTGATGTTAGGCAGGTACCCTGAATCAGTATCCTTGTAGTCATTTCCTCTATGCATATATGATATTATGTGGTTAATTTTGCTTATATGGTTAGATTTTTTACATTTTTTATTTTTTATATATATTTTTTGTATGGCCGTATCCAAAAATGCATCTGGTCCCCAGAAAAAAATCACTATATCCACATATCCGATTCCCGTATCCGTATTGGCTACTTAGATGGAAACAATCCCAGCATCACTAGATTCTGTGTCCAAACACCATGACATGGTTATGAATTAGGATACAAAATACACATCTCCCAACCCTGATTCGCAAATGGGTTCTGGAACATAATTCTGCTCCTCCCTAGTCCCTCTGAATTTTAAAAGGAACAATTATAGGACCAAAGAAGAAAAACTGGCACAACCCATTCAGAGTTCCCAAGGCTCAACAATGAAAGGAAGTAAAGGGGAGGAGGAAATAAAAGGAGACAGCCTCTCAAAACAAGGAAGAAAAATATATTAGAAACTGGGAAATCTAGCAAAAAACTGAGACAGGGCAGAACATGAAGAAGCAGATTGTTCACAGCCCTTTCAAAGTTAGAGAGAATGAAATGAAACCTGAAGAAAAGCATGAGAACATGGAAGATAAGCACCACAATTCATTTGAAACATGGCCTAGAAAACCTGGGGACATTTGCTTATTGTCAGACTTCCATCCCTGAAGCTTGCTTGCCAGTAAACCACTGGGAGAACATAGGTCTTTTTAAAAATTTATCACTGACGCTAAAGTTGTAAACACAAAAATCCCAAATATCTTCGTTATCTGGAGGAAAATACCAATAGGAAGAAACAAGTATGCATGACCGTGATGCCTGTTTAAGCATCTGGACAAGAGAGTATGGAACTAGAATCCAATGAATTCTCAACTAATTCCCAGTAAAAGGAAAATGTTTGTGGAGTCTTCTGGGATAAATTGCATATATCTTTTTCTTTTAAATTTCGAGTCTTATACTGGACTCGCCATCATAAAAAAAAAAATGTTGTTTGAGTACAATGGAAGCACCTCAGAGCATCCAAGCTATCAAGACTACCCCAGCACATAGAAGAGGAAAAGGAGCCAGGAAAACATCTTTCAAAATTACTACAAGAAAGAGAATACAGGCTTCCAATTAGTTGTTGAAAGAGCACCAAGGGCATGGATGTTGATGACTCATACGGGGATGAAAGAATTAAAGAAGTGGAAGGTGGAGCTTAAAGACTCGTATAGAAGATCATTCTACATGATTGCACAGAAGCTGCCCTCGTATGTTCCAGCAGACACAGGTCCATCAAACATATTATCAAAGGAGATTGAAGAAAAGTTAAAAAATCATCTGGAGAACTGAATGTGAAGTAGAAGGATTAGATTTGTGTATCAAGTCAATCAAAGGTTATGGAGGTTCAAGAAAGAAAAATTCTCCCCAAGATAATTATTGAACAACAAGATGGAAGCTGAAGCATGGTTGGAGAGAAAGGCTACTATGCTAGAGAAAATCGTAAAAGAGTTGAGCAGACTTGTCCAAGACTCTTAAAAGAACTGGCATACTTGTCCAAGACACAGCTCCAATGAATGAAGGCTCTACGCACAATCCACCACAAAAAGATTGGTGATGCTGGGGCTTGGCCTACATAACAAAATGCAATTGTTCTTGATTTTCACAGATGTCACCAAACAAGAACAAATGCAATATGAAGGCCTTCAGAAAGAGATTCAATTGTAGCAGGTCATAACATTCCCAAAAAAAGAGATCTCAGATAAACTAGCGGTTCTAGAATCTCAGTTGCAAGAATGGATGGAAGGCATATTGCTGCACTATCCTCTCATTCTTTTTGTGGCATACACTGGCAATCTGGCATCAAATCCAAGATGTACACTGTTTCCTTGAGGAACATTTGGCATCCCTTCCTGATATGGATTCATCTACTAAGAGTATGGAATCCCGACTTAAATCCACCTCACCATTCAACATAGATCATCTGACGGGGACGATTGAGTTGTCCATCAAGGAAGATTTTACTGGATCAATGACATGGGTAGAATATTCCTTGCTCTGTTAGAAACATGCATCATCAAGATGTTGTTTCAGGGCTATGAGACAAGTGTCCATGTTTCATTGAAGGAAGTTTCTTTATTTTAATTTGTAATGGTTTTCTGAATTGATGGTCAAAATCAATTTTCTAGAATGTATGACAAATTAAGGTAGAATTTAGCTTGATGCATCTTTTAGACAGCATAGAATTCTGCGGCTTATTGGTCTAAGAGGCCACAGCTCTCTAATGTCTGTTCCATTTTGAAATTGCATGTAGCTATTTTGAAGCCTTCAGACAGCTGTGATATTTGGTAAAGACATCATCAGGTTCTGTTTTATGCCTTGATTTAATAAACCATTTCCAAACTTTATAGAAAATACAGTCATATCTCAAAAACCTTTTACTCCAATTTATATTCATGTCCATTGTGATTCTATTATGTCTTTTGACAAATATATTTGTTAAGTGTTAGATGAAATCCATATAGCATATGCTTTATGGATGAATTTTACATTTGACCACAGAAATTGTGTAGATCCAATATTGTTTTATCATGTGTGTTCTCCTTATAGATGGCAGATTTAAGTTTGTATAGCCGGGATTGCAGATTTGTAGGCATATGCGTATCCCTTGAGTACAAGGGCCTACCAATTCCAGTTAGTACTCACACTGTTTACTTTCTAGGAATGGGTAACAAAAAGAGTGAAAATGCAAACAAGCCTAGAAGGGAGATTAGTTGAAATTTGGGAAAAGGAAATGTAAATCCTATCTATGAAAATTCCACAAAATTAAAGATCTAATTAAAATAATTACTTGAATTATCTTTGAACTTCTATTTGTAATTCCAAAAATAAAAATTTAAAAATGTAATATTATTGTACACAATATTTGCTTATTCCTAGGAGTAGTTATAGGAATGCTTTTGTCTTGTAGTGAATAGCTCAAGAGTCCCATAAGAATATGAATGAACATCTTGAATGTGAAGGGAACAGCCTTATCTTGGCTTATTTATTTGTATCACTTTGCTCATTTCAACTTGAATCATGAAGACAATTTTGGCTGTACCAAAGATTGTTCATTGTCATTCCATCAATAATTTATCTGGCCTGATAGGATTTTTTCTATTGGTATATCTCGCTTTTTCCTTTTTTTATTCTCATTTTTAGCCAATCAAACTCCATAAATTTATGTCCTTTCATTACTAGGACTGCGAAGTATCTAGTTTTATCAGTTTGCAAGGGCGTAATGGCTGGAGGATTGCAGACTGCTGCAAAACAAGCTGTTAAATCATTTGTTGTTGTTGGAAGGCGCTAGAAAAGTGGCACATCAGCTGTTTATAGGCTTTCTTTGTCCCTTGGTAGGCGTTTCAATCAATTCAAGACCTGTGTGACAGTTTCTGGAAGTTGAAGACTGAGCTTTTTGTCAATTTCAGGATGTTTCTTTTTGCTGCTGGGACTGCGCGTCACCTACCTGCTGTGTATTATCATCATATCACCTGCTGTGTTTCATTTACCTGAGATGTTTCATCATCCAGCTGCATTCAAGGACTGTGTATCATCTATTTTGACCGTGTATTGATTCTTTGGCGCCATACAACTGCATTTTGCCAGATAGAGCTGCGCTTGGACTGTTCTACCTGCCAAAACTCTGACAGTGACCTGCATAGAAGATCGTGGAGCAAGGTGTAGAGCCCGATATTGGACAGCATATTCCTTGGCTTTGAAGTCAGCTTCTTTCCATACAAAACAATTGCCATGTGGAGGGTGGAATATTTGATTTCCCTTTTAAGGAGGCCGTATCATATATTCCAATATTGGAATTTTTGCCTATATGCCAAATATGGAGATTTACAGGTACTTTAATGTTTTTTCGTTTAAAAGCAAATTTCCAATTTTTAGTGTTTTTTTCAATTTTGAAACATTTAAAAATAAGTTGCAAGAAAAATTTTCATTTCTATAAAGTTAAATTTGAAAAATTGTGCAAGCTACTCAATGCAAATTTGGCAAAAAACAATCAAAATTTGCAAATAAAAGAGAAATAAAGAAAGCTACTCTTTACCTCTTTGTTTCTATAGAAAGGCGTAAATCCGGAAATAAAAAAAAACTGAGTACATCAAGTATGAGGTTTTCTTGTTAAGCCGGTGTTAATGATAGTGTGAATCCTTTTTATGTGTTACCTAGGTACCATTTTGCTCTCATGTGCCTTGACGTCTCTTTCACATACTGTTGAGTATAAAGTGCGAGCTTCTACGTACTGATAGGTATATAGGAAAGACGGGTATATATAGAGGTTTGATATATCAGTCTAAAAATATATAAAAAAGGGGACCATTTGGAGGTTTCAAAATCTCAAAACTCAAAACAAAAAACAATGCATTCAATCAAATCAATTGTTGGCACAACATTGACCACCAAAGATGGTTAGAATGGCCTTGGCAAGCAGAGAACACACTCATCTTCAATGATCTATGGTTCGATATTTGCGACGGAGATACACAATCAGTTAAGCCAACAAGGAATGCAAAAGATATACAGACATGTAAGCAGAAAAATCAGAAAACACTGGCCTTGATAAGGACCTCAATCGACAAAGATGTGTTTCGTCATATTCAAGGGTGCAATTCTCTATGGGAAGCACTTATAAATTGAAAGCTTGTATGATTCCCACTCAGAGTTGGAATTCATTCAGTTGCAATTAAAGTTGTTAAACCTCGAGTTGAAAGATGGTGATGTGATGAGATTGGCTTCAAAAATACCCTCAATCAAGCATGATGTGGATGCCATGGGTGTCAAAATTGACATATATATGACTACATTCATAAAAGCCCTTCTTCCCAACTATTCAATGTACTTGGAGTCTCTACAAGCAAGCAATCAATTGAAGCCTCTCACATTTGATCAATTGATTGAAAAGATGGCGAAAGAGAAAAAGCTTTTGAAAGAAAAACTGAGTCCACAAGAGAAAGTGTGTGCTATGTAAAAGGAAATTCTTCCAAAACATCCAATAAGGCCACGTCTTCCAAAATTGAAGGCAATAATAAGTACAATAAGAATAAGGGAAAAGACGGAAAAAATGACAATCAAGGTGGTCAAAATCAAAAATAGAATGACAAGCAACACCTCTACTCCAAACGGTGTGATAGAAAAGGAAGCCATGAAACCAACGAATATATGACTCCATGGAAGAAAATTGAAGCATACCGTAAGAAGAAAGAGGAAACGTCAAAGAAACAAATAAAGTCACTCTGCTCAATTCACCAGTGAATGTGTGCTTTCCAGTTCAGATGATGAAGCAAACAATGTCTCAGTCAATTCATCATGGTTTGATGCTTGGGTTCATGATATTGATGTCACCCTACATATGACTTTCCAACAAAACTTTGAGGAGTTTTATGAATAAAGTTGCGGTCCAATATTTCTCGCAGATAGATCAAGTCTGCAACCACAGGGATGAGGTACAATCCAAATCAAGTGTCCAAGGCTTCCAGATTTCAAACTCCAAAATGTTCTATACCTTTCTCAATTTGAACCAAAACTTGTCTCTAGTGCTCATTCAACACCAAGGCCATTCCATCTTGTTGAACAATAGTGACATCACTATCAAAAAGAAATATGACAATACAATTGTCTTGACTGGATATGAGGAAGAAAAATTGCTCAAACTCGCGGGTGAGCCATCAATTTCAAGAATGCTCATCTCGTTGAAGATAGAATGTCTCCAAACAAGTAGTGGCATGCTAGATTTAGGCATACTCACTATAATAGTGAAATATCCCTGACGGATCTCTTCTATAAAACTGCTGTAATTTTATATTTTTGAAATTTTGTTTTTCTTTTGTTTTTGGGTTTTTGATGGATTTTAGCAACAAGTAAATATTTGAAATGCAAAAGCATAAACAACTTATGGAAATAAAACCTAAGAACAACCAGAACCAAATTCGATTGAACAGAATTTCTAGATATTTAATCAATAACTAGCTGATTACAGATTGCCAATAAGTCAGGGGGAAGACAATGATAAACAGCCAACCTGAATCGCTGAATATACTCTAAACTAGAAAAGAATGGCGGCCAGCTGAAAAACTCCTTGATAGATGCGCTATTGTGATCAGAAATGGCTGTCAAGTACAGTCGTACGGATTACAGAAGCGGCCAAGTACAGCAGTACCAATAGAATCTTCACGATCTGAAGTCGCCCCTCTCTAACTGCTGCGTTCTGTCAAAACAAAGTCCAGCGCCTTACCAAGGGAAAATAGAACAAATCTCCACGAACCAGAATAGTCACAAACCACTGTGTGGGGGCTACGTCCCAACAGGTCAGCGATTGGGGTTTGGCGTCCCAATGCTAAACGCCTCAAAAACGCACTTCTCCAAAAGAATATGATATCTTAATGAATGAATCATTCACCTCTTCTAATCGCCTCTTATAGCCTTTTCATACTTATCCGACCCCTAAAAGTGGACCAAGGAGCGCTTAAGTCATAATTATTATAATTCCCTTATAAGAGGCCAAGTGCATAGAAAATTGTGTTTTTTCCATATTAACAGAGATCCGTCCACCGAAGGTTCTGACTTATGAATGAAATATTTAGGAAAGTCCGAGACCTTTCTAACGAGCTATTACACTCCAGTGCACACATCCAAATGAGGCCAAAAACTCCTTAAAACCCCAAATTGGCTATAAACTTAGCCTTGTTTAAATAAAAGACGGAAACTTAGGTAATATTAAAAATATAACCCAAGTAACCAATAAATGCCCAACTGACATCACGAACCAACGAAACAGCTTGTCACCTATCTGTAACTGAAGTCGAAAATCAAGGAACCACTGGCAGTCTCATCCCTAAAATTTAGGGATGCTCCTAAAATCTAGGGAACAAGCCCTATCTCTCTGAAACTGAACCCAAAGAGTAAACTCATGGAGTCCCAACCCTGGGCCTGACCATACCTCCTAAAAAGTAGGAACTGCCTCCCAAGAACAAGTAATGTCTCCCAACTGATCAATAACTGCCAGAACACCAAGTCCCCAACACTGAATAACCAAACTGGGTCTCTATACAACCCTGTCAACCTACAAGACCCCATAATAGGCTGACTCACATGTCACTGCTAGACTGGGCTAGAGTGGGGACATGACAGTCCTCCCCTCTCGGAGATGCTTGCCCACAAGCAATTGTAATGTTGGATGCTGTAAAATGCTCTCTTCCTCCCAGGTGGCATCCTCTATGGGAAGATCTCTCCATCGAACCAAATACTCTCGAATCACCCGTCTTCTCAGTTGTCGTTCCCTTACCTCAAGAATCTCATCAGGAACCAAAATCAATTTACCTTCCTCATCCATAGGAGGTAACTCGGGTGAAACTGTTATATTCTGTTCAAGGGCCCTTTTTAGGCGAGATACATGAAATACATTATGAATTCTGCTGCCGGCCGGTAACTCAATCTCATATGCAACCTCTCCTACTCGTCTGAGCACCCTGTATGGACCATAGAAACGTCGTTTGAGCTTTTCAGCTCCCCCCTTTTTAAGGGTGCTCTGTCGATATGGTTGTAAGCGCAGAAAGACCATATCATCCACCTCAAATGCTCTCTCAATCCGGTGCCTATCAGCGTACATCTTTTGCTGATTTTGGGCCTACTGTAAATTCTCTCTGAGAGATCTCATGACATCCTGGTTCTCCTGTAACCAATCCTGAGCCAAGGGAACTCTACTGTCGCCAAGTACCAAATCAGTGAAAGATAATGCCTCATATCCATAGAAGGCTCTGAAAGGCGTCATGCCAATGGATATATGGTGCGAGGTATTATAACAATACTCGCCCAAATACAACCAACGTACCCATGCTTTTTGCTGCCCTAACACATAGTTACGCAAATATCCCTCAACCCACTTATTGACTATTTCCGTCTGCCCATCCGTTTGAGGGTGGTAACTAGTACTAGGTGTCAACATGGTGCCTGTAAGCCTGAAAAGTTCCTGCCAAAAGGAACTCATGACCCTGCTATCCATGTCACTCACAATGGTCTTGGGAAGAACATGGAGTCTAAACACCTCTTTGAAAAATAACTCAGCCACCTGTGATGCTGTAAAATCTAGTGCAATGGGAAAGAAGTGGGCATACTTTGTTAACCTATCCACAATCACATAAATACAATCTTTCCCCTGAACCCGAGGAAGACCTGTAATGAAATCCATTGAAATCCCTGTCCACTTCTGTTCCGGTATAGGTAAGGGCTGCAATAATCCCGCAGGGTAAGTATGCTCCGACTTGTTCTGCTGACAAGTCACACACTCCCGAAAATGCCTCAAAACATCATCTTTGAGACCCTTCCATGAGAATCTCTCTCGAATCGCCCTATAAGTCTTCACATATCCTGGATGTCCTGCCATAGGATTATCATGATGAACCTGCAAAATTTGTTCCTTCAACTGTGAACCTAGAACAAGATAAACCATGCCATTGTAGTAGATAATGTCATCTACTACACTATATCTGTCATCCACTACCACACCCTCCATGATCTCACAAGCATACTGATTCTTGGAATACTCAACTAAAAGTTGAGCCTTCCAATCTGCTGAAAGCTCGCTCAATGAGCAAAGGGCAGCCAATGAAGGTTTCCTAGAGAGCGCATCAGCCACAATATTATTCTTACCCTTTATGAATTCGATATCGAAGTCATAAGCCTGAATTTTGCTAATCCATTTTTGTTGTCTATCATTGAGCTCCTTCTGATTTAGAAAAAAAAATCCGACTATTGTGGTCAGTTCTTACCACAAATTTGCTGCCAACAAGATACGGTCTGAACTTGGCCAACGCATGCATGATAACCAACATTTCTTTGTCATAAGTAGAGTACAACCTTTCATTATTTTGCAACTTTCTACTCTCATAGGCAATAGGATGTTTGTTCTGCATCAACACAGCTCCTATACCCAATCCGAAAGCATCACACTCTAGGATAAATGGCTGCGAAAAATCAGGTAGTGCCAAAACAGGACAAGTGCTCATAACCTCCTTGAGTCTATCAAAGACCCCGTAAGATCTGTCAAAGGTGCTGCCAACTGAGAGAACCCCTTAACAAATCTTCTATAATAAGCACACAATCCAAGGAATCCACGTAACTCAGTAATGTTCCGAGGGACGGGCCAATTCTGAATCGCCTGAATCTTCTCCTCATGCACCTTAACCCCATCAGTACTGATCACATGTCCCAAATATAGTACCTCCCTCAATCCAAACTCACATTTGGAGAGCTTAGCAAATAGAGACTAGTCCTCCATTATGCTAAGTACCTCCTCAAGATGTCGGAGATGATCCTCCCAAGTATCACTGTAAATTAACATATCATCAAAGAATACTAGAACCGACTTCCTCAACTGCTTGTTGAAGATATGGTTCATACAGGATTGGAAGGTAGCTGGTGCATTGGTAAGGCCAAAAGGCATTACCAGGAACTCATAGTGCCCATAGTGGCAACGGAAAGCAGTCTTGTGTACATCCTCTACTCGTACACGAATCTGATGGTAGCCAGAACGAAGATCAATCTTAGAGAAATATAGAGCCCCATGAAGTTCATCCAACAACTCATCTATGCGCGGAATAGGATATCTGTTTTGGATTGTTTTCTTGTTCAAAGCTCTGTAATCAACACACATCCTTAGAGTCCCATCCTTCTTCTTAACCAACACTACAGAAGAAGCAAAGGGGCTCGAACTAGGCCGAATGAACCCCATATCCAACAATTCATGAATAGTCTTCTCAATTTCATTCTTATAAGCTCTAGGATGACGATATGGAGTAGTAATCACTGGCTTTGCTCCCTCCTCCAACTCTATACCATGCTCAAAACCTCTATCTGGTGGCACTCCAGGAGGTATATCACCAAATACTCTACCATGACGATCCATCACTGACTGAATGTCCACATGAAACACACGGTCGTCCTGAGGTGTGGGTGTTTTGGGCTTAATCAAACAATGCGTAGCCCAGAGTACATCATTATGCCTAAGGATAGTCTCCATCCTACGAGAAGTCACCTCTCTAGGCCCACCATCTTAAGCTGCCCTCAAAATCACCTTCTTCCCTCCAGAAAGAAACTCTAATTGCATACGGTGGTAATCAATAATGTAACGTCCAATACCCTGTAACCACTGCATGCCCAAAACCACATCATAATCCTCTATAGGAAGCACATAAAAATCATCAGTCAAAGTATGGTCCCCAATCTGAATACTAAGCTGCGGAATCCGTTTGGTACAACTCAAAATTGCACCATCTGCAACCTTCACTCCAAAGCCGCCGAACTCCTCATACTGTAAACCACGCCTTTCAACTAATTTATGATCAATAAAGTTATGCATAGCACCTGTGTCTACCAGGCTAGTGACCCGCTTACCCTTAAGTGTACCTTTCAACCTGAAGGCGTGAAACTTAGGATAACTGGAGAGGGTAGCCATGGCTACTTTGGCTGACGCCAAACGCTCAAGGGTGTCTAACTCCAACTGTGTCTGAACCTGCTCAACATCTTCTGTATTATCCTCAATATCAGTATCAGGAACCTCCTCATCCCCTAACTCAGAAGTCACCTCAATCAAATGAACTTTTCCTTTGCCCATGCAACGGTGTCCTGGTTCCCATGGATCTTTGCAGGAAAAACATAACTTTTTCCTTCTTAATTCATTCCTCGTCTCCTGATTCTTCCAAGGGATTTTGGATGAAGTCCCTCCTTTGTTTTGTGACGTATTGGCTTTCTGTGTAGGCCGTGAATCTCTAAATGGTTTCTTATCTGCCTGATAAGAAGTGGGAACAATATCCAATCTCAATGTCACCTCGATAGCCTCCTTAAGAGTTGCTAGTTGGAAAGCACGAACTAGGCCCTTAAGTCTGTTCTGTAATCCCTCAATAAATAACATCACACTCCGTCTCTGAGGCATATCAGGTACCATGACCGCAATACGCTGAAACTCATTAATATAAGCTTCTGCGTGACCAGTCTGTCTAAGATGAGCCAACTCCCTGTAGTAAAGTTCTGTATCCTTACGGTCAAACCGTGCAATGAGTCGCTCAGTGAACTCAGCATAGGAGTGAACTAAGGCGTGATCCTGGGTGACCAAACCATGGTGCCACCAATCATATGCAACCCCCTCTAAGTGCAACACAGCAAACTGAATAGCCTCACGCTCAGGCATGGACCTCAAGAAAAGATATATGTCCAACTTGTGGACCCAAGCTCTCGCACTAGTGTCACCAGAGCCATTATATGGAGCCAATGTAATCTTCCCAGTAGCTCTATTGAGGTCATGATTCTGCTGCTGCTGTGGTGGTCTATTACCACGATCTCCCCTGAACCTGGCTGCATCTCTACGCTGTGCACAATACTGAGGAAGAGGAAAGACGTCTCGAACCTCAGGAGGTAGAGCTCTCCACTCAGCTGTGACCGCCAAAACTGACTCTTGAAATCCAACCTCTGGTGGTTCCACCTGCGCTCGTTGTTCTCCTGGTATGAATTGGGGTAGCAATGGCCTATTCGGAGTAGACGTATGATGGCGATGCCTCCTACTGGACGGAACGGAGCTCCCCGCCGAAGAGTGGGACTGATGGCTGCGTTGACTTCCCGCTACTGAAACAGATCTACTCCGCCTGCCTCTATGTCTATCCATCTCCAACCGCTCCAAGGTATCCTGTAATCGGTCCAAGGTCTGAACAATCCTGGGCTGAGTGGTGATGAGAGTCATCATCTCTCTCTCTACCTCATCCTGATTCCTCTGAGCATCCACCTGTTCTTCTGCCATAATAGGCTCCTGTTCTGTCCCAAACTCCCGCTCGTACTGAGCTCTTCTGCGTGTATAATATCTAGTTAAATCAACTCTTCCCGGATACATAGAAAACAATTTCTCTGAACCCCTCACGCTGGCAGGTCAAAAGCTGTGATACCACTGAAATATCCTTGACGAATCTCTTCTATAAAACTGCTGTAATTTTATATTTTTGAAATTTTGTTTTTCTTTTGTTTTTGGGTTTTTGATGGATTTTAGCAACAAGTAAATATTTGAAATGCAAAAGCATAAACAACTTATGGAAATAAAACCTAAGAACAACCAGAACCAAATTCGATTGAGCAGAATTTCTAGATATTTAATCAATAACTAGCTGATTACAGATTGCCAATAATTCAGGTGGAAGACAATGATAAACAGCCAACCTGAATCATTGAATATACTCTAAACCAGAAAAGAATGGCGGCCAGCTGAAAAACTCCTTGATAGATGCGCTGTTGTGATCAGAAATGGCTGTCAAGTACAGCCGTATGGATTACAGAAGCGGCCAGGTACAGCGGGTACCAATAGAATCTTCACAATCTGAAGTCGCCCCTCTCTAACTGTTGCGTTCTGTCAAAACAAAGTCCAACGCCTTACCAAGGGAAAATAGAACAAATCTCCACGAACCAGAATAGTCACAAACCACTATGTGGGGGCTACGTCCCAACAGGTCAGCGATTGGGGTTTGGCGTCCCAATGCTAAATGCCTCCAAAGCGCACTTCTCCAAAAGAATATGATATCTTAATGAATGAATCATTCACCTCTTCTAATCGCCTCTTATAGCCTCTTCATACTTATCCGACCCCTAAAAGTGGACCAAGGAGCGCTTAAGTCATAATTATTATAATTCCCTTATAAGAGGCCAAGTGCATAGAAAATTGTGCCTTTTTCCATATTAACAGAGATCCGTCCACCGAAAGGTTCTGACTTATGAATGAAATATTTAGGAAAGTCCGAGACCTTTCTAACGAGCTATTACACCCCAGTGCACGCATCCAAATGAGGCCAAAAACTCCTTAAAACCCCAAATTGGCTATAAACTTAGCCTTGTTTAAATAAAAGACGGAAACTTAGGTAATATTAAAAATATAACCCAAGTAACCAATAAATGCCCAACTGACATCACGAACCAACGAAACAGCTTGTCACCTATCTGTGACTGAAGTCGGAAATCAAGGAACCACTGGCAGTCTCATCCCTAAAATCTAGGGATGCTCCTAAAATCTATGGAACAAGCCCTATCTCTCTGAAACTGAACCCAAAGAGTAAACTCATGGAGTCCCAACCCTGGGCCTGACCATACCTCCTAAAAAGTAGGAACAGTCTCCCAAAAACAAGGAATGTCTCCCAACTGATCAATAACTGCCAGAACACCAAGTCCCCAACACTGAATAACCAAACTGGGTCTCTATACAACCCTGTCAACCTACAAGACCCCATAATAGGCTGATTCACATGTCACTGCTAGACTGGGCTAGAGTGGGGACATGACAAATAGCATTTGTGTGTTGCAAAAGAATGGTGTTGCCGGTTTACCTACCTTGCTCGCAAAATTTGATGAAAAGTGTGAAGGCTACATTTTGACCAAACACGCAAGAGAACCATTTCCAAAGTCACAGTGGAAAGCCGACAGAAAGATGCAAAAATGGTTCACTTAGACTTATGTTCTCTTCCTATTCTCTTAGTTGGTGATCATAAGTACTTCATGTTGTTTATTGATCACTACAACATAATGACTTAGATATACTTTCTCAAACATAAATCTGAAGCATTCGAGACATTCAAAAAGTTTCGAATGATGATTGAAAATGAAGCTCAAACCCACATCGAAACACTTAAGACTAATAATGGTGGTGAATACATTTCAAAGAAGTTGTAGAGCAAAATGGAATTGTAGAGAGGATGAACAGGACCATGATGAATCTAGTTCATGCTATGTTGTACTTCAAATGGGTAAATATGCACTTTTGGGCCAAAGTAGCTAAAATCGCAGTATGCCTCCGCAACATATCACCATCAATAGTGCTTCAATTCAAGCCTCTATGAGATGTGGTGTGGCCATCTTTCTTCAATGCGCTATCTTCGGATTTTTGGATCCACTTGTTACGCATTGATTCCAAAAGAAAAAAAGAATAAGTTGGACCACATGAGTCACAAATGCATTCACTTGGGATATTTTGAATCCTCCAAGGCATACAGGCTATATGATAAGAAAAAAAAGTTTCTTGTTGCAAGAGAAGTTATATTTTGTGAAACTGCAAAGGAAAAACCCAACATTGATCTACAATTGGTCGACTTGATAGACATGCTAAGTTTAATGTCTACAAGGAGAGTGATTTGGACATTCTAAACAATGAGTGGGGGAGATACAATTGGGAATCAATTGATTCTTTATTGCCTCCTATAGATGAAAATGAAACTCCACCTGAAGGAGAAAATGCAACTTCATCAAACAATGAACGGGAGCCACAAGAATAGAGGACAAAAGGTGAAGGAACTTCAGAAGATGAAATTGAAGCACTTAAATCACAAAAAAAGATGCCTAAGTGGGCCACTCAAACATTGAACAATTGCAAACCCAATGAAGTTGGGAAAATAGGTACTAGGAGTACACATGTAACCACATCACAATCAGACAAGTTCCTTGAAGAAATTCAAGATAAGATTGAAAATCTCACCTTGAATGATTCTCCAGAAGAATTCAATGTTTGCATTTGATTTAGAACCAGCATCTTTCAAACAAGCTGAGAAGCTTGAACCCTGGAGAAAAGCAAAGAAAGATGAGTTACAGTGCATTGATCAAAAATGAGACTTGACAATTGGTTGATCCTCCAGTCAGTTGCAAACCAATTCGCTGCAAGTGGGTCTACCACAACAAATACAAGGCCAACAGCTTACTTAACAAGCATAAAGCTAGGCTTGTCGCAAAGGGATATGTTCAAAAGGAAGGAATTGACTACAATGAAACGTTTGCACCTACAACAAAATAGACTACCATTCAAACCATGTTGGCTCTGGTAGCTTGCAATGAATGAAAAATTCACCAAATGAATGTCAAAACTGCATTTTCGAATGGTGCCCTCAAGGAAACAATGTACATGACACACCCTGAAGGTTTTGCAGTAAACAACTAAGAGCACAAGGTGTGCAAACTTGAAAAATCGTTGTATGGCTTGAAATAAGCCCCTCGAACAAATTAGACTACCATTCGAACCATGTTGGCTCTAGCAACTCAAAACGAATAGAAAGTTCACTAAATGAATGTCAAAACTACATTTTAAAATGGTCACCTCAAGGAAACAATGTACATGACACAACCCGAAGGTTTTGTAGTAAACAACCATGAGCACAAGATGTGCAAACTTGAAAAATTGTTGTATGGCTTGAAACAAATCCCTCAAACATGGTATGATAAACTAGCTGAGCATCTCATGAACATGAACTTCAAACGTTTTGAGTTTCGAGATGCTACTCTTTTCGTCAAAACAATTGACAAAATAGCTATATTTGTAGTGGTGTATGTCATTGATTTGCTCATCACAGGGAACGAGTGGTACTCTGCAAAGTTCAAATCAAAGTTGATGAAAAGTTTTGAAATCACTGATTTGGGTTATCTTCATTACTATTTGGGTATTGAAATAATTCAAAAACCAAAGGATATTTTCATCACACAACAGTACACTGGTGACATTCTGAGCAAGTTCAGAATGGAAGATTGTAAGCCTTTCACCACACCCATAGACCATAATCTAATATTGACATTAAAAGATACAACATATTTGGTCGATGCCACTAAATATAGACAACTCATTGAAAATCTAATTTATGTGACCACAACAAGACCGGATATAACCTTTGTTGTTGGTGCTCTTTCAAGATTCATACAACCACCCAAAGACAATCATTAGGTAGTAGCAAAAAGAGTCCTTAGACATTTCAAACGAACACAAAATGTTGAGCACTACTCTAGGGCACGAGATTTCAAATTCGTTGGATATTCAAATCCCGACTGTGTTAGTGATCATGAAGATGGGAAATTCAATAAATATTTTCTGATGAATTTGAGAATTGCAGTTGTCAGTTGGAAATCCAAGAAGCAATCAGTGCCAGCAATTTCTTTAGCAAAAGCAAAGTATATGGCCGCTTCAGAGGCAACCAAAGAGATTTTGTGGCTCAGAAAGGTTCTTTCAGATTTGCAAGAACAAGTTTCGTCAACACTTCTCATAGTTGACAACACTTCCGCAATTCAAATGGCAAAGAATCCACTCTTTCATGACCGAACCAAGCACATCAACACCAAATTTCATTTGATTCGAAACTATGTTAAAGATGGCAGTGTCAAATTGCAACATTACCTTATAGCAAAGCAACCAACAGACAACCTAACAAAAGTGCTTGGATGAGAAAATTTTGAAAAGTTCAAAAGAATGCTTGGGCTCACAACAACCCCTGCAGATTAAGGGGGTATGTAATATTATTGTACATAATATTTACTTATTCCTAGGAATAGTTGTAGGAATGTTTTTGTCTTGTAGTGAATAACTCAAGAGTACCATAGGAATATGAATGGATATTTTGAATGTGAAGTGAACAGCCATATCTTGGCTTATTTACTTGTATTGGCTCATCTCAACTTGAATTGTAAAGGCAATTTTGGCTTGCACCAAAGATTGCTCATTGTCATTTTGTCAATAAGTTATCCACCCTAACAAAAAAATGGGTGTGTAGCTCGATTATTTACCAATAACTCTCAAAGAAGTGTGTATTAGTGCCCTCAAAAGGCTCCTCAAATCTACCACATAGTGACAACATAGGAATTCAAGGATATGGGTTGCCTTTATGGATTCCTAAATAGCTTGTCTCTATGAAGGAAAGACAACTAGAGGTGGTAGAATTTCTTACTTGTAAAGATTAATGACAGACTTGTGCAAAATAATCTATCCTAACTAAGACCTACTATGAACTTAACCAAGAATGCTATGTAAAACTCCAAATTCTGAGTTGGACATTAGACTCTTGATCACTCTCTATGGAATGCTAAATTGACTCAAAAGGCACTTGAAACTCAAATTCTCAATTTCTGGATATCGCTTCTCCTCCATACTTGTTTAAGCTAGGAACAAAGGGAGAGCTCACGAAAGAAGAACATTTCAAGGCCTCTAGTGGATTTGGAAGCACCAACCCTATGAATGGCATGCACGAGGGACACCGCCAAACTTTACCACTTCATTGAGACTTAGGGTAATGAGTATTCATGGAGATCATCTTGAGATGACTTAAACACACACGAGTAAAAACCCATAAAAATAAGTAATATAATACATCTGTCATGTATGACCACAACTCCAAGGCTAAAAGACATTTTTGCAATGCCTTTTGAGAGATGATGGGTACACACAATTGGACTAGTCTAAAACATTCCATTCTCAAACATATGGGCAAATAGAAGTTGTCAACCGCACAGTTGCCCATTGTTGCGCGTGTACAACGATGCACATCCAAGCACCTAGGATGATAATCCACACTTCATTCAACATGCCCACAATAGAACTCTTCACAATTCTACGAGGCATAATTCATTCCAAATATGTCTTGGGTTCCAGCCAATGGCACCCATCGACATACCCTATCGCACACCATTCAACTTATAGATGCAATCACAAGAGAAGGAACTAGACAAAGCACAGAACGTTTTGCAACACATTAACAAGTTCATGATCATGTTCAGCAGATACTCTCCCACCAACTACAAAAGTACAAAGAGCACTACGACACACATTTCACATCCCATGAGATCGAGGTATGTGATAAGGTTTGGTTGCATTTTCAGAAAGAATGCTTCAAGGGTCAGCATAAAAAGATCAAGACTTTGCACCATGATCCTTATAATGTGCAATTGGAGAGAATATATTTCTCCTTAGTCTGCCACAATACTTGGGTCTTCATCTAAAGTTTAAAGTGTAACTCCTTAAGCTATGTTTTCCACCTTTGCTTGAGCTAGCAAAAGCTCAGCGTCTTTCAGATCTGGATCCTGAACATTTACAAACTAAGCCAAAAGATCAGATTGTTCAATGTGGTCATAGCAAGACAGTACGTTGTTCAGGCTAAGTGGTACAATGGGGGCATCACTTCTAAAGAAAAGGTAAATGATTCGAGCATAGGCTCTTACTGTGGTGGCTTGGACACTACATAGTGTTGCGCAACCATGTGGCACCAACCCACATAGACATCATCATCAAGTTTTGCAATACTGCACTTACATGCCATCACCTAACACTTCAACGCACACCTCCACATGACACCAACTCAACTAGACCACCTTGAGTTGCCATGCAGCCACGAATCATGTCGCACACTTCAAGCTTAGTACCAAACTTGTAAGTCACATTTAACCTTTGTGCCATGTCAAATCACGCTCACAGGGCTTGTGCCATGTCAGCAGACTTTCCAGTACAATGCACACCTGGGATTCAAATCAACACACCTAGATGAAGGCAAACCATCATCCATTACAGAATTGGAACCGTTTTATAACCATATTTTTTTGGTACTTTCTTGTAATTGTACTCCATGCATTCTGCATTCCAAACTATAAAAAACAATTAGGAAGTGTCTCCCCCTTTCTGATCACAAAAGCTTTCATTCTCAGCGTTTTAGGCCTTTGTACACATATGTGCCATACATGTTCATTTCCATTGAATGGAAGAGCATTATTCATCTATCTCTCATCTTTTCCATGTGTAATGGTTTACAGCCTTTGTTTTCCATTGCATGTTCATATTATAAATTAGTAGGTTACTCACTAGTTTATTGGGTTTTCCTCCATGCCACCATTTCAGGCCCTGCAGAGTGGATCACGAAGCAATTACCTTATTTCCTAAAGTGGAACAAGTTGGAATTCTCCTTTGTCCTCCACGGAGAGAACTTGTTGAAGCACCAAGGAATTTGCAGCGGTTGCTTACAAGTTTGACAATTTGTCTTTCACTAATTCAAGAAAAAGCACACCATGCTCTTCCTAAATCACAGCAACTTCAGCACTATATGAGGGAACAAATGAGGAATATTTCGGATACATTATTGCAGAGGATGATGATGTGCAACACTCCTATACCTGGGAGGTGAAATTTGAAGCAATTTCCCTTCTCTTCTATGCGAGCATCAAGATTTTTCTTTGTCAGCAATTTTTCCTATGGAATCTAATGGATTATTGTTTTTGGCCATTTGTTCCAAGAGACTTGTTTTTTATTCTATTCTTTATGTAATTAGGCTCTTTTGGATGTGGATCCAAAGGGACCAGTTGTATGGGGTCCAATACAAAACGTTTTTTTATTCCGCCTTTCGTTTGTCAGGGGGGTCTAATCTTGTGGGTCCATTTGCTTTTTAGTTTATTAGTACTTTTTGTAACAAAACTAACTATTCCACATGCTAAAGGCAAAAGAGATGAAGTGGGGAAAAAACCATAAATATACTCCTAGAGAGTGGTGTAAGGCATGTTTTGGAAAAGAGCTCTTGTGCAACTGCACATATCTGATGATTGTGCTTGGCAGCCAAGACAATTTGTATATTTTCCAAGATTTGGCCTGTGTTGGCATCCACACTTCCTCAAGAAAGTTCTCTTCTTTTTATGTAATGTTCATCTATTTACGGTAATGGCATAGATTTGTTTTCTTTCTAATTCTTACAAAAATTTCAGTTTTGATTTTTCAGCAGCTACAAATTTGATTTTTATTTGCAACAGTTACATAGTTTTGTTCTATCAAAGCTTCAAATTTAGTTTAAAGCAATTTCAAATTTCCAATAGTTTCAGACTTATATAAATTTTAGTTTTTTTCCCATATCTATTCACAGCATTAGTAATTTATTTTCAGCAGTTTCAGCAGTGTTCAATTCAAGATCCGATAGGGACAAAGCTTTCCAAGGAGGAGGGCATGATGTGTGCCTAAACACAACATATTTTGTGATGTGATGTAATGAGCAATTTTGATATAAAGTTCATATTTTGTAATAAGTTCATAGTTTATGATTTCATCCCTCCTCTAGTGGATACTACGTTCAGTGTATCTAATCTTAGCTTAGTAGCTTGTATACAAGCAACTCTTAGAATGTTTTTAGTTAATGGTAATACATGGATACCACTGTTAATGTAATACCATTGGTGGAATACCACCATAGTTTTAGGTTAGGGTTTATCTACATATGGGACCTATTCCCCTCTTTTGTAAATCATCTATTATTATATCAATACTAATATCCATTTGGAGAAGTATTTCATTCATTATTTTTCGTATTTATGGGAGCAATCTTTTAATTTTGGGTGTGCAACTGCCCCCCACTATTATTTTTTCTGTAGTTGTGCCTTTTTTATATGCAAGGACTATTAGGGCGATTAATTCACCATTAGTAAATAGATTTTAATTAGTAATGGTTTAATAGGTTTTTTAGTTTATTTGAACTTTCTTTAAGCATATTGTAAATCCCGGAGGTTTGTTGTTAGCCACCCTACTTTGTAGGGATAATAGGATAATGTCATCCCTAGTGTGGAGGGAATATTTTTGGCATATATTTGTGTATAAATAAAAACCTCATGGAAGTTGATTGAATAAAAAGCACTTATGTCATTCCTAAGATTTGGTATCAGAACCAGAAAAATAGAGGACATGGGAGAAGCCCGAGCACTCCCAAAGAATTTGAAAGCCTTTGCTAGCATAAAAGGCTGAAGCCGCGCTGCTAAAAGACAAGAAGAGGAGCAGGCTTGGCGGCCCAAACTGCAGATCAGCGTAGCATTTTTTTTTTAATTGTTGGCTAAAATGCCAATAATTATTATGAGTTTATTTGCTCAAGTGGCAGCCTTCACGAGAACGTGGCGTTAAGCTACATACACACAAGAAAAAAGGATCATATGTATCAGTCCTGAAGTGTCCCAGGGTCTGTGGCATCGATTCATTGACAATCAGTCTTTTTAATTAAAAAAAAGGAGTGTGGAGTTGGGGTGCGGCATTCATATACAAAGGCTCTCTTTTCCTTATTGTTTTAAGAGCTGTTGAGAATTGACAAAGCCGTCCACCTGCACAAAAGACAAACAGTGAGAAGAGCGCTTTGCAGCAAAGGGATTTCAAAAAGACCAATTAGCACATTAAAAGGTTGGTGATTTGTTTTTTTTCACTATACCAATTTCTTTTAAAATCAGTTTCTGAGCTTCTAGCATATTAAAAAAAAACAAATCTGCCTTTAGTTATTTAAAACCACTCTCTAAAGCCTTAAAGCCACTCATTTTAACCTCAAAACCGCTTATCACATTAATTTTTTGCTACAAATTTCTGCCAAAACAGCTTATTTGCAAATCCATGGTGTTGGATAGGAAGGTGGTTTTCTTTATATAAATCAGAAATTTTAGCCTTCAAATATAAGTTGTCTTAGATAGACTTGTTATGACACATAGGTGAATTTTGGTAGAAAGGTGGTTAGAAGTTCAAATCCCCCAAATAGAACTTTTAGAGGAATTTTATTTTTCCCACTAAATTTAGCCACTCCGCTAAAGTTAGCCAAAGCTAACTACTATAGTGACATAACTCATTAAAAACGAATTGCAAAAAAATCAGTTTTTTATAGAAAAAGAGTGCTAATTCATTTGTATTGTATTGTATATTTCCAGTACATTGTGAATTTATTTTAAATACTGTAATGCACAAATCACGAGTTTTCAAAACTCAAAGCAACATTTGGTGCAAGTGATGCCTCTGACTCACGTTTACAGGTAAAATTGTCGCGTTGAGTTACAACATACATAGCCTAACATAGTTGCAACAACGACATTTGGGCATTGACCCTATAAATCGTTAGAGAGAAATAAGACACATGCACTCATAGCCATCCCTCCATTACATGTTCGTTACAATCGAAAGGCATATACCCTGAAGGTGGAATTTCCAAGTATATAGGGAAGTTATGCCTACATATGTGGAATTTCATCTAAGCAAGTGCTAATGATTGGACGAAACCCTTTCAGTACTATCTAGGTACCACGTATTAGACTATTTCGCGTACGTTAACGCCTCCACGTACCATCAAGTTTATAGTCCACGTACCATCAGGTTTATAGAAAGTACAAACTTCTTCCACATACCGACAGGTATATAGGATGGGCGCATATATAGAAAGGTCTTGTGTATCGGTCTGATGGTATATAGAAAAAGAGACCTCAATACTTGGAGTGATAAGGAATCAATCCATCACCTGTAGTCTTAATCATGGCTGCACAAGCACCAAAATTATTTCTATTAAATTCTCAGTTACTCAAAGGCAACTACTCTGCTTGGAAGACAGATCAAAACTCAACTGGAATTTGAGAAAATTTGGCCTATTGTAGATGGAACGTACACCCGACATGCAACAAACATTGACCAGTAACGTAAACATGGCAAAGCCGATTATCAGATGGCAAAATTGATCATAATGTTTGAGGTATTGGATGAGGTGCAACCACACATTCGTGAAGCCAAAACAGCCAAGGAAGCTTGGGATAAGCTCCAAACTGTATATGAGGCCAAAAATGAGAGCAATATTCTATATCTACAAAGTTAACTCCATTCTCTCAACTTGATATCAAGTGAAAAGGTTGAGGCCTCTCTCAGACGTGTTGCAACACTAAAGGCATCACTGCAATCCTTGGGTGGGACAGTTTTAGATGATTCTCTACCCATTGTCTTGAGAGCTCTACCACCCTCATACAGGATTTTTGTGACCACTTTGACTATCACAAAACATAAACCAAGTTTTGAAAAACTTATGAATATGTTGCAACAAGAAGAATCTTTCAGTACTCAAGCAGGAGAAGAACATGTTCTAGCTTTACAGAAAGGCAAGAAACCCATCTAGTCTTCAAAGCCATCATCAAAACAGAATCCTCAGCAGAATCCACAAGGGGATAAATCACAAAAACAATGTCTCATTTATGGTCGTAAGGGACAAACTCAAAGATTCTTGGTATAATACATTCCATAAGGGATTTTCTAGTGGCCAGAAGCCCACTACCCAACAATCGTTCCCATCATCTCAAAGTAAACCACAAGGACAGCAAAAAGGAACTTGGTGAAAGAAATCCAAGCAACAAGGTAACATTGTTGAACATGAAAACAATGAAGAAAATGACTTCCTATATTCTGCTGATTTTCATGAAAAATCCACATCACAAAGTGACATCTAGTATGTTGATTTGGGTGCAACCCGACATATGACAGGTAGAAAAGAATGGTTTTTTACTTTGAAGAACACCCAACAAAAATCATGTTTCTTTGGGTGATGATACTTCCTATAGTGTATATCATTGCTTTGCCTCTTGGCACGCAAACTTGCAGAATCACAGATGTCTTATATGTACCTGGCTTAACCAAGAATCTCGTTAGTCAATCAACTTTTGGACTACAATCTCAAAATTGACTTTGAATGTAAAAGTGGAAAGAAAATGTATTTGATTTGAGATAATTCCAGAAACTCAAAAATTGTTGCATGAGCATCCAATGTGAGCTGAATGTTTCAGCTTGATTTCGTTCAAAAAAACAATCAGGGACTTCTTGCAAACGACATAGACTCAGCACAATTGTGGCACAAAAGATTTTGTCACATCGATTTTAAATATCTCGACACACTCCATCGTTATAACATGGTAAGAGGGTTGCCACTTCTTTAAAAAGGTACAAACGAATATCAACATTGCTTAGAAGGCAAACAACATAAAGCTCCATTTCAGAAAAGCACATACCAAGCCCATGGAAAAGTTGATCTGGTGCAAACCAATCTACACATGCTTGGTTTAAATACTTTATGCTCTTTGTTGATGATTTTTTCAAAAAAATATGGGTTTACTGTCTAAAAACAAAAAGTCAAGCCTTTGAAACTTCCAAAAAAGTTCAAAAGTTGTTGAAACGGAGACTGGTCGGAAAATCAAAACTCTCCGCTCAAATCATGGGGGGGAATTCACTCATAACGAATTCAAAATGTTTTTGCAACAAAACAATATCTGTCATCAAATGGCACCTCCACATACACAACAAAATGTTATTGCTGAACGGCAGAATCGTACTATCGTGGAAATGATGTGATGTATGCTACATGATTTAGGATTGACAAAGGCATTCTAGGCTGAAACAGTAAAAACCACAGTATATCTCCTCAATAGAGTTCCCACTGCAGCGCTTGATGGGGTGACACCACAGGAAACATGGTCAGGGCACAAGCCATCTATAGCACATCTTCGAGATTTTAGATGCCAAGCAAGTATGCACATTCCAAAAAAAGGAGAGGACTAAACTTGACATGAAAGCAAAAAAGTATGTCTTCTTAGGGTACAATGAAGAAGCGCTTGCCTATAGACTCATGGATCCAAAAACCAAGCAAATATAAACTAGAAGGGATGTTGAGTTTTTTGAGAAGATAGAAGCAAAAGATCCTTCTACAAGCTCACCTGGTAAACCAATCAATCCCATAGAAAATGCAGAAGATGGAAATCCCCAAAAGAAGACAATGATAATGATGGGAATAATGGTGCAACTCCACCACCCATAAGAACCACTCAACGTATGCCTAAATGGTATACAAGTACAATAAGAGATGCTAAATTGGACAGTGTTCTAGACACATCCACCACTGGACCAAGGACTCGCAGTATGGCTCGAGGAGAGGTCGACTTGACTTTAATGAGTGCAGTTGTTGAATCTATTAAGCCCTCTAGAAGTCAGGAAGCTCCACAATCAAAACCTTGGAAAGATGCCATGGATGCAAAATATAACTCACTGATGAAGAACAAAGCATGGTAGCTTGTAGAACTTCCACCAGGGAAGAAGCCAATCGAAGGCAAGTGGATTTTCAAGTCAAAGTACAAAGCAAATGGCAGTCTTGACAAGCACAAAGCAAGATTGGTTGTAAAGGGGTATGATCAAAAAGAAGACATCGACTATGAGGAAACGTTTGCTCCCACAACTAAGATCAAAAGATTCAAGATAATTTTTGCTCTAGCTGCATAGTTTGTTTGGAAAGTCCATCAGATGAACGTAAAAAGTGTCTTTCTTAACAAAGATTTACAAGAAGTCTACATGACTCAACCAAAAGGTTTTGTCATACAAGGAAAAGAAGATTAAGTTTGTAGACTTGTCAAATCATTGTATGGTCTTAAGCAGGTTCCCCAAACATGGTATATCAAAATTGATGAGCATCTCTTAAAACATGGATTCAAAAGGAGTCCATATGATCCCAATCTCTACCTCAAACAACATGGGGGGAGATGGTAATTGTAGTGGTATATGTCGATGATCTAGTCATCACTGGTAGTTCAGTGAAGATGATTGAGTCAACAAAGAATGATCTAAATCGATCATTCGACATGACAAATCTTGAGCTTCTACACTATTGTCTTGGTTTGGAAGTTTGGCAAATACAAAATCACATTTGTGTCTCAACTAGAATATGCCGCGACAATGCTCAAAAATTTTGGCAGTATGGATTGCAAGCCAATTTCCACACCTATTGAGACAAGACTTCAATTGTCTCGAGCAAATCCATCACCATAGGGAAATGCAACTCTATATCGGCAATTGATAGGGAGTCTCATTTACCTGACTTATACTAGGCCAAACATCAACGATGTTGTCAGTTATCTTTCACGATTCATGCAAGAGCCCAAAGTTAACCACTGGAAAGCAGCAAAACGAATATTGAGATACATCAGAAGAACCATGGATTTTGGCCTAGAACACAAGAACAATAACTTCTTCTTGACAGGGTATTTGAATTCAAATCATGCAGGGAACATTGATGACAGAAAATCTACTTCAGCATTTGTATTTTTTTGGTGGACCGATATCATGGGGGAGCAAGAAACAAACTTATGTTTCAAGGTCCTCCACAGAATCAGAATATCGCACAGCAGGAGCTATCTATGAAGCGATTTGGCTCAGACATATACTTAAAGGATTTGGAATAACACAAAATCATCCGACAATCCTTTATGTAGACAATGGAGTAGTGAAGCTTGTTCACAATCCTGTATTTCACAAACGCACCATACACATTTAGGTGCAAGTACATTTCATTTGCGAACATGTTCAAGACAACATCCAGCTCCAATATTGCCCGACAGGGCAACAACGTGTAGATATTTTCACTAAAGCACTTGGGCGGAAAAAAATTGAGGCATTCAGAAAACTTTTCCCCAGTTCACTGAGATAATGATGAATTAAGGGGGGGAATATTAGGGTGATTAATTCACCATCAGTAAATATATTTTAATTAGTAATGTTTTGATAGATTTTTTAGATTATTCAAACTTTATTTAAGTCTATTGTAAATCCTGGAGGTTTGTTGTTAGCCACCCTACTTCGTAGGGATAATAAGATAATGCCAACCCTAGTATGTAGGGAATATTTTTGGCATATATTTGTGTATAAACAAAACTTTGTAACCTCATAGAAGTTGATTGAATAAAAAACACTTAGTTCATTCCTAAGAAGTACGCTCTAGTGTCAAAAGAAGACATGCTTCCATTTTGATTTGGGAAAAACTCTCTTTGAACCTGTTTTTCGTAGAGCTGTTTCAATTTTTTTTAATGCATCGTGTTTGAATCTTCATGTCTTAAGTTATTTCTTATGATTAATATACTTGTAGCTTTACAAAATGAAATGATAAAATTGAAAATAGTTATTTCAATAAGTCCTGCGAATTAACCACATAACTAAACACCTATTTCTATTTGGCTGGGCATTGGCAAGGCATTCTTGATGAAATTTTATGGTTGTTTTCTCTATGTGAACCAATTTCTGGCTAAATTTGTTTATTTTTAATCCTCCTTATTACATCAATTTCGTTTAAATTGGTTATGCTTCAAATGGTCCATATGAGCCGTTTACTAGGTCGCCTTGTGTGTCATAGTTACCGTCACAGATTTCAACTAGCATATTCATTTTCAATGTAATTCATGTTGGTATATTGGCTGAATGCTGCTGATATTGTGTTCAGTCATAGCTGTAATCATCTTTAGCAATTGCACTAATGATTCTTCATTTTCAGGAACCATTGACAGCATTTTTTAGTCTTTGCTTCTGTAGAACTGGTACGGGAATGTTGGATCATTTGGTGTTGGACATAGGCAATGTTGATTAAGATATGTTTGGTCATCTTTCATGTGACATCACACATGCAATCTATCAACAATGGATATAAATTTTTCGTTTCTATAGCATATTGTTGCTTGTAACTTGTAGCATTTTACATTTTGTTTCTAAAAATTGTATGACATTAGTTCCTTTTCAGTTGGTAGACTTTTTAAGACTGGACAATCGTGCACGGATTGTGCTTGCTAAAAGTCTCCAAGGAGAAAATCATTTCAACATTTCCAAAATGCTTGGTTGATATATGCATTATGTCTCGCAGTCATTTATCGATAAAGTGCAAAAGCCTCCCAACTAATAATGAAATTTCATCTGAGTGAATTTTTAGTTGTTGATATTGTTTTGACAATGCATCCAGCATTTTAGAGGTGAGTGGAATGAACTCTGATTTGTTTCGTATCGTTATTTTCTCCATTTGTTTCGTAACATTTAGGTTGCAATCCCTTTTCACTTTCTACTTTCTAGTTCTCTAACAACAACATCTGAATCGCCCCATGTTGGGTTGACATTGTAAGTGAATTTAGTTGCATTTAGTTTTATTATCATTATTGTGGAATGCACATTGATCTTGGCATGTCAAGAAGCCATCCTTCAAAGTATTTTCATTTGTTGTGAATGGAATATAGAGCAACATTCTTTCTCTACCATATGAGCTAAGGAAGATAATTGCAACTATGAGTAAATACAAGGATTGCCACAACTGTACTTGTTTCACTCTCATTGTATTATGTATATATAAATAAATACAAAGAACCTTCTAATAACAGAAAGATAAGTGACTTTCTAAAAATAGAAATAGTACATGTGACTATTTCTCATCATTTCCTCTATGCTTAGAGGAAGTTATCCCCAACTTCTATATTAGATGAGGAAACTTTCCTACAATTGTGTAAGGTGCATAACAAATGGGCTTCAACTTGTGTTTTTGTTGGTTGTGAAACCTCTACGTATCCAAGTGAAGCCAAACACGATCTAGTCAGTGGTGGTCACAAAGTGTGTTCAATTTGGCCTAAGTATGATTAAGCAGGAAGGGCAACTGGATTCTCATAAGGATATCTTTAAATTTGGCATGAAGTTAGGCCAAATTTTGCACCAAGGAAGAAGCTTTTTCTTGCTCCTTTTGTTGGTGGGACGTTATTATAACTAGAAGAGCAACCAAAATCTCATAATGGGCCAATGGCTGGAAGCAATAACAAACTTCAAAAGGAGAGTGCCTCATAGAGACATGAGTAACCTAGTTACAATTATGATAAAAGATATGACAGATGCAAAGACCATGAATTAAGGTGTGATCGACAACCTCAATATGGCCATCAATTTGCAAAAGAAAGGAAGTGGAGAAGCACAACTGGCAGCCAAGAAGCTTCCACAATGGTTTCCAAAAGTGAACTAAGAAGCAAGAGTCGCAATCGGAAATAATAGTGAGTGGTAGCCTGAAATTGCTCCAAACATGGTCAAAGAACAACTCAGCAGCTTGTGGAGCATCAATTGTCTTGGTGCAAGGCAAAAATATTGCCATTTTGGTAAACCGGCATACCACAACAAATGAGGGTAGTCCATGTTTACGTTGAGTTGAGGGTAAGCCACTAATGAAATCCATTGAAATGGGTCCCATGATCATGACAGTACCAACAATGGTTGATAATAGATACAATCCAAACTTTCAATTGGAAGGTTTAGACAAGCACCAAAGGATGAAATCCTCAACTTGCTTCCACATAGAATGCCAATTAAAGTAGTGCTGCAAGTTTTGCAAGAACGTCTACACACCAAAACCCCACCATAAGAGGACGAATGAACCTCCTTGAGTACAAGTTGGTGAGAAGCAATGACGGCTATGCAAAGCTAAGTGACCTTGTAAAACAACCCTTCTTTCAAACCATAGTCAATGATAGGTGTTTGATTGATCGCTATGGATTGCTAAAAAGTATTAAATAATCAGACTGAACTAAGAATCTGAGTCGAAATCTTTCCACTCGTCAAAAGTTGCAAATCAAATGTCCAAGATGCTATTTACTCGAGAAGGAAGATGACTTAGAAGATGCACCAATTTAATGGTGATGCCCTTCTTGTACATGATCACCAAATGAAACAGCTGCATATAAGATGCCCACTTCAAATTACACTGTTCTTGAATCTTGGATTGAGAATTCAATAATTGAACGGGGAAGTGATCCATGTGCTAAATGGCCTCATTACCAAAAACCTACGTAGCTGGATATGCCCCCCCAAGCCCAGGGAGCATGGGAAAAATGCTCCCGAATATGGGAGAATGGAGGGAGCGTGGGGAATACACCCAGGGAGCGTCCCTAGGCTGCGGAAACGCCCGGATACATCTGGCTTTCAATATAATTCACAGTTCGTCTGGTTGTAATGAGCTCTGAAAGTCAAGTTTCTTTGCTTGGTCAAGAGCTTCCTTGAACTCTACACATACAGTGATGGCTTTCCCTTTTTATGTTTCTTTCTGATGGTAGGTATACCCATTCTAACAAGTTAATGTAGGAGAACTTGAGGATAGTGAAAAGGTATCTTATTTACATTTACACCTTTGCACTTGTTAATTGCAACTTTGAGATCAATTTTGTCTTTAAACAAATGAAATTATTTACTTTGAAAAGCATCAAGTATAAAGTTTTGTATGTGGCTAACGACTTTCCAAATGGCATTACCACGTGACGTGGCTCAACTACTCATGCATATCTTCTTTTATCTATCTATGCAGTTTGTTTCCACAAAAGCATGTATGGCTAAGATCCTTTATCTTGAGACATGTGTGTAGACATCCAATTCCTATCACTATTGTAATGAAATTGTCAATCCAAGCAATATTTTGTGACAATGCACAATCTGGGCCAAAATCACTAAAACGTGCTAAATGATTCGAACTTGTCACATACAAGTGTCAAATTAGGCTAATGTATCCCTAAATGGGGCAATGCATTTTATGCATAGTTACCAGGTTCGGAAATCCGGATGCATTCGGGAGGCCAAAAAAATGCGGAAATGCGGAATTCTTGAAAAGGTTCGGAAAAATCCGGTAAAATCCGGTTTGGAAAAAAAAAAAATATATATATATATATATATATATATATATATATATATATATATATATGTATGTATGTAAAATATTTTAATCTAGTAAGGAATGAAACATTGAATATTTTTATTTTTTATATTTGTTTTTATATATATAAATTTATTTTAAATATTTTTAATTTTTTTTATATTTGTTTTTAAATATAATATTTATTTTATATTTAAGTAAATGTATTATTAAATATTTGATATTATATTTATTTTTATTTTTTTAATAGAATTTATTTTATTTTCTATTTATATTTGTTAAGGTAAAATTATTTTATATTTAAATCGTAATTTGTTTTTTATAATATTTGTTTTAAATATTTTTCATTTTTTAATATTTTTTATCAAATTTAAATTTTAATATATATTTTTTATTTTTTTAAATGTTAATTTTATTAACATATATATTTGTTTATATAATAAATTATATTTAAATTACAATGTTATATTATTAATAAAATTTAAATATAATGTTAAAACTTAAAACTTAAAACTTAAATTATTTACGAAATATAAAATTAATTTTATAAATGTTAATTTTATTAATAAATATTACTTTATTAATTTTATAAATTTTAACAACATATAAAAATAATTTATAAATGTTAATTTTATTAATAAATATTACTAAATAAATATTAATAAATAAATATTACTAAATAAATAAATATTACGAAATAAATAAATAACTATTAATAAAAAACCCTACCTGTTGCTGCGTCCGTCCGCCGTCGAGTCTCGGATGTGATCCGAGCGGTTGCCTGCGTCCAAGACTCCAAGCTCAAACAGTCGCTGACTGTGCCTTCCAAGATCAAACGACCGTCCCTTTTTAGGGTTTTCGCGGCTAAACGACCGTCCCTTTTTAGGGTTTCCGCGTTCGCGCTTTTTAGGGTTTTGTGTTTTTTTAATGTTAAAAATTTTTAATAATAAAAAATAGTCCGAAGACTCCGAACCCGCATGTATTAATCCGCGAGCCGAAAAAAATGCGGATTTTTTTGCATTTGGCCCAGATGCGGCCGAACCTGGTAACTATGATTTTATGTGATTATTATATTTTCTTAAATCACTTCGAGTCAAATTGCGACCACGCAAAATGACACTCTGGACGACTGAATTCTTCTAATTTGGCAACATACATCATATGTGCATGTGTTATTTCTCGTCCACAATACCCTAATTGAGGTATTGTTCCATACGCAACTAACATTGTCTTCTAATTATACTCCAATCAAATTACGACTCAGTAAATTGACATTTCGACCAGTTTGATTAAGTGAACAACCAATTTTCAAAGAATTGTAGAAAATTAATTAAACCCACTTAAGCAAATTAAACCAAATCAAGACCTTAAGTGAAAAATCCATGGAAGTTATTGAAAATCTATTAATTGGAAATTCATTCCTTAAATCTGCATCACCCTGTGACATCATCAGTGGAGTGGCATCCACAAGCTATTAATAGAACAAATATCAGATTTAAGTCCTCTCATGCCTCAATAATGCCCCATTCTTCCAAATATTAATGGGATATTTATGGCTTGTCCCTCCAAAATTGAATTGATTAATGGCCATACATCTTGATCTCAAGATGGACGGTCATGATTGATTCTGATCATTTTCAAAAAGCTATAAATAAGAGGGTCAAGACCACCATTTTTAAGCGTCATTCATGCAAACTTATTATGCAGAAATTCCAATAGACAAACTTCACTTATTTGCACATATTGATCAAATTCATGAGCCTAAAACATTGGTGCACTAGGAAATGATGGAGGAGCATGCTACTCTTCATTGACAAAGACTTGGAGCACCAAATTCGAGGAAAATCACACTTCTCGGCCGCTCTTAGGAGGGACGCTCTTTGGAAGGTTTGATGCTATATTCCTTTCTTAAATAGCTCTTAGATTTTCTTAGCAACACCCCTTGAGGGAGTAGGCTTAGCGCATTGTGTCCTCTGTGCTTATTTTGAGTTTTTCTCTACTAACACATGGACTAAATTGCTTTGTAATCTTACTCTACATTTTGACATGCCCGATGGGACCACGCATCTCATACAACCAAGGAGATTACTATGCAACTCTTACTTTTGCTAATAGATGCTTAATAATCTTTAAAATTCAAGTTTTAACTTCATTTTTCAAGTATTTTTGTTTTTTAAGCAACACACAGTTTACACAGGTACCGACATCGATTCTCCCTGACCGACGTCGATCCTCCCAGAACAAACATCGATTCCTATGTTAAGAACAAAACACGACGAAGAACATGACTAATGGATTTTTCTTGAAAATTTCTAGATTTTATTCTGTGTTTAAACACTTGCATATTGTCTGCTTGATCGTTTTCCTATAGGATCCAGAGAGCTTTTTGGTTTTTATGCTTGTGTTGCTAACATCGTTTTTTGTGACATCGGTCCCTGAGACAGAAAAACAAGAAACTCGAGAGCAAATCTTGAAATGATGTTTTCTCACTCACTTTTGGGCTTCTAACTAGGCAAAAACTCTTTAACAATTGCAGGTCATAAGGTGAAAAAAGGCAAAGTTTGAAAGTGGTTAAATCTTGAACATTTTGTTTGGTGCTTAAAACAAACTTAGTTGTTTTTTATGCTTAATTGTTTGTGGCGTTTTGCAAGGTTTTTTCAAGTAATGCCAAGGGGCTAAATTTTATAACACATCTAGCTTTGGTGCAATAAAATAAACTCTCACACTTAGATACATACTCTTAAGAGTTGTTTGTTTTATGCTTGCTTATTGAAAGTTGTTTATTTTAACAAAATGATTGATGCATGTATGCTCTCCCCCCCGTCCCCTTTAGGGAACTCCGGTGACCAAAAGCGTTCATTCTTTGCCTTAGTTGCTTTTAATCCAAATGCATGAAAAGAATGTCGTTGAGGCCCTCCCCAAATCTATATGAGTTTGGTTTAAACATGACCTTAAAGTCTTTTCACTTGTCTTTTATTTTCATGCATTTTGGCTTGTGCGCGGGAATTCATAGCTTCCTCATGGGTTCTCTAAAGAAGCATTGACCCGAGAATTCATCTCCCAGCATTGTTTCAACCCCACTCTACAGTGGGGTATATAAATTGAGGGCGACCTGCTGGGGCATTTATTTTGAGCAGTTAAAACAAACTCCGTTAGTGGTACTCCACCTCAGATCGTAGGGGCAATTCGGACATCGCACTACATTGAGTAAGCGACGGATGTAGTAGTTGTGAAAAGGATAAGACCTTTTCACAACAAGCCAATTGACACGGATCCAATTGACATGAGTTCATCTCTAGTGTTAGCCACAATTGGGACCATCTAAACGCGCGAAAAATTAGTTTTAGAACAACCCCACTTGTTGCAGACATATTGTTGATGTAGGGCGAGTAGCCCAAAGTTCTATGTCACCATACAATCTCTTGAGAGAAAAGGGTGCTTAAATACCTTACTTTTCATGTGCTTTTACTTTTGAATTAACAATTAAAATCCTCTCAAGAGCATGTATATAGACGGAATTCAATAGTACCATGCAACCTTGTCAGTTTTAGGACTTTGGACGTTACATTTAGGTGTATTTTGTCATTTTATCCTTTATTTGCTTGGTCTTATCGAGTCTAAAACTGTTTGAAAACCAAAACACGTCATAAATCCAAACACTTTGTTATACACCATTCTATTTGGGCAAAGAGGTGTTACACTGACCAAATCAAAGCCTTTTTTTGCCTTGTTCAAATCATCATTTAGAACATTGTGTTTGTATTTGCTAAACAACGTTGTCATATTGTCCATTTGAGTCTAGGCCATTTGCCCACTTTGCAAAATCTCAAAGTCCTTCATTTTTATCTAAATTCGAAATCTCAACTTTTTTAAGTTCTAGGCCAAGGTGCTATCAATTTGTCATTTGCACTTGGTTTGAATAAACATGGGTACGATTTTCCATTTGGATTGAAAGTCATTACCTAGACTCATCATCATTTTTATTCTCATTGTGGACTTGGATTATCTTGTGTTCGCTCACACTCTTAGTTATTGGACCATTCTACATCTTATTAGCATGTGGTGGCATTGTGTTGCCCACTTGGTTTTAGCTTTATAATTAGGAGTTCTTGTTGTCAACTTGGAGTTGCACCCTGAAACGAAGACGTGCTGAAATAATTAATCCTCTCTTCATTTGAAACAATGGGATCTTCTCACTAGGGTGGGTGCCTCAATGGTGAGAAGAACCTCCAGAGAAGGTTCCTATAAGATGTATCAATGTGGATCTCTACTCTGTGTTGCGAATCTACAATGGAAAAGGGAGAAAAAAACTTGAAAGGGAAATCCTACCTAATGACGGTGATACACCAAAATGTTGATCCACTCTACTTGAAACCTTGAACACTGAATCAAACAAAGGAAAAAGAAGACCTTTGATTTCAATTGATCACTATGCATAAGTATTTCATAAGAAGGTTCGATCCAATGACAAAAACGTGAGGAAAAACGATGGAGGTCTAATACAAGACACTTTGCAGCCACTTAGCATCCACTTACAGCTTCAACAAAAGACATAAAACATTGAACATGACCTGCATAACATGATGAGCTAACAACTAGGTACGAATCAGAATTAAGGAAGGGAGAGAAATCTACCACGTATGCAAATTGTTGAATGAATGTACACTATGCCAGCACTTAAAATCTGAAAGTACAGTCCTATTGATTGAAGAGGTTACACAACTCACCAATGGCAGAGTCTAGGCTTACCAAGAGAGGGATGATTTTACAATGCTAAAAAGCTATTAATATAAAAATTTACAAGTTAAGAGATTGGCATTGAAAAAAAGTTAACTTTTCATTAGCCCAAGTCATAATACTCCTGATAAAGCTAATTAGGTTCATAAAAAGGCTCATAGGCATCATGATAACGCTGGTATGATCCATCATTGGGCTGATAAGGAAACATAGCATAGGAATTCTCTTCATCTATAGCCATCAAAACTCATTCATGATAATGCAATACTTACATGGAAAGTGTGACTAGATTATTAGAAGCAACCACCTGAGCTTGGAATCGCCAAATACTTCTTGAAGAACGTTGTTGCAACTACGATTTCATTAAGACCAACTCCAAATGGGTCCCATCGGGCGTGCCAAAAACTATTGTCAATCTAGAGTTGCACCCTGAAACAAAGACATGCTGAAATGGTTAATCCTTTCTCCAGTTGAAACAGTGGGATCTTCTCACGAGGGTGGGTGCCTCAATGGTGAGAAGAACCTCCAGAGAAGGCTAGTTCCTGTAAGATGTATCAATGCGGATCTCTCCTCTATGCTGCGAATCTACCATGGAAAAAGGGAGAAAGAAACTTGAAAGGGAAATCCTACCTAATGACGGTGATACACCAAAATGTTGATCCACTCTACTTGGAAACTTGAACACTAAATCAAACAAGGGAAAAGGAAGACCTTTGATTTCAATTGATCACTATGCATAAGTATTTCATGAAAAGGTTCGATCCAATGACAAAAACGTGAGAGAAAACGATGGAGAGAGGTCTGATACAAGACACTTTGCAACCACCTAACATCCACTTATAGCTTCAGCAAAAGACATATAAAACACTGAACATGACCTGCATAACATGATGAACTAGCAACTAGGTACGAATCAAAATTTGGGAAGGGAGATAAATCTACCACGTATGCAAATTGTTGAAAGAATGTACACTATGCTAGCACTTGAAATATGAAAGTACAATCCTTCTATTGATTGAAGAGGTTACACAACTCACCAATGGCAGAGTCTGGTCTTACCAAGAGAGGGATGATTTTATAAGGATAAAAAACTATTAATATAGAAATTTACAAGCCAAGAGATTGGCGTTGAAAAAAAAAAGTTAACTTTTCATTAGCCCAAGTCCAAATTGCATTGCATGGATCTTCCAAGTTTGTCTGTCATTGGTTTATACTTGGTTGTCTTGCATGAAGAATCCTTAGTGTTGAAAAAGAAGAAGAAGAAGACAAGCTTTGGATGCATGACACCTACGAATAGATGTCTTGACTTGAAAACTAGTCAACTTCGAAACAAGAGTAGTCAAATTCACTCGAATTGTTGGAATGTTGGAAAGTCTCCCCTTTGCATGAAATCAATGCATATGCCAAATTAGTAATTGCGTTTGAACCGCCAGAATGTTTCGAGCTTTGAGACAAATGAGAGTGCGTGCATGGAATTTTTGGTTGTTTGAAACGTTCAATGCTTTGCCCATTCATCATGCAAGACAACTCTATTTTCATAACTGAAACGTGCTTGCTTTCTTAAACGCGTTCACTTCGTTGGAGTCATTCACGTTAGTCTGTGCATGATCTTTGTTTATCCTGCCTTTGTCTTTATTCTGCGTTGGTTTTATTTATTGTTCATGCTTATGTCCATGTTCAATTCTGCTTTAATCTTTGCTCATGCCTCTATTTCTGTGTTTGTCTTTCTTCTTGTTCAGTTATGGCTCAGTCCTGTTTGTGCTTACGTCTCTATTCATGCTATTGATCATGCTCAGTTCACTTCATGTTTTCTCTGGCTTTTCCCATGTTCTGCTTTAATTTGGGATTCGGGCTTAATTTTAGTTTTCGTCCTTCAGATAAATTGTTCGAAGGACTCTCTGTCTCTTCTCTTTCCCGAGCTTGGCATTTCCTTTTCTCTTTTTTGGCCTTTGCTTACGCCCTTGTCTTTTCTATCGGGTTTTTTGAAACTGTCCTTATTCCTTCAGACTTTTTGTCCGAAGGAATTCGTTTCCTTGCCAATTTTCCCGAATTTATTCTTTTAATCTTTTATGTCTTGCCCTATGATTTTATTTTTTTTTGACTTTTGTTGACTTCATATTCCCGCGGATTTCCTGTTTGACAATTATTCCGAAGGATCTCCCTCTTTGCCTTTGTTCCGAAGGATCTCCTTTTTGCCTATTATTCTTTTTATTTTCTTCTGGTTTTTATCCTCTCAAATTTCTTCAGACTTTTTGTTCAAAGGAATTCGTCTCCTTTGGCTATCTTTTCCCCGAAGGGCAAGTGCCCTTCGAGAACTTTGCTTTTGTCCTTTGCTTTATGGAGGTGCCCTCCGCAAGGGCTTCTGCTTCCCAATAATGCCCTTCGGAACTTTTGAAAGGGTCCTACCACCAACCAAATGCCCTCCGCAAGGGCAAGTGTCCTTCGGAAAAATGAATTTTGTCCTTCAAAATTTTTTGCCAAGGTCTTCTTCGTGCTTGAAGTGTCCCCTGCAAGGGCACATACCCTTCGGGGAAATTGTAAATGTCCCTACGCGACGCCCAGATGTCCTCCACAAGGGCTATGTCTTCCACGAGTGCCCTTCGGAAGAATTGAAAAGGTCCACTTCACCGACCATGTGCCTTCCGGAAGGGCATGTCTGCCTTCAAAAGTGTCCTTCGAAAGAATTATAGGACACCCAGGCTTTTTGTAGGGCATCCGGGCTTTTTGAAACTGTCCTTATTCCTTCGGACTTTTGTCTTGACTTGAAAACTGGTCTTCTCAACTGTGCTTTTCTCCTTTCTTTCAGACAAAAAGTCTAAAGAAAATAAGCCTTGAACCACTGCCACTTAGTCATTTTTTCGAACTTTTACACAGTCCTTTGAGAGCTCTTTCTCTCGGACAAAATGTCTGAAGAAATAGTCCACCTCTTATACCCGATAAATTCCTTGGGAAGACAAAATAAATAAACTTACAGCTTGTATATCTTGGTTGTATTTGCACATTTGGCTGTAATCAAGCAAGCTCCTTGGAAAACCTCTGAATGACTAAACTTCCCTTGGCTGTAGATGGCCACTTGGGTGGCTGTAAATGCTCATTTAAGGACCCCAAAACTGATTCACAAAACAAACTTGGCACCATAGCAAAGTTCCTAAGTGTAGGGGTGACAATTTGCCCTGTGGGGGGGCAAAATTGTCAACAGTTCTTGTGTTAATTCACGTTTTGAGCTTGTTGGTTCGCATTGTTATCTCCCTAATCAAAATGAGCCTCTTCTAATTTTCTAGTCGCAACTCATCGTAGTTTTATTTAGCTTTTACGGTATTGGCGTATCTTTGATCTAAGTTTGTTGTGCTAGCCTGCACTTTAGGTTCAAGAGTTATCCTACCCTTTTCTAAATTTGATGATTTCAACCCACCAAAGTTGAGTAAATTCATAACCACTTCTTCTAATTGTGTGGTACTACGCCACTTCTTTTATTGTAGTCTCATTTTACCTTGTCATTTGTTTGAATAAATCCAAAAACACAACTTTTAACGTTTGCAAAACACTTTTCACATCTTAGAAAACATAGAAAAAACATCTTCAAGCATGACGCAAAGGTATACTCGCAATAGGGTCTCTTATGGCCCTAGTTACGAGGAAGAGCATTACTATGACAGACAAAAACACTCCGTCATGTTTGAGGATATCGCCCTTTTTGGGCCTAATTTGTGATTACTCAACCAATCCATGCCAATTTTCATACGCCAACCCCGTTCTCCTTTGGCCTGCATGAGCAATCAGGGTCCGTAGTACTCGAAGGTTACCATTTTAGGTTATCCTCCTTTGGCTTGCACGAGCAACCAGGCTCCACAACACTCAAAGGTTACCATTTTAGGTTATCCTCCTTTGGCTTGCATGAGCAACCAGGCTCCACAGCGCTTGAAAGTTACCATTTTAGGTTATCCTCCTTCGGCTTGCACGAGCCACCAAGCTCTGCAGCTCTCGAAGTTTACCATTTTAGGTTATCCTCCGCCTTACACAAGCCACCATGCTCCGCAACACTCGAAGCTTACCATTTTAGGTTATCCTCCTTCGGATTGCGCAAGCAACCAAGCTTCGCAACGCTCGAAGGTTATCGTTTTCAGCCCTCCTTTGGCTTGCGCTATCAACCGAACTTCACAGCGCCCAATCATTACCATTTTGGGCCCATTACCAGTATTTATTACACCTATTGTTGAGGAACTTCAATTTGACAAACCAATCTTTGTTGATCCCTTCTTTGATAGTCTAATTTTTTGGAGAGACCATTATTGAACCACAAGCCATTGTTCACCCTATGCCAACTATTCCCCACTTTAGAAATTCCGTGTCAGTCTTCGAGCCACAACAGAGTCAACCATTACCTCTTCAAGAGCCATCTTTTAAGGACCGCAATGTCTTTAAAATTGATATTTTGCAACCAATTGTAAACCAAGGCTGCGATGTTATTGTTGAAACACCCATTTGTGACAAGTCAACTTGTGATGAATCACCTTTTGATACTACCCCTGTTGTCGAAGAGTCTCACTCTGACAAACCAATCTTTGTTGAGTCACTTCTTAATGATTATAACCACCTTTGGGCAAATCATTATCTCAACCATTGTCTTGTTTTTAAAGAGCCCCACCCCTATGACAAGCCAATCTCTGTGGAGTTGTCTCTTGACCTTTTTTTCCTCCTTGAGGAGTCTCACTTTGACAAGCCAGTCTCTGTGGAGTTGTCTCTTGACATTTTTCCCCTCGTTGACGAGTCTCACTTTGACAATCCAGTCTCTGTGGAGTCACCCCTCGAGTCATTCCCTCTCTTTGAGGGGCTTCACCTAGACAACCCAGTGTTGAACCTTTCCTAGATGAATCTATTTTTACAAAGCCCATTATGCCATCGTGGACCGTTACTTGTCCAATACCAAACGTTCAACAAGACATCTTTGTAGCAGCATCCACACTAGATGAAGAATCAATATTGAAGTTAGGTTCTATTTTCGAACCGATATCAGATTTAGCATCGGAAGTAGAATCAACATTGGCTTTAGCGTCCTTTGAGTCAAAATCAGAATACAGTCATGGTTGTTACAACATTAACTACACTTGCCTTGTAGATTAATTTGAATACATTTGTGATCCTTCTACAGTTTTTGAGGATGATTACTTTAGCATCGACACACAAGTTCTCCTAGTATCTTGTATAAGAATTGTGCTACCTTTCATCATTCTATTACCACCAACCAGCATAACAATTATATTGACATTCCACCTCCCACAAGTGTTGGTTGGGACCGACAGAATCATACCTTGTTGAACTGCATCCATGGCAACATATCGGTTACAGAATATCAAGGAGACCAAGACCACATTCATGCAGAAGAACAATCTCCTAGTGAAACCTTTCTAGAGGCACTAGGGGACAATCAAAGTCCAAACTCAACATCTTCTAGTGAAACCTTGTTTGAGGCACTAGAAGCCAATCAAAGTCAAAAGTCAACGTTCCTCAGTGAAACCTTCTTGGAGGCGCTATGGGACAATCAAGACAAATTCATTAGTGAAAACCTCATCGAGGCACCAATAGCTGAGCACAACAATTCTTCATTGCTTGATGAAGACATTATCAAAGATATCAATACAGCTTCCAATCTACAACATAATCAGATGGTAGCTACTCTAAGGCCCAAACTATAGAAAAATCCAGTGGTCTTATCGAGAGTATATTCAAAAGTCTTCAGCCCCGCCACAACCAAAATTATGTCAAACCCGGAATCAACAACATTATGTGTGACTGAAAGTCTCGCTCTTCATTTTTTTCCCAATCATTATACATTTCATTATGAACCAATATTCCATTGCCAACTTATACCATTTATCCTATGCCTAACATATTTACCATCCCTCGCTGCACTCTCCTTTATAGAGACTACAAAGACATCTTGTCTTGACGGTTGAAAGAAATAGAATCAACGACCAACAAAGCTCACAACAACACTATTGTTGTCCAAATCTGCAACAAGTTCTTGACAGAGCAACTATTCAGAAAGAGTGTGGGCTAGCAGTTTTTATGATTGATTATTCTGGTTGTCTCATATGTTAACTAAGATGTGCATCTCCACGTCAGCAAGAGCAACAATATCATTTTTCATTTGTCATTTACCCTACCATTTATCTTACCTTATCACTTGGGGGCAACCCTATTACCATTATATCCAATTGCCATCCTATCATTCTTCTTTATGTTGTTTTACTATACCTTTACTATTGACCAAAGCTTGTTTTTTGCCACCCTACCTACCCCTTTGATCTTGGTTCCTATCGACATTTTTGCCCCCATAGGGCAAAATTGTCACCCCTACACTTTGGAACTTTGCTACGGTGCCAAGTTTGTCTTGTGAATCAGTTTTGGGGTCCTTAAATGAGCATTTACAGCCAGCCAAGTGGCCATCTACAGCCAGGTTAAGTTTGGTCATGCAGAGGTTTCCAAGGAGCTTGCTTGATTGCAGCCAAACATGCAAATACAGCCAAGATATTCAAGCTGTAAGTTTATTTGTTTCGTCTTCCCAAGGAATTTTTCGAGTATAAGAGGTGGACTATTTCTTCAGACATTTTGTCCGAGAGAAAGAGCTCTCAAAAGTCTGAAAGAAAAGAGGAAGAGCACAGTTGAGAAGACAAAACAAAAGTCCGAAGGAATAAGGGTGACTTACAAAAAGCCCGGTGCCCTACAAAAAGCCCTGGTGTCCTTCATTTCTTCCAAAAAGCCAGTTCCAAAGGACACCTGCCCTTGCGGAGGGCACTTAGTCGGTGAAGTGGACCTTTCCAATTTTCCCGAAGGGCACTTGGTCGGTGGCAGGCCCTTCAAAAGTTCCAAAGGGCACAAAGGAGATACAGAAGCCCTTGCGGAGGGCAGAGACATAAACAGTGGACCCTTCAAAAGTTCTCGAAGGGCATGAAAGATAGCTAAAGGAGACGAATTCCTTTGGACAAATTCGGGAGAATAAATGAACCCGGGGAAAATAGGCAAGACATAAGAGCCTAAAAAGAATTAATTCGGGGAAATTAACAAGGAAATGAATTCCTTCGGACAAAAAGTCCGAATGAATAAGTAAAGTCCACAAAAAGCCGCAAGAAATGAAACAAAGGGACATGCAAAATAATCCGAATCACATACAAGTAATGGAAGGGATGGACTAAGTTGAAACAGAATATCCGAGGAAAGTCTAAGGGAAATCTGACTATGCAAAAGGGTTGAAAATAGATAACCCGATGAGAAGTTGAAGACAAAAATAGAATCCCGCCAAAAATAGACAAGACACAGGCAGGGCAAAATAAGAGAAAATACATGCGAGCAAAGACTATTTTTTAGCTGACTGGTCAAATCTTGGGTTGACTTGCTGTTAAAGTCACGCTTCTCTATAGTTTGACTAGTCAACCACATGCATCCAAACGTTCTAGCTCAGTTCAAGCTTGACTTCTAAAATTTGGGCGTTCCTTCCACGTTGCAAGGCTCTCAATGATCTAGCAGTCCAAGAAGAGTTGACTGGACACATTCGTTACACGTTTTCTTTGTCCTTCATGCAAATGCGAGCAGCTCAAGGGGAGTCTATTTTGGAAACTTGGCGTAATCTTCCATGCAAAGAGAGGTGGACGTTTTAACAAACCCACCGACCATTCTCAAACGCCAAAGAGCTAGTGAAGTTTCTAATTTTAGACATGGCTTCGCTGAGCATGCACAAGCAAAGTCAAACGTATGAATTCACCGTCTAAATTCTAGCGCCAAGGAGCTTTCATGAAAAGAGGAAGAAGACAAAATAGACTTTTTGTAAATGTTGAGTTGGTTTGAGTTTACTCCCTCTCTATTTTCAACGCCAATCTCTTGGCTTGTAAATTTATATATTTTCAGCGTTGTAAAATCGATCCCTCTCTTGGTAAGACCAGACTCTGCCATTGGTGAGTTGTGTAACATCTTCAATCAATAGGACTATACTTTCAAATTTCAAGTGCTAGCATAGTGTACATTCATTCAACAATTTGCATACATGGTAGATTTCTCTCCCTTCCCAAATTCTGATTCGTACCTAGTTGTTAACTCATCATGTTATGCAGGTCATGTTCAATGTTCTATATATCTTTTGCTGAAGCTGTAAGTGAATGATAGGTGGCTGCAAAGTGTCTTGTATCAGACCTCTCTCCATCGTTTTCCCTCACGTTTTGGTCATTGGATCAAACCTTCTCATGAAATATTTATGCATAGTAATCAACTGAAATCAAAGATCTTTTTCCCTTGTTTGATTCAATGTTCAAGGTTCCAAGTAGAGTGGATCAACATTTTGGTGTATCACTGTCATTAAGTAGGATTTCCCTTTCAAGTTTCTTTCTCCCTTTTCCATGGTAGATTCGCAGCACAGAGTACAAATTCATTGATACATCTTACAGGAACCAGCCTTCTCTGGAGGTTTTTCTCGCCATTGAGGCACCCACCCTCGTGAGAAGATCCCATTGTTTCAACCGGAGAGAGGATTGGCCATTTCAGCACGTCTTCGATTCAGGATGCAACTCCAAGTTGACAATAGTTTTTGGCATGCCCAGTGGGAGCTGGTCTTGATAAAATTGCAGTTGCAGCAGTGTTTTTCAAGAAGTATTTAGTGATTCCAAGCTCAAGCAATTGTTTCTAATAGTTCAAGTACAATTTCCATGTAAGTCTAATTTTATTGCATCATCATGAATGAATTTTGATGGCTATGTATGAAGAGAATTCCTATGCTATGTTTCCTTATCAGCCCAATGATGGATCATACCACCCTTGTCATGATACCTATGAGCTTTTTTATGAGCTTAATCAACGTTATCAAGAGTATTATCAAAACTATGTTGAGCCTTATCAGGTTTCTCATGATCCTTATTATCAAGAGCATGAGTCTTACCTTCCTTGTGAGCCATATCAGTCTCAGGACCAGATTTCATCTTCCCCATATGGCTACGATGTTGCATATGAGCAGCGTTGCCTTCAAAAAAGAATGAACAAAATAGAGCTTAGAATACTAGCATATGCAAGAAAGGTTTGTTCTAAGTCTCAGTATGAGGAAGTGAATGGTCTATTTCAAAATGTGTCCAATGATCCAAAAGAGATAAATCGGCTGTGTATTCTTGTATTGGAAAAGATGGAGGTTTGGGAAAGGCAGAAAATTAAGTTAAACCAATTGTCTACAAAGGGTTCTTGTGTTTCTTATTCTCATGAAGTTCTTAAGCATGCCCAGTGTGTGAAAAGGAGCTTCCTAATTGTATTCAAGAGCCTATTCATGAGACTAAACCTTCCTATAGTCCCTTTTCCTCACCAATCATTCCTCAAGCTCAAGTTGTCCAGCAAGACAAGCAGGTTTCAGACTTTGATGAGGTAATGGCCAAGGGGAAGAACAGAATACAAAGGTCTTTAAGAGTTTCTCTTTTCCTCCTCTCCAAAACTCCCTAGATAATTCCATTGCCCTCAAGATTCTAAAATCTGATCATGATCAACCTCCCATGCTTCAATTTTCCTCTCAAACAAATGAATTTCATCACCCTCCCACCATCTCCCTTCCTCAGGAGGAACCTATTCTTTGGAGGATTGAGAAAGAGGTTGCAGCTACAGGTCAAGTTCTTGCAAAGTGTGTAGAGGATGCTTCAAGTGTGTTTGAGGAAGAATTTCCTATTGATACTTCACTTGAGGTTGTAGTTGAGCATCCAATTATAGTTGAGAGTGAGAAGATTGATTTTGATGTGGAGGAACTTCAAGAGGAGCTGGTACAAATTGAAGTCATACGTGAGTTATAGGTATCTCCTATTGAGAAGGACCTGAATAACTTTCAAGCTAATTCTATAGATCAAAATGAAGAACAAAAAGATGATTGGTAGCTGTACTTTGAATCTCTTCAGGAGATTGAAGAACTTTTTATGGATATGTTGTTTATTGAAGGACATATTTACGAAAATTTTGATCCAGAATCACCTATTCAAGATCACAGTACAAATTAGGTTGCCTACGCAAAGCTCCTTGAAGAGCAGGATGAACTTGCAGCAGTCGATAAGGATGTGGTCACTCAAGAACCATGCATAGATGAGGTATCACTTGACAAGGTAGTAGATACAAGCAATATGAAAAAGATTAGGAGGTACTTGATGAGTTTGTCTTTGTTGGTGACTGGTTTGCTGTTGATGACTCATCTAAGAAGATGTTAATACAATTGGTGGACAAAGAAAATGACTCATCAAAGGTTATGATTAATAAACTACCTGTTTTGCAACTTGTACCATCTCTTGGAAGGAGTTCAAGAATTTCCCATTTGATCCATCATGCTTTATCATGGTTAGCTAGGTTCCTTATTTGTTTTGCTTTCCTCCAAGTGTTGTTCAAACACAGTTGTTCCATTTAGTTTTGTTCCAATAAGTGCTTGTTTACACATTTGCTTCTTAGTTAGTTTTCCTACCTTCGTGTTTTCCCTTCTTTTTTGAGGGAGAAAGGTTACTTCAGCCAAGGCCAAGAGTCGATTTTCAGTCAAAAATCAAGTTCACCATTTGAGAATTCAAATAGCATTTATATGGCCTCAGTTCTCTAGCATAGTTGGGATTCTTCCCAGCAGAATCACCAAGAATGTTGACATTTTTGCCCCCACAGGGCAAAATTGTCACCCCTACATTTCGGAACTTTAGTATGGTGCCAAGTTTGTCTTGTGAATCAGTTTTGGGGTCCTTAAATGAGCATTTACAGCCACCCAAGTGGCCATCTACAGCCAGGTGAAGTTTAGTCATGCAGAGGTTTCCAAAGAGCTTGCTTGATTCCTACCAAACGTGCAAATACAGCCAAGATATTCAAGTTGTAAGTTTATTTGTTTCGTCTTCCCAAGGAATTTTTCGGGTATAAGAGGTGGACTATTTCTTCGAACATTTTGTCCAAGAGAAAGAGCTCTCAAAAGTCCGAAAGAAAAGAGGAAGAGCACAGTTGAGAAGACAAGACAAAAGTCTAAAGGAATAAGGGTGACTTACAAAAACCTGGGTGCCTTACAAAAAGCCCAGGTGACTTACAAAAAGCTCAGGGGCCCTTCAATTCTTCCGAAAACCGAGTTCCGAAGGACACCTTCCCTTCCGGAGGGCACTTGGTTGGTGAAGTGGACCTTTCCAATTTTCCCGAAGGGCAATTGATCGGTGGCAAGACCCTTCAAAAGTTCCGAAGGGCACAAAGGAGAGACCAAAGCCCTTGCGGAGGGCAGAGACATAAACAGTGGACCCTTCAAAAGTTCCCGAAGGGCATGAAAAGATAGCCAAAGGAGACAAATTCCTTCGGACAAAAAGTCCAAAGAAATTCGGTAGAATAAATAAACCCGGGGAAAATAGGCAAGACATAAGAGCCTAAAAAGAATTAATTTGGGGAAATTAACAAGGAAATGAATTCCTTCGGACTTTTTGTCCGAAGGAATTCCTTTGGACAAAAAGTCCGAATGAATAAGTAAAGTCCACAAAAAGCTGCTGGAAATGAAACAAAGGGACAAGAGAAATAATCCGAATCAAATACAAGTAATGGAAGGGATGGACTAAGTTGAAACAGAATATCCAAGGAAAGTCTAAGGGAAATCTGACTATGCAAAAGGGTTGAAAATAGATAACCCGATGGGAAGTTGAAGACAAAAATAGAATCCCGCCAAAAATAGACAAGACACAGGTAGGGCAAAATAAGAGAAAATACATGCGAGCAAAGACTATTTTTTAACTGACTGGTCAAATCTTGGGTTGACTCGCTGTTAAAGTCACACTTCTCTGTAGTTTGACTAGTCAACCACATGCATCCAAATGTTCCAGCTCAGTTCAAGCTTGACTTCTAAAATTTGGGCGTTCCTTCCACGTTGCAAGGCCCTCAATGATCTGGTAGTCCAAGAAGAGTTGACTGGACACATTCGTTACACATTTTCTTTGTCCATGCAAATGCGAGCAGCTCAAGGGGAGTCTATTTTGGAAACTTGGCATAATCTTCCATGCAAAGAGAGGTGGACACTTTAACAGACCCACCGACCATTCTCAAACGCCAAAGAGCTAGTGAAGTTTCTAATTTTAGACATGGCTTAGCTGAGCATGCACAAGCAAAGTCAAACGTATGAATTCACCATCTAAATTCTAGCGTCAAGGAGCTTTCATGCAAAGAGGAAGAAGACAAAATAGACTTTTTGTAAACGCTGAGTTGGTTTGAGTTAAACTCCTTTTCTATTTTCAGCATCAATCTCTTGGCTTGTTGTGAATTTCTATATTAATGGCTTTTCAGCCTTGTAAATCGATCCTTCTCTTGGTAAGACCAGACTCTGCCATTGGTGAGTTGTGTAACATCTTCAATCAATAGAAGGATTGTACTTTCAGATTTCAAGTGCTGGCATAGTGTACATTCATTCAGCAATTTGCATACGTGGTAGATTTATTTCCCTTTTCAAATTCTGATTCGTACCTAGTTGCTAGCTCATCATGTTATGCAGGTCATGTTCAGTGTTCTATATGTCTTTTGCTGAAATTGTAAGTGGATGTTAGGTGGCTGCAAAGTGTCTTGTATCAAACCTCTCTCCATCGTTTTCCCTCACGTTTTGGTCATTGGATCGAACCTTCTCATAAAATATTTATGCATAGTGATCAATTGAAATCAAAGGTCTTCTTTTTCCCTTGTTTGATTCAATGTTCAAGGTTCAAAGTAAAGTGGATCAACATTTTGGTGTATCACTGTCATTAAGTAAGATTTCCTTTTCAAGTTTCTTTCTCCCTTTTCCATGGTAGATTCGCAGCACAGAGTAGAGATCCATTGATACATCTTACAGGTACCAGCCTTCTCTGGAGGTTCTTCTCACCATTGAGGCACCCACCCTCGTGAGAATATCCCATTGTTTCAACCGGAGAGAAGATTGGCCATTTCAGCAAGTCTTCGATTCAGGGTGCAACTCCAGGTTGACAACAGTTCCTTTAGTTCTTCCCGCACCTACCACGAGGGGATTCCAATCCAGTTTTAGCAATTTCAAAATTTCGTGTTTAAATGACAGTCTATGAAAGTAGTGTGACAGTGGATCTAGCAAATTATCTTTCATTTACATTTGACTGGTGCCCCTGATTATAACCGCATATGGGTAAATCAATGTTCCACCTTATGTTACTAATTATAACCGCCTATGAGCAAATTAGGAACATCTTTACCATGCATGCAGCATCACCTAGTCATTACTATTCTCATTTGCCTTGCCATTTGCCTTAATTTCCAAGTTTGTTTTTACCTGGTCGGATCTTACTACCATTTGTGTGGGCAAAACTACTATGGCTTGAGGTCTTAATAGGACTATGTAGGTCGTGCTCGATTCACATTGAGGTCAGCTCAGTCCCTCTTTTTCATGCTCTCGCCGTTTTGCGAGCAATCATTTGAGCACTCTCTCCGTTTCGCAAGCCCATTTTCGTATTTCCTCTACAACAACAATCATGTTTTCTTATTATCACTTTTTTTCTATCCCATTTCCCAGGAGAACTACATTTGGCCTGAAGTTCATGTTGGATCTCCCATCCATGGAACTATGTAGGCAGCATCCATTTGTCTCGTACACTTGGAGTTAGCTCGGCCACCCATTCTTTTTCTCCCATTTTGTTTTGTTGTCTCCCTACCACTTGGGGGCAACTTTGTATCATTTGTTAATGTTTCGTTGTGTTAGTGTCGTTATTTCTTAGATTAGAGGTCACCCTGTCGCAAAGAGCAACGTCTCTATTACACTTATATGAACCATTCACCTTTTTCTTTGCTTGCATTAACATTGTGACTAACTCTTGTTTGTCTGTGTTTATTTGATTTTTTATTACTGTTTGGTTGTGCTTTGTTGTCTCGCCTTTTATTTTGTTAGTATTTTATTGATTGTTCGTTTGTATTTATATTGTGTTGTCTTTATTGTGTTTTTGTTGTTGTGTTGTTATTTTATTTATTTATTGTTTTGTTACTTGTTCATTTTTATTCTTTTGTTATTTCTTCTTGGTGTTTGTTATGTTAGTCTTTTGTGTTACTGTTTTGTCTTGTATTGTAGTGTTTTGTTCTTTTGCATTCAACTACATTTTTTAAACACTGTTAGTCTAGTTTTTAGTTAGGCTTGATTTGTTTAGAGTTGTATTTTCACTTATTCTTTTGTTTTGCTTTCCAAGAACATCTTGTTTTTATTTAAGGCAAGGTCAGGAACCTTATAGACATGTAGGCCTGAAGAAGGAACATGGAACATATAGGAGCAAAAAACAGCCCGTACGCAATTGAAAAGCAGCACTGGAATAGTAACAAAACAAAATAGAAGGGAAAAGTACATCTTGTTAATACACATGGATCTTGATTATTCATATCTTGCTTTCATGTTGTTGTTCTTACTTTATACATTCTTGTTCCTACTTAAGTTCTAATTGTTCATAGCTTGATTTTAAGTTAGATTGCATTTTTGTATTTGTTATTTTTCTTGTTGTTTGTTTTTGTTTAAATGTAAATAGTTGCAACTCTGACATTGGTAATTTTTATCATTATCCTTAGTTATAATTATTCACATTTGAAGCAGCCAATTGCAATAGAAATACAATGTTATTATAAGTTACTCAAACTTATGATGCATAATTTCACTTTTGCTTTATTAAACACCAAGTGCTCCAAATCCAGAAGTCAATTAAGCTCCGAAGATCATTTCCAAATGCACCATACCTAACATAAGACTCTATGCAAGACGTGCATCTCTTGACATACACTGTGAGTCTAATTGACTATTTCTATGATTCACTTGGGACGTGCATCTCCTAAATTACATTATAACATCTAGTGAAGGCATTATCCTGCATATTCGCTACCTACCATGATTTCACAATTGCACAGTGGTCCATCTTTCTTCTATTCTTCTTTCCTCATTCCATTTTCTCCCGCTTCTGGGAGAATTACATTGGCCTGAGGTCCATTTGGATTATGTAGGTAGCGCTTGGATACATAATGTATCTCCGTTCAGCTCGGCCACCCTCATTCTTTCAATCATATCTTTCATCACTTTGTGCATCCTCGTATGTCTAGTTTTGTGTGGCTTCTTCAGTTATTAGAACCTCGCATCTGCGTTTGTGCCCACTCATATTTAATCTTTGCATTAGGTTACATCCTTGAGCTATGCTTGCCAATTTGCCCTACTGGGGCACCATATTTAGACCAATCACCGATCCAATCAGCCCTACAGGGGCAAAATTAATTATCAGTGGTCAAAATCACCCATACTGGGGCAAAATCAATTTATCAACCGATCAAATCCGCTCTACTAGGGCGCATTATTGATTCATTGACCTCCTTTCTTTGGAGCAATGCTCTCATTTTTAATCTAATTCCAAGCTCTGTAGCTTTTGCCCTCATTCTATCAATTTAAAGTGTGCAACTTGTTCCAACTTGTTGCAATTCAATCATTACCTTCCAACTTCTTAACAACTCTTTCATTCTTTGAAAAGACGCTTCAACTGAATGTCTCGCCACACTTCAAACAAGGGCAAAATGTAGACATCAAATTCCTATCACTATTGTGCTGAAATTGTCAATCTAAACAATATTCTATGACAATGCACAATCTAGGCCAAAATCACTAAAACGCGTTAAATGGATCAAACTTGTCACGTACAGATGCCGATTTAGGCTAATGTATCCCTAAATAGGGCAATGCATTTTATGTGATTATCTTTTTTAAATCACTTCGAGTCAAATTGCGACCACGCAAAATGACGCTCTGGACCACTAAATTCTTTTAATTCGGCAGCACATGTCACGTGCATGTGTTATTTCGCGTCCACAATACCCTAATTGGGGTATTGTTCCATACGCAACTGACACCGTCTTCTAATTATACTCCAGTCAAATTACAACTCAATAAATTAACATTTCGACTAGTTTGATTAAGTGAACAACCAATTTTCAAAGAATTGCAAAAAAATTATCAAACCCACTTAAGCAAATTAAACTAAATCAAGACCTTAAGTGAAAAATCCATGAAAGTTATTGAAAATCTATTAATTGAGAATTCATTCCTCAAATCTGCATCACCCTCTGACATCATCAGTGGGGTGGCATCTGCAAACCATTAATGGAACAAATATCAAGTTTAAGCCCTCCCATGCCTCATTAATGCCCCATTCTTCCAAATATTAATGGGAATATTTATAACTTGTCCCTCCAAACTTAAATTGATTTATGGCCACATATCTTGATCTCAAGATGGACAGTTATGGTTGATTCCGATCATTTTCAAAAAGCTATAAATAAGAGGGCCAAGACCACCATTTTTAAGCTTCATTCATGCAAACTTATTATGCAGAAATTTTAATAGACAAGCTTCACCTATTTGCACATATTGATCAAATTCATGAGCCTAAGCCATTTGGTGCACTAGGAAATGATGGAGGAGCATTCTACTCTTCATTGACAAAGACTTGAAGCACCAAATCCGGGGAAAATCACGCTTCTTGGCCACTCTTGGAAAGAGGGACGCTTTTTAGAAGGTTTGATGGTATATTCCTTTCTTAAATAGCTCTTAGATTTCCTTAGCAACACCCCTTGAGGGAGTAGGCTTAGTACGTTGTGTCCTTTATGCTTATCTTGGGTTTTTCTCTACTAACACATGGACTAATTTGCTTTGTAATCTTACTCTACACGGTGTTTATTCAAATTTATTTAATATGCTTTATTTTACTTGTGTGCTTTATTAGGAAGCTTTTTGCTTCTTCTAGATGACTTCTTGTCATAGTATATGTGTGTGTATCTAATGGTATTTAAAAAAAAACTTACAACAAATCTCGAAAGCACATTCCTAATACCCAATGTTTTACTTCTACATACAGTACATTAATAGAATGGCATATGATCCAGTAATCCTAACATTAAAGTCTGCTCAACATCCTAATTAACAACCACACATTGAGCACATCTGTATTGAATATCTTGATAGTGGATATATAATTATGGTTTTTCAACTTTTCATAGCAAGCTCAATGGTTGCTCACAATCATATAGTGTTTATTGCATATGAAATTTTCAATGTGTCTGCTTTTTAGTTATAATAGGGAAGCAAGATGCCGAAAGGCAATGGCTACTAAACAAAAATGAAAACTCAATGAACCACTGCAATCGAGGACTTCCCTGCAGAATTAAAATGATGGAAAACATTTCACATTGAGAAGACAACTATATAGGCATTGGTGATGCATGGAAAATGAAAACCACCTAGGCAGGTAAAAATGCTTCTCAAGTTGCGAAAAAACTATTTCTATGGGATCACAGTGATGATATTGTATTTGAAATTTTGAAGATTGTGGAGAACAAAACATGCCCCTACATTGAACATTGACTTTGGTCTTGCACTGCAGTTTTCTTTGGTTCCTCCTCATTGCAAAAACTAATCATGCCTAACACACACAAATTGCAATTAAGCATGTACCTCCTATACACGATTAAGATGTTTTAATTCTAATTATTCTCTTCTAAAGGCCCTGTGATTCTACATATCCTCCAGAACAATGAAATATTCCAACATAAAGGCTTTATTTAAAATGAGGCGACATGCAAGAAAGGGCACAAGCAATCCAAACCAATGTAAATGCTTTAGATTAAATGACTCATATAAAGCACAAAGATGCCATCTAAGAAGGTGAGTTTAATTAACAATTTATATCAAAATGAAAGAGAAATTTTGAAGTGGAAGACAAGCTAATCTGCAATAACCATTGTGGGAAAAAGGAGCATGTGTGTGAGTGTGAAAGAAGGAAAGAAAGAAATTATCTTAATGTCCACAAATGACCAAAAGTAGGTCAATGGGACTAAAGGAAACAACCAATAGCAATAGAGAGTTCTAGGAAGAGAGAATCCTAGAGGTGAACCAAAGAAATAAAGTACAAAGACAAAATAGAACGGCACATCACTAACACAAGTGGCAAAGAAACCAAAACAAATAACGATGAGGGGCGAGTAGAAGCCCCAAGAGCATGTGCCAATGAAGACAAGGCGCAAGTCTCATCGAATATCCCTATCTATACCTGAAGTGGAGAAATCATCTGGGCCATCATCAATCACTATGAGAGCTCTAATAATGTTGTTCGGCAAGTATATAGGGCCAAAGGAGCCAGGTAGGGGGATCCTAGGAGGAAGCAAGACACTTCCTCTAGGATCTCCCCTAACATCCAAGGCCGGTGTAACTCCCGTAGTAGGAAAGAAGCTAGTAATATCAGTTTGCCCCTGTGGTTTGGGGAGTTGTTGGCGAGTAGACCTATGTTGTCGAAGAGGGGTAGAGGCATGCTGATAGATCAGAGCAGAGCCACAGTGCTGAGAGATAACAGGTTTGGAGATTTGAATAGTCTGAGTAGTAATGATGCACGGCCTAACTGATCTATCAGATCTGATGTGTGGTGTACCGGTGTCCAAAGGATGCATAGTGTTGTCAATCACTTGAGTGCGCTGAAAGAAAGAGGTGATCAATATGGGAGCTCTAGAGCCTCTAGGCTCCCCCTATAGGGATCTGCACCGGAAGGTGACAGCATCGCGAAGATAAAGAGCCAAACACCGTTGATCGGTATAGCTGAAGAAAGTAGCTAGAGTGTTGTTTGAGTCCCTGTAAAGGCAGTGATATCTTCCTCAGATCTCATAATAAATTAGGCATCTGAAAATGAAGTGGTCCTCGATCTCCACCACCTGGAGGGAGCACAGACGATCGATCTGGTCCTAACGAAGAATGTGGTCTATTTCAACCCATAGCTGGTGGGAACAAACTCTCATCTGGCCAAGGGAAAACCTCAAGCCGTGAGACCAATGGTGTTGGAGATAATGAGGGCGACATATAATACCGTCTACCACCTATAAGAAATGATCAGCATAGAAATCAAGCTTGGGACTGAGCAACTCATGGGGGGAGATCTAGGTGGTCTGGATATAGTCTGTAAATGTCCTCTTTGGCAGCCCTAGTGATGATGTCCCTGGTGGGAAGAAGCCCAAGAGGGGCATCCAAGGAATACATGAAAAGGGGTACCCTGTCAATAGAGATGCCGATAGAAAGGAGCATCAACCTAGTCTCAAAGTACCAACAGTGTCGACGTCTGGTGAGGGCTAGTGAAGCAATCCTCTCTAAAGAATAAAGTGCTAAGTAGGGATATTTCTTATGACCAAAAGCTACGTCCCTCACGGATCGGAGTCTGTGGATGTAGAAAGTAAACCTGATGATAGTCTCGAGGCATAATGGGTGGGCGGCAAATTCAACCTGGATGATGCACTGAGGAACTGTTCATTTGCAACAGATCATGCATTGTAACATGAGAGTCTGGACCCTCTCCATACAGGCCCAGTCAGTGGCCCCCAAGCTAGGTCCCCATACCTCTGAACCATATAAAACTGTAGGCTTGATGATAGAATCGAACAAGCATAGCTTGGAAGGGATGTCCTAGAAGTGGATCTGGAAACACTGACGTTCCAAAATAGAAAGAGGCATACCCCTTGCAAAGGCGTGGTTGAGTGGCAAGCTTCATGTTAAAGCATGGACCACAAAACTGGACCCCCAAATAAGTGTATGCTGATGTGATCTCAAGAAGTTCCCCTCTGTAGATAAACTAGAATCTAGAGAGAGAGTGCTTGGAGATATTGAAGATCATGACCTTAGTTTTACTAACCACAAGTTGTTGGAGTTTGCAGAAACGAAAAAGGGCATCAAGTTGTCATTGTAATCCTTCTACAGAGTGTGAGAGGAGGACCACATCGTTGGCAAAAAGGAGGATGGCTATAAGAACCTCATTCAAAAGACAATCATCATCCATATGAGTATGATGCCGCAGAAACCCCTCTAACTCGTCAATGTATATGCTGAAAAGAGTTGGTGAGAGAGGACACCCTTGTTTGACCCCGATGGTACTCTTCACAAAGTCAAATAGATAGTGAGAGGTACGAAGCTGCCCAATGACAGTCTCATAAAGCCTCCAAGCTGCAGTAATCATAGAATCTGGGATGCCGAAATCTCTAAATTTCTAGAAAGTAGGTGTCTCAGAACCGAGTCAAATGCTTTCTTAAAGTCAACAAAACAACAAAAGGCTTTGGAAGACCTATGACGAGCTTCTTGAATGATTGCCTGGAGTGTAAATATGTGATCAATAGTTTGGTAGTCCCTTCTGAAGCCCAACTGCCCCTGAGCTTTGATATTATTCCTTTCCAAGTATTCTGACAACTGCATGTCTAAAACTGTGGCATAAAGTTTGGCAAATGTATGCCCAATCATAATGGTCTTGTAGTTGCCAGGGATAGAGGGATCCCCTGACTTATGAATAGGGTGGATGATACGTTGGGACCAAGACTAAGAGAATCCTGAAGACACCACCTAATTAAAAAGTGTGGCAAGGGGAAAGGCAAGGGAATCTACAACATATTTGATGAACTCAATATTGAGACCTCCACAATCAACTGCTTTGCTGGTGCATAATTTCAAAATAGCTCTCTTGACAAAGAAAGTAGAGAAAACAGAGGAAGGTGGAGTGGGGGCCATGGGAGTAGGATGGGTTGGAACATCATAGAGGGAATTGGCATAGGAGACCCATGCTTCGGGTGTGATGTCAGAATTGGTGGTTTTGCTAAGGAGAAGAGTACGCCAAAAAGTCTTAGGGGAGTGGTGGAGATCAGCAAGGAGTGAACGTTGTCTAGACGCAAGAAACTTTCATTTCTTACGTCGAAGAAGACAACAGTACTCCCTACAAAGGGTGGGTATGGAGGTAGGATCATGGGTCAGGGAAAACCAAAGTCTCTAATGAAGGGATTTACACTCATTATCATACCACTAGTTCATGGGGCAAGTTCCTTGATGTGTAGGGGATCTGGAGCAATGAATAGTCTGGGGACAAGAGTCAAGGGCAGCATCCCAGAGGATTTGGCGTACAAACTCATACATGGAGTCAGTGGTGGGAAGAGGGAGGGAGTAGAATCCAAACATAAGAAGGGAGAGACGGGCAACATAATCAATGGTGTAAACATCATCAAAGTGGATTGTGGTGTGTCGGGTGCAGGGGGTTGTGGGGGAGAGGGAAGGTGGGGGGAAGGGTTAGGACCGATACAAAGGGTGAATGTCAAGACGGCATGGTCAGCAAGGGGGAGCTGAGGCAAGATGAGGAAACCATAGATATGAGGGATGATGGATATGCTGGTGAGAACATAGTCCACAATGCTTGCACCACCCCCATGGGGGAAACAAGTGAACCTACCAAAGCCGAAGAAGTGAGGAAGCCTGTTAAGGATGTGAAGGCTATGAGAATTCACCCAATCGGAGGAGGTGTCTCCCATATGTTGTGACTGTAGCATTCCTGTCAGCATAATCTCTCTGTAAACCGAACTCCTCAAGATCTAGCTGATGAAGGCATAACTCGTCCTAAGCAAGGTCATGAATAAGCGTCTAGAGGTTCCCTGTACGAGCATTAAAATCACCCAAAAGAAAGATATCCCAAATAGTAGAGTATCAAGAAATCTCTAGATAGAGGTCAAGGTACAAGTCCCCATCAACATGAATGGCGAATGAAGATGTGGTGGGGGGGGAGTGGCAAACAACTATGAAGATGTCTTGATAAGGTGGATTTCTCTGAATCTGAAGCCATATGTATTTGAAGTGGGCATCAGAAGCCACAAGAGAAACTCTAGACTTGACGCTATCCTGAATGAGGCAAGCTACACCACCTGAACCACAAACACCACCTAATTTGCAAGTCTCACAACGAAACATTGAAACCCATGAATACCCTATAACTAGAGGGAGGGCCCGTTCGGGGCTCTCATGGGTTTCAGTGAAGAAGATGAGATCTCAAGAAGTAATAACATCCTGGAAAGCACCTGGGGAAGACCATAAAGCACCGTTGCAGTTCCAGGAAGCAATGGAGATGCCATCTCCGTCCATCGAGACCCGAGATTGTCATCATGTTGATGATCTAGGGCATGACCACCCAGGTGGGGAAGAGTCACGAATGGCAGCCTTACAATCTCTGATAACAGCCCACTTGCTCTCCCTCCTAGCAGCTACCACTTGAATACGAGCTTTTCAAAGCTCTTCCACCTAGAAGCATGTGAATCAGCATCTACATAATTTTTTTGAGGGAGGGTAAAGAGCTTCTTTTTTGCTTTAAGAGCTTGCAAACGCTCTTCAGCAGTTTGGAATTGGATCACAAGGGTGTTGTCCAACAATGTCCACGCGTTGTAAAGGGAGATATCTTTCAAATCCAAAGATTCACGCAAGAACACGTGACTTGCCTGTAGGGGATCAGCGAGTTTAGGGAGGCCACGAACACAGAGGTTGAGTGCCTAGGTTTGATGTGCCTTTTCTTCTTCAAATTTTGCTTGGATAGTCAATTCCACAATTGGAGGTGCTGTCTTCCCCTTAACCACTTGAACCCATGAATTTTGTTCCTCAACCTGTTTTTGGATAGATTGTTGTTGGGCAGTGGTTTCTTTTTTAAGGTGTTCATGCTAAAAGATTATCTCGGATTGTTTGTTTTGAATCTCTGAAACCACTTCAGTAAGTTGTAGGCATGGAGAATCTGCAAGGGTGGCTTGGGTTTGTTCATGTTTAGTGATTCTAGCTTTCAGATTAGCAATAATATCATGTTTATCTTGCAACTGTCTCTGGAACAGCAACATAATATCACGGAGTTCTGAACCTAGGGTTTCAATTCTAGATACTCAGCTGTAAATGCTAGCATACTTAAGTTTTGGGGTTAGCACCTTGTAATGGTGAGGAGTTTCAAACACCTACATTAGAGGGAGCATCATTCTATTCACTATATGGGCATGTGGTTACACAGAATCTGCAAATTGACGTGACTCAAAATTGTACGTTCATCACTGGTCTATATGCTTTGTGATGAATCTGTTGTTGGTGTTCACACTGCGACAAACACCTCATTGCCATGTGAAACTGCAGTTTCAACTTTGATGAACTTGTTGTTGGTGTTCACCCTATGACAAACTCCTCGCTATTGTGTAAAAGTCCAATTTCAACTTTGAAAACTGTCACTACCCATCGAGACTTTGACTACAAATCCCATGACTGCTTATTATGTTGTGTCAGCTCTGTTATTTTTGTATGCCTAAATTACACAATATGCAATGACGAAAAATACTGGACTACTTCATAGCATCATTCTCGTGCCCTTCTACTCGTGGCTATCACTACCTTAACAGTGCTCTTTCTCGTAATAGTGCTTTCCCCTGTGGACCTATTTGTGCCCTAGTTTGCGAACGTCAACACTGTGTGATTGTTTGAGCTCCGTCGTGCCTCGACGTTGAGAGGCAAAGCAAAGTCGTGATTTGCTTGCAGGACATCCAAACAAGAGGAAGACGTATTTTGTGTCAAACCAAGAGAAGTTGCAGACGTGAACCATGCAAGGGAACAACCAATTGCAAAATGACGAAGCACCAGTCGCGATTTGCAACTGCAGGGACAGAACTACACGGTAGATGGATCAATTGTGAAGAAGGAATGCTAAGCCCCTTCCTGCTCGTGATTTATGCTCACAATTTCCTTTCGTGAGTATATTTGACTATGATCTAATATCTTCCCATTTCAATTATATCCTCGTTCCCATGATTCAGCAAGTTTTTCTAAAATGTCTTCTACTTGTTGACTTCCATCAACCAATAACTGATGGTTTCGATAAATGTTTTCCTGAGAGCTTGGTATTCAGTAAATGAAAACAAAAGACATGACTAATTATGCAATATTGTTTTCACGAATGCATGGCTAAAACTTAAAAGGCATGGCTAATTATGCAATACAATAGTGCTATTAATGTGTTTTACCCTGACATCTAGTCTTTCAAAAAGACGTGAATGTCTCTCTTTTACCTTGATGTCTTAATCCTTACGCTCAACCTGATATTGATGCGTAAACTTGGAATCATCATTCAAGAGTTTGTTGAAAAAATTCAATGTTGTATAGGGCAACTCGTCCTATCACAAATACAAACAACCTCATCATAAGAGTGAGAGTGTGTGAGAGAGAGAGAAATATTATTTGGTAAAGTAAATTTTAAAGTCATTAAAGAGAGTAGCTATGGCCAAAGGAAACAAAACAAAGCTTGAAGCTGAGAAACACCAATAAGAGGTTATCTCATAATGAAGGTCTAAATTAGCCACTTGGTTTACAATATTGTACCAGACATGTGCACTATGCACTACATAAAATATGACATGGTCAAGGTACAACCTGTCATCCACTTACTATGCAATAGACAACACACAAAACCCTTTTACTTGCATTCAGCGTAGACATGACTACAAGTTTTAAATTTTCACATTAACAATAATCATACCTACCTTTACAATTCTAGCCATCAGTTGAAATCCTCTAAGACTTATCACCTATTATAAAGTAACAATTCACCTTTGTACCTCTTACCGTCTCTGTAATGTCTTTCTAAACTCACTTATGTCTTAATATGCATGCATTGCAACCTAAATTAGAGAAACCCCGAATTTGAAATCTTTCAACAAACCTGCCATTGGAATGACCATGAACATGAAATGGGTTTTGTAAAAAGTGAATGTAGCACAACCTAGAGGAGATATTTGCAAGTCTTGAAGGCTAATTAATCCTAGAAGAAATATTTACAAATGATTGTTAACTATGTTGCAGGGAAAAGTTCCAGCCCCCTATTTCTACTTAGAAATGTTTCCGAGAAATTTTTTCATGTTTCCAGCAATTTCCGGCGGAAAAGTCATTGACTTAGTCAAAAAAACAGCTAAAGCATTAAAAAAAACCCTTGTCTTCTAGAATGCACTATTAAACTACGTTCCCAGATACTGCATATTACCCTGATGGATATGATACGATACTGCCTTGGATACAGATACACAGCGGATACTGCAGAGATACTGCCAAGATGCATGATTGGGCTTGTGGATATGCCCAAATACGTCTTGTGATGTATTCAGACGTATCCACAGGCCCAATCACGTATCTTGAGCGTATAAGCGCAATATCCCTGCAAAAAACATATATATATATTTATTTTTCAATTTCACCTAATGAAAAGTCAAACATGGACTTCAAAATACAATTAAAAACAAACTAAAATAGATTCCATACCCTAAAAGCAGCTTTCACACTTATTTTATCAAAAGTAAACAAAAACAACACATTTTTACCTCACATTTGCCTTCTTGACTACTGACTTGGATAGCTCCATCGCCTTCCTTTCATTCATTGACACGGAACTAGACGAAGCTTCACACGCCCTGCATGGTGGAGTTAGTGGGAGCGGGAGTGGCACTGTTGCTGCTGGTGGTTCTAAAGAACCACATGTTGATGAAGACATCGCAGCCGAAGAGGAAAATGAAAATAGTGAATCATGAATATGTTGAGTTGTCTTTATTTTTGTCCATACATCGTAACATTTGCACTATGTACCTATTATAAAACTAATCTAAGTTCGACCGTTGAATTTTATGATATTTGGCATTGAATTATGAGTATTTTTTGTGGTTATTTAACTTATTTTGTTTCCTCTACGCATATTATGTGGTTAATTTTGCTTATATGGCTATATTTTTATAATTTTAATTTTTTATATATATTTTAGTACGGTTGTATCCAAAATGTTCCAAACCCCGAAAAGAAATCCACGTATCCGATTCTCATACCCGTATCCGTATCAGCAATGTAGCTATTTAAAGTAAAGGCTTTCTTGGCTTACACCTAGATGATAATAATCTTCACATGAATCATTGCTATGACTCATGAGTATGAATGGCAGCTAGTTGCATGTGAATAATGCTTTCAATTTCTTCTGCAGAATGTATTTTGATCTGAACTATGGCCAACCACTGTTAATCTTGATTGAATATTTGTAAATAGACTCTGTTGATAGTTGTACTGATTTTTCCTTCCACATTGTTGGGATTTGCTATTACGTGGATGCCTGAAATCCCCAGCGAAAACTGCTTCACTAAATTTATGAATTATTGATGGAGAACGAGGGTGCGAATTAAAAACTTGTGTTTGCATGGGTGAAAAATGAGGAACACCACCTTGAGATAGACCAAACTAGAGATCATTATCCAACAAAACAATTATGAAAATAAAAATTATGCTAATGAAATATATCCCAAAAGGGGAATATTTTCTGAATTCTGGGATTTACTATAAACCCTAGCCAATCATGAATTTTCACTTGTAACAGCAAATCCTAACTACAAATAACCCTTCAATATTAGCATAAAAATATGGCGAATTCAAAAAACCTAATAGGCAGTCCTACAAGCAAATTTAGACCCTCCAAATCTACAATTGTTCTTCAAACCCTAAGCGTCCCACTTCAAAAGTTTATTAGCTTTTTTGAAGATGTATCATGCTCAAAACCATCAACTTAATAATCAGAAAATTACCAATAAATCACAGATTATTATTGGCTGTCATAAATGTTTTTCACCCCAAAATATGATATTGAAATTGACCAAAATATTACTGAATTAACATGCCAATATTATTGCAATTTACAAACATGTGTGAAGTCCAAATGAACTTCAAAACCCTTCCAAATATCAAGAATAATATAGAAAAATCAAAATATTGTTTGGGCACAAAATAGCCGTTCAAACCCTAACAAACCAGCGCCAAACCAAGTCACCCTAGCTTGAAAATAACATTTCCAACAACAAATCCAACGCATCCCTCCAATGAGGGGTCTTCAACATGAACCACAGAAATCTAGGGCTTCCTACCCTAATCGCCAACCTCACAAACCAATCAGTTCCTCCCAAAAGCAAGTCACCATTTTCAAATCCTTTTTTTTGTCTTTTTCTGAATACTAGGCTCAATTGCAACCTCAAGATGAAGCTACCCTTAAGAGAAATGAGGGTTTGCATCCCCACTCCTTTGGCTTGAAGGTATATGTCTCCAAGTCAATGGTTTAAGTTTTTTGTGCTTAAAACTCAAATTTCAAGTATATTCCATAACATCCTATTCAAATGAAACCTCCATTGCTCTTATAGTCCTCCCCCAAGGGGTACGCCCAAAAAGGAGGGAAATACCTTTTCAAAATATAAAAAGAACATCTCTTATAATCCACTTAAGTGGATTGGACATCCATAACTCTCAAAAGGTCCCAACTTAAGTGAATTTATAACAATAGTCATTTTTCACATGTGTTCTTAAAAACCCACATGTTTCCCTTATTTTTCTTCTTTTTCCTTAGCCCTCGAGAAACCTATAAAGGCTAAGGGTCTTCGATAGTGTCATGATCAAAAGGGGGACATGACAATCCTTCCCGCTCAAAATTGCTTGTCCTCAAGCAATTGTAAGAACCAATGGGTTGTCCCAACCATGGGCCTTATGCAATTCTCAATCCTTGATTCTTCACACGGAAGGGAGACCTCTTGATGAAGCCCTTCATTGTTGTATTTGAAAATTTTTGGCTGCATATACAATCTAGGAATGATACAACAACAGCTTATAATCTTTCTTTCCTATTCATGGAGGCCCTATACCTCAGATGTACCAAAAAGATGATGAGAAAAGGGAAATTTTACAAAATGGCAACATCGTGGTGGCTGGATAAGTGTATTCCAACAAGGTAGTCTGCAAAATTTTGAACCTTAATTACCCCCATATCAGTACCTACACAAGACACAAACATGTTAGTCAAAACAAAATTTCTCCCTTTCTCTTCCATGTTTGCACTCTTGACAATGTCCTCCATATGCGAAGTGGCTGGAAGCATGTGTGTGGATGCCCATGAGAGCATAGGAGGGATGACCAAGCTGCTTCCATGCTCAAAATTGGCCTCCAAATCAGAATTCTTCCAACTAGAAGAGCTGGAAACTTCATCACAATACTTGAATTCCGCCCTTTGCTATTTGGCCACCAACAAACGTCCATATACCCCAAAGAGGGTAGGATCAGTCACTTTCCTCTTGATTTGTTGGATGAGTGTGCATACTTCAGACCTCTTATGACTCCATAATGACCAGGTCACCCCCAACTCACCCTCGTGGGGTATCATCATGAAATCAACACCCTTCAAGCATCCCAGGGTCCTAAAACTTGCCAAAAGATGGCTGGGACTGTCATGGACAGCATGGTGGGAAGAATTACTATGGCTATCCGTCATGTCCATTATATTCTCCATGTGCACCTCTTGACCTTCCATGTAATCCAAAGTCCCTTCAAAGTGTTGTGACCAGCCTTTCCCTGGTTCATTCACCTAACCCCTTGCCTTTTCTCTCCTTCTTCCATCCTCTTGTGAGGTGTTGTTGTGCTCCTCAATTCACCCTTCAAATCTGAAAATTGAATATCCCTTTGCCTAGCAAGCTTCTCTAGACATACTCAAATACTTCCACTTGCCCCTTGTTGTTTGGAGATGGAATTTACCTTGTGTAGAGCATCTATCATGTCCAAGAAAGACCAAGGAATCTTGCCCTGGGAGTGTTGATCCTCAGTTTCAAAGTTCCACTTTAGTTGGCAACCCAAGGGTCCATCATCTATTTCCTTTACTGAAGTGACTAGAGGCTGAAATGAATCAGCTTTTCCATAACTTTCCGAGCATGAGCAATTCTGATTTTTGACGAAAAACTCAGAATTTCCTAAGCACACCCTAGGTCTCTTCTCTATGCAATTTTCAGAACTTCTTCCTTTCTCCCCAAACTGAAAATCAATCTTTTCATAAGCTTGTTTGCAAACTTCATTTTCAGAATTCATTAACCTCAAAAAACAAGGAATTAAATGTTCTTTTGCATACCTTAGTGATTGTTCTTTGGCCACTTTGCAGACCTCTTTTGAAGGACAGCATTTCCCCATCTTTGCCTCTTTCACCAAACCATGTGAATGACCAAATTCCATAAGTAGAGGTGGCTGCTCCAAATCAGAAAAAACATTATTCCTTGCTGCCCCTACCAAAATTCTCTCATGGAAGATTCCTTCAATTGCTTTTGAGGTCACCTCCGGGGGTGCCTTATCACTCAAGCCATGCAAGATTACCTCTTTCCCGTCCACATCAAATTTGAGCTCCATGGTTTGGTAATTTTGTGTGTCCTCTCCAAGAGAGTGCAACCATTGGATGCCTAGGACAAGGTTGGTCTCTCCAATGCCAACCACATAGAAGTCATCCTCAATGGGTTGTGTTCCCAACATGATGCAAAGCTTGGGAACCTTGGTGGTACAAGGGATGTGAAGCCATCTACCACAGTCACACGGAATCCCTTGAATTTGACAGGTTGTAGTCCACATGTAGCAATCAAAATCTTATCAATGAAATTGTGGGTGGCCCCACTATTAGTGAGAATAGTAACATTCTTACCTTTCAATATTCCCTTTACACGAAAGGGGTAGTATCTCGGAGTCCCCGATAATGAAACAAAAGTGCCACTCATGTCCTCTCCTCCAAGGATCTCAAAAGGCTCCTCCTCATAGGTGGCTGCCCCTTCCTCTTCTTCCTCTTCTTCCTCTTCTTCTCCATCCAAATGCACCTCAATGTAGTGCATTGGCCCCTTCCCAGGGCAATGATGACCCAATGTCCAAGGATCTTTGCAATCAAAGCAAAGCTTTTTCCTTCTTACCTTGTTTCTTGTCTCATTGCCCCATCTTGGAAGCTTTTTGCAGCCCCAAACCCTATTGGTTTGGTCCACCAAGCTGCCCCAAAGGATTTGGTTTTTATGACTTGGAAGAGTTGCCCTTTTGCTGCCCCCATCTATTGTCTCTTTTGCTGCCCCCATCTATTGTCTCTTTAAGGCCCAAAAGAATCAGTCTTTTCTTGAACAAAGGGCAGAATTTTACCTTGGGAAGTTGAAGACTCAAAATCAAGGGCCTTTTGAATGACTCCTTGAAGAGAAGATGGGCCAACCCTTCCATGAACAAAACCACCAATCACCTCTCCAAAACATCAGTTATCATGACCGAAAGTCTATGAAATTATATCACATATTCCTCCACTTTACCCCTTTGCCTCTATTGAGCCAACTCTCTGAAATGAAGCTCCGAATCAGTCCTATCAAACCTCTCAATGATCCGTTTGTTGAACTCTTCATAAGACTGAATGAGTTGGTGTCCTTGGGTGATTAACCCATGATACCACCACTCATGGGCAGCTCCCTCTAAGTGCAAGGTGGCAAACTGAATAGCATCCTTCTCCACCATGGGTCTAAGTGAAAAGTAGGTATCTACCTTTTGAATCCAAGACCTAGTCGAGCTCTTGGAAGATCCATCAAAATTTGAAGGAGAAAGCTTTCCCAAAGCATGATGGAGCTCTCCTTGGCTGCCCCTAGGTCTTTGTCCAGTTTTATTGCTTCCTTGTTGCCCATACTTCCATGATGTGAACTCGGATAAATTCATTTGATCCCTAAAATGAGCAAGATAGGTCATGTACTCATCATAATACCTCATTAAGCTATCCCGTAAGGTGGGTTGCTCTTCCCTTTCTGGAGTGGCTACTTCTTTTTGCAAGAAAGTAGGCTAGTTAGGCCTACATGTGGTTCCTCCATTCCCCTTTGGGAGCTGATCTGTGAGGTTGTGATTTCCAGAAGCATTTCCATCCCCATTGGATGGCTTGTCCCTCATCTATCTCATGGTGAGAACAAATTCCACCATAACCGTTGTCAACTATTCTTGGGATTGTGTGCATCTATCAAGTCTTTCCTCCTCTATTTTCACCATCATTCCTTAGCTAATCCAAGTGAGCCATTGCTTCTTCTTGTTGGTCTTCCTCAACCTTCTTACTTCTAAGGTTGTACCTTAGCTCCTTGTCACCCTTGTGCATGAATCACTTCAGAAACCCCACAGCTAGTCAAGATATGGTTCTAATACCACTAAAATATCTTAAAAGGGAAATATTTTCTGAATTCTGGAATTCACTGTAAACCCTAGCCAAATATGAATTTTCTAGATTTGTAACAGTAAACTCTAGCTGCAAATAACCCTTCAATATTAGCATTAAAATATGGCAAACTTAAAGAACCTAATAGGCAATCCTACAAGCAAGTTTGGCCCCTCTAAATCTGCAATTCTTCTTCCAACCTTAGGCATCCCACTTCAGAGGTTTATTAGTGTTTTTGAAGATGTATTATGCTCAAAACCATCAACTTAATAATCAGAAAATTACCAATAAATCACAAAATATTATTGGTTGTCATTAATGCTTTTCACCCCAAAATATGATATTGAAATTGACCAAAACATGACTGAATTAACATGCCAATATTATTGCAATTTAGGAACATGTGTGAAGTCCAAATGACCTTCAAAACCCTTCCAAAAATCAAGAATAATATAGAAAAATTAGAATATTGTTTGGGCACAAAATAGCCCTTCAAACCCTAACAAATCAGCTCCAAACCAAGTTGCCCTAACTGGAAAAATAACATTTCCAACAACAAATCCAACGCAGCTCTCCAATGAGGGGTCTTCAACATGAACCACAGAAATCTAGGGCTTCCTACCCTAGTCGTCAACCTCACAAACCAATCAGCTCCTCCCAAAAGCAAGTCACCACTTCCAAATCCTTTTTTTTGTCTTTTTCTAAAAAATAGGCTCAATTGCAACCTCAAGATGAAGCTGCCCTTAATGAGAAACAAGGATTTGCGTCCCCACTCCTTTGGCTTGAAGGTTTTCGTCTCCAATTCAATGGTTTAAGCTTTTTGTGCTTAAAACTCAAATTTCAAATATATTCCATAACATCCTATTCAAATGAAACCTCCATTGCTTTTATAGTCCTCCACCAAAGGGATGGAAATACTTTTTTAAAATATAAAAAGAACATCTCTTATAATCCACTTAAGTGTATTGGGCGCCCATGACCCTCAAAGGGTCCCAACTTAAGTGAATTTATAACAATAAAATGTTTTTTCACAAGTGTTCTTAAGAATCAACATGTTTCCCTTATTTTTCTTCTTTTTCCTTAGCCCTTGGGAAACCAATAAAGGCTAAGAGTCTTCAATGGTGTCATGATCAAACGGGGGACACGACAGCTAAAGGTAAAAGTCTATAAATAATAGGTAGTTTGCATTAAAAATGATTCTATCCATTGTAGAAATGCAAGGCCCATATACTAGTGAGCACAAAGCCCCATAAAGAGGACTCGTGACTCACAACATGGCATTTGGGGTTTGAAGCAGAATTTAGAAGCAAGGAGCAGCTTCAAGGAGAAAAATACATGATTTATTCTAGATTATAATCATTTGAATGTACATTTTGTCTTTGAAGTTTGAACTTGGGCTATAGACTACAACACATGATTCATGAACATGTGAAATTTTATGCATGCTGAATGTTTTGAACTTTCATAAATACTATATTTTTTAAGTGTTTCATCTTTTGTGGACTAAAAATGAGTATTATGCATTGGTTTAATATATATTTATACTTGTTATAGCATATTGTACAGGCATTTCCAAACCAAGGATCTTTGAAAATCCACATTTCTGAGTTTCAGACTCGTTTCCATTTCCATAACCTGGCAACGTAGCTTGTCAACAAATTCACTATTGTAGTTGTCTGGAATATTAAAGGGGTACTGATTAAATTGAAATGGCATCAATAAAATGCAGTTATAATAAAAAACCTACATCAAAAGCCTTTAGAGAATTATAGAGAAACATAGCCAATACTACCAGTAAAATGGAATCCACAGCCAGGGAAATCAAATGTGCAACTGCAAAACTCAGAAATTCGATAACTGGATCCCTAATAAAATCAAACAAAAGCCCATTGATACTATTCAGAAAAGTTGATTTAAAAAATCCATAGAATTTACAGCACAATTTAATTAAAACATTGATAAATTTAAACAGACCATATACACCAAATCTATTAACAAACCCACCATTGAAACAGACCGCATTTCTAGGCCTAAAACAGTAATGAAATTCAAATAGGGAGTATATACTAAATGTGTATATGATTAAATATATGGGTTTACTCTGTCAATTAACCATTTGAGGTGATTGAAATCATTCACGTCGTAGGGAACCATGAGGGGTCACTTGTGATCCTCTTTAAATTCCTTCTCTACCTCTATCAATAGATTGGCAATGAAGGGATTGAAAATGGAAATGGCAGCGCTTCTTTTTCTGCCCCTCAAAAATGGGCAAGCAGAATTAGTTTGGGAAACCTGGGAGGTAAAATGAATGAGAGGCTCAGCTTCAATTTCCACTTCATCAAAGAACCATATAAAGATATTGAACATAAAAGAAAAAAACTTAAAAAGCATTAAATTTTGAATACAAAATTATTAGTAGCCTCCACAAAACCCAAAAAAAACATGGTCATTTTATGTTCTGAATGAAATAAATTTAATTCTGAATACAAAATTATTAATAGCATTCACAAAACCCAAAATATGCATGGTCATTTTCTGTTCAAACTAAAAGTAATTGCATGATCATCACTGGAGATAAACGACAACAAAAAAATAATATGTGAATCCCATTTTCATGATTGTTGTACACAATCTGCAAAATTCTCCAAAAGAATAGAATGATTCATGAAAACAAAAAATACTCAAATGCTATCTTACAAATCTTTGCATTAGAAGCAAATCAAAAGGAGAGTATACTAATTGGAGGCTTTCAACAGCAGTTTTCCACATTCAAAAATTCCAGTGTATTTATTTCCATGTTTTTCCCATGTTTCATCAATTTAAACTGAACTCAAATACAAAGTTTATATGTTTTGGTTCATCAAATGCTCATCCTATGATTTGAAAAAAATAGAATACAAATAGAGAGGTTGAATAATGCTTAGAAAGGAAGCCCAAGCAAACAAAATTAGCTCTTGAACATTAACGTACAAACATATGCCCAAGTGCTCTTCAAAATTCACTGAAGAGGAACAAACAAACCAACATTCATTGAACATTAATTTTTTTAATTTCCACAGCCATTTCCAAAGAATTAAATCATCAAATAGGGAAAATAAAACAAATCAATTGTCCAAAAGTATATTCTGCTTGCCCTTCCAACCAAATGCAAATTCCAGATACCCTACGAAACCTAAAGTATGAAATAAAGGTAGCAAATTCTAAAATGTCTGTACACCTTTAAAACCCCTTGCAAAACATTCAAACCCCAAATTACAGAACTTAAAACCCTAGATTGCATATCTTTAAAATCATGCACATACCTTTTCGAGACTGTTATGAATACCTTTTAAGAAACAGGGCACTAGACCTTGCAGAAAGTTTGCTCACCTTTAAACACAAAGGAATTTTAAGAAACACATCAGGAAAAAAAACCACAGAAGTGGATAGACTTTTTCTCCAAAATTATTTTGATTACCTTATGTTGTTGAAATACAAGCAACGAAAGAGCACGATTTTGCCTACAATCTGAGTGCCAAAAGCCGTGGAATTTTCATCAGATTAAAGCATTTCGTTTCAAGTCTGGGACTTCAATAAATCAAACTCATAGCTGAAAACCCCAAGCAACCAAAAATAATCTATAGACACACAAGAACACCAAAAAAAACCCAAATATAAAGCAAACCCTTTTGATCATCTTTATCATGAAATCAAAAACAAAATACCACTGCAAAATAAATAGAACTATTTATCAATCACAGTTAAAATCAGTTCCCTGCGAGCTGCCAACAACTGATATGTACGATAAAATGGAATGAAACACAGTGGGTGCACATGCTAGCTTTCAATTGCAAACGCTTTCCCAAAAGTTAAATGCATGGTGATAGAGAGATAGACACATGATGGAATTGGACGCTACCATAACCCTTCGAAAAAAAGAGAATTTTCCACTGTCGATTATTTGCATACAACATCCATGTCTTATTTCACAGATACATCTTATTTGATCGTGGCAGATGAATCAACACTGTTCAAGTGACTATTGAAAATATATAAATTAGAAATTTGTTAAATTTCTAAATTGACCGATGAAGATTCAGTGACCCAGCCAAAATTTGTCGAATCACTGCAGGATAGCCAATATGAATGAACTTAAATCAAATATTACTTTTTAAAATTTTAGATATTATTAATTTATAGCTCAACATTGGTAACCATCGCATGTTCACTTTAATATTTACCGGCTAAAAAATTGAAGAACAAGAATATTGTGAATGACGATCACTCTAGTTACCTGGATAGGTAGGAACTAAAAACTTGTTTAATTTTTATATTTTTTTTAAAGAAAATAGGCTGCACAATAAGACCTATTTTGTAGTAACAAATCTTTTTCAGCCAATGAAAATAAAATAATTTCATATTTTACAATTTCTACAAAAAAAATTTAACATGTAAATTTGATAAATAAAATATTAAAATAAGATTAGAGGATGCTTTAAACTCTAGTGAATAAAAGTAAATAATGGTTGTGATTGGACATTGGTGGAAAATTAATTAAGGGTGAATGTAATATATCATTTCATTTTCAAAAATAGTTTTAATAAATGGAACATAAAAGTGTGCCATTTGTTCTCTTGGTTGTAGTGTACAGGTTAAGTGGTATATTCATATAGGTGCAACACGGGTTCAAATTCCACTCGTGGCAAGGCAACTTACAATGGGAAAACCCAAAACCTTAGGGTGAACGTGTGGTAGGAGTTAGTAACTGATGAAAAAGGGTGTTTTTTTGTATGCTTGAGGACTGGGCCCTTAGTTGTGTCCCAGGGCTAATCAATCAAAAACAGTAACATGACTTTTTCCTTTCAGAGATATAGCCTTTTTTTAATTATGAAAATTTATATTGGAGAAGCATGTCAAATTGAAGAGGAAAAAAGATGGAAAATACATTGTTGCAAGAAAGAATGGATGTGTGACTTAAAAGAATAGACACTGTTTTTGGAAAAATACGCATGTAGTCTTAAAGAAAAGTCTAGTGTTACCTTTGTTAGTATCTAGTTTTTATAAAGATCATGTGCACCAGTAACTCCTGCACAAACAAACACAGAACTCCTCCTAATAGCTTTAATGAAACTAACATATGTTAAAATAATCCTGGCAATCGTTCCTCTTCCTCTGCTTTGGATGTGGTTGTGTGGACTCTAGAGCATGGTGCTTCTGAGCGTCAAATATGGTTGCAGCTTCTGAGCATCAAGTAATCTTGTTGATACTCTACCTTTTCCTTGGGCCCTGATCTTCCCAATTGAGATGATGTTTTTCCGAGCTTACAAGAAATCTTGGGGTCCATCATTACCCAAGACTTGGGAACCAAGGTCTTTGTTTCCCAATTGTGATGAATATTCTCAGTGTTATAAGTTCTAAGCTTTCATGCATACCTAGACGATTTAGCAAACTTGTTTGAGGCTCGACACTCAAGAATCCTTCAAGCCTAACTTTCACTTCGCAAACTTCCCCCAAGATTTCAGGTTTTTGGGTTGTGGACTTGGCCAATACGAACAACCCATTTTCTCAAGTCGCAAAGCTTCTCATAGAGCTCAAAGATGCTTAATAGTTCTCAAGACTCCCCAAATTTCTAAGCTTGGGACTAAGTTTACCAAAAATGTTGATGACTTCATTGATGATGGTAGCACTAAAATTTTCCAACCTGGTACCTCAATCTTACTTTGTCTCCTTGGTGTAGACACCTAATTTTGGTACAAGACCTGTTTCCATTGCATCTTTGTCATGCTTTATCACACTTGGTCTATGTGCATACACTTGGCTAATTTTGGTACTTTTCCCCTTGTGTTGAGCCTCATATCTTCTTGGGATGTGGTTGAGTGGAGCGTGGTGCTTCCAAGCATCAAACATGGTTCCAGATCTGAGCATCAAGCAAGCTTGCTGAACCTCTACCTTTTCCCTGGGCCCTAATATTCCCAATTGAGAAGATGTTTTTTGAGCTTCCAAGAAATTTTGGGGCCCATTGTTGCACAAGGCTTGTGAGTCGAGATCTTTGTATCCTGAGTATGATGAATATTCTTGATCTTCTAAGCTTTCACACATACCTAGACAATTTAGCAAACTTGTTTGAGGCTCGACGCCCAAGAATCCTTCAATTCCAACTTTCACTTCCCAAACTTCCCCTAAGGTTTCAGGTTTTTGGGTTGTGGACTTGGCCTATATGAACAACCCATTTTCTAGGGCCTCAAAGCTTCAATGCTTCTTATAGAACTCGAAGATACTTGATAATTCTTAGGGCTTCCAAAATTCCTAAGCTCTGAACTAAGTTTATCAAAAATGTTGATGATGACTTCATTGATAGCACTAAAATTTTCCAACCCAATATCTCAGTCTTTCTTTGTCTCCTTGGTATAGACAATTAATTTTGGTACAAAACCATTTTCCATTGCATCTCTATCATGCCTTATCACACTTGGTCTATGTGCGTACATTTGGCTATTTTCGGTGCATTTTTCCCTTGTGTTGAACCTTGTATTGTCTTCCATTGACATAGGTTTTCCTTACAACTTTTCTTTTTGTTCACTTTGGGTCAATGATGATACCTTCATTAAATCTAGAATGTCTAAAAACCTACAGATCAACTATTTATTTGCCATTGTACGACCCCACATGCTCCTGATATGTGCAAAACACCATTTTAGAGTCTTTCCTACATCATAGTCGGCCCACAGTTCCATCCCTTTTGACTTGTGGGTCCTTTGTGCCATTAGCCATGTTTCTCACGCCTCAATCGTTGGTTTTTCACTATCTTCAATGGTCAACCTATATGTAAACGTCCTTGTGAAGCCTATATATACAAATGTACCCTTAGCCATTTGATTATTGATTACTATCATTTGGATCTCTTACAAGCCAAATCTCTTGTGTACATTCATCAAGTCTTATCAAGAAGTCCGCACATTTTGTCAAGGAATATACACATTGAGTCAATTCTGCGCTTACATATTTCTGCCATCAATCTTGTACCAAGAGAAAGTAATAGCGAAGCATATAGTTGCATATTATCTAGAGAGAGGAGGTGAAGTCCATTCTCTCATTTTGGGTTACGAACGCTCACAAGCACTAAAACTACATTGAGCCTTGATTTTGAACGTGTGGGATAGGTAGCTTCAATTGCTCAAGAGGGTGCCTAGGCCACTAACCCTTGCACATTCCTATTCTTGCAACATTGTGGCAAATCAAGTTTACAACAAAGAAGAACCAAATCAGAGGATTCTACACCTCATCGGATCAAGCGAATTAGGATTCTCGGTCATCTGCCTCTACTAAAGCAACTCTAGAAAATTCAGGTCCTGAAAATAAGCAAAGGTCACTTTTGTAAGAAAGGGACATAATGGTGGGAAAAGGGTCAGAATCATGGGAAAGGGATCAGAATCATGGGTATGTCAATTGTGACCCAAGGTCAAAATCAGCCAAAATCTGAAATTTCTTTGTTTGCAAAATGGTTTCTAGGTTTTGTTCCTCTTGTTTCGCCCTGTTTTCTACTATTTATAGCCCCCAAAAGTGCACATGTAAGTCAAAAATCAGGGATTACTATACGAACCTCTTTGTCAAACTTTGAATATCTAAATATCTATTTTAGCATATTTCCTATTTGTATTTATTACTATATTGGCATACATTTGCATTGTACCTTATTTTTAATTTGTTGTGCATAATGTAATTACCATTGTGCACTAAATAGTTAAAACATTTTGGTGAACTCTTCCATTTTCGAGCCTATCAACCTTAATGTTTCATGCTCTCTTTCCCTCTAGGGTTTTTTGTTGTGGATGTTTAAGATCTAATTTATCTAGAGTTTTGTTTTCTTATTGCAATATCATTAGCCCTAGCCTTGTATGTGTATCTTTCATACTCTAGCATACATGTGATGGCTCATTTCTTTAATGTATTATTTCAAGATGGTACAAATAATTTTTTCGTTATGTTATAGATGATAATAATTATGACTTGAGTGATGGGAAATCTTATTATTATTATTATAGTGAAGATGAAAAACTAGGGCAACTTAATTTCAACCCTATTAGACCATGTGAAAACACAAATGATATGAATGTCCTAGGTGTTGGTTGTCTTTCTTTGTCCCCTCATGAGTTTGGAATGCCAAATTTTATACAAAAATCAGTTACTAAGGAAAAATTTGTGAGTCTTCATCAAAGTAGCCTAGAGCATTTTGATTTTAAACCTCAATGTATGCAATACAATTTTGATTCTTCTATAGAACCTAATGTAAATGAAAATGTCAAAGATGCTTGTGCTCCAATTTTTTCATTGAATACAAATGTTGAAAATGATGTCAGCCATAAAAATGATTGTATTCCTACTCTTTGCTTGAATGAAAATGTCCAAAAGATTTATGTTCCAATTTTTTCTCAAAATACAAATGTTGAAAATGATTGTCTTCCTCTCTTGAATACAAATGTTGAAAAATTATTTCTTGAGCACAAATGTTTCTCTTCATGTTCCTTCCTTGAATGCCCATATAGATAATGATCTCTCTCAAGATGAATATACCAAGGAAATGAATGAACAACATAGTATGACTTTATTGAAGAAATTTGAATGTATGTTAGGGAAGATCCTTCTCGTGTTGCTCACATTATGGAAATGTTGAAAGAAATAGCTAGTACAAATTCATCCTATGATGTCCCTAGGCTTTCTAATGATTTTTATTCTAGCTCTAATGTTCTTGTGTTTAAAATTAATAACAAAATTAGACCCTTGAATGAACCCCTTAATAATTTGGTTGTGCCAACCCATGAAATTGTTAATATGATGCATGCAATAAATGAGCTAGAAAGACAAGTACAAGCTTTATCTCTAGAGTCGGTTGCATCCAATTCTTGGGCTGATTCTAATGCTATATATGGCCAACCTGTAGTACATAGGATTCTTGATTTTCCTTTCTCACGTGCTTTTACAATGCCTAAGTTTTTGTTATTTGATGGGTATGGAGATCCTTACTTACATCCTAAGTACTTCCGTGCTTCTCTTAATAAATATGGTGCTAATGATAAATATTGTTTAAGACATTTTGTAAAAGTTTAACATGTCATGCTTTAGATTGGTTCCACACACTACCTAGTTGTTCCTTACATACCTTCCTTAATTTGGAAGAGGCTTTCCTATCATGCTTTATTAACAATAAGGAACCACATGCTACATTTGAGTGCATTTCACGTCTTCGTCAAGGACAATATGAACCTATTTGTGATTACATTCTTAGATTCACGAGTAGAATGCATTGTTTGATATATCAACCAATGGATCTAGAGAAACAATATATCTTTAATACAAGTCTCTTGCCTCCTCTCAAGGATAAAGCGATTTATCATGCTTACAAATCTTTCAATCATCTTTGTTATGAGGTCACGACACTTGAAGATAAACTTTGACAATCACATGTACTTGCCTATGAGACTCATCCTTCACATTGTGGTGCTATTCATCATGCTACAAGTCTCCGCATTAGTCATGTATCAATCAAGAAAAATTCTAAATCATTCCCTAATCATAAAGTGACACCTACAACAGGGCCTATGCCTTAGCTTAGGATATCACAGCAATTGCAAAAACTTAAAGATAGTCAAAGTGCAATATTGAAAAAGTTGTTAAGGACATAATTGTCTTACCCTCTACTAGACATTATGGTTAGATCTATGTGCGACGAGCATTTAATTTATGATTCTTGTGTGAGTATCATCGAATAAATGGTCATACAATGAATAGGTGTCGTGCTTTGAAACATAATATTTGAGATTTTATTGATAGTGGTGACCTTAATCTAATAAATCTATTACGAAACCGCAAATTGAAAGTACTCTTCCCAAGTAAAACAACCTATGCAAAATGATGTTTCATCCTCTTAAAGTAAAAAATCCAACTCCTGAGGTTGAAACTCCTATGTATGACAACGTACCAATCACAGTTCCCAATGATCCTATAGAGACTCATCTTTCGCATGGGGAATCTTTGGTCATTAATGTTTATATGGAAGGACAACAAAGACAAGGAAGTATGATTGATGACAAACTTGAATTTAATATGTGCACTCTTGATTTTCGTAAGGAACTTGCTTATGATTCAAACAGTTTAACCAAGTTATGTATTCCTCTGCATGATACCTACATCATTGGGACATATTACATTCCCTATATCAGTTGGTCTGCAAACGTTTCCTATAATTTAGTGAGATCTAATATGATACAATACAATGCTATACTTAGTATACAATGGTTACAAAACATGAAAACAACACTTGATAGTACACATGAGAATACATCATTTGAATATGAAGGCAATATAAATACAATTCAAAAAGATAGAACAAATATACATAATGATTTAAGTATCCTAAAGTGAATCATGTTACGTCTCCAACACAACTTAAGTGGGTACCTAAGAAAAAAGTGCATCAAGATCAAATTCAACCAGAAATACATCTCAAAGGCAAACTCAATTTAGTTATACATACCCTTATGTCGAATACATAGTTCTGAACACGATGATTTATTTTTCAAAATGCATCAAATATACCTCATTGTATTATCCGTATTAAACCTTTAAAAATTGATAATATCATTAGTTAGCTTTGCTAGCATGCTTTGTACTTCAATACTTCATCCTTTATTCAAATAAACGATAGTGGACTTCCATTTTACACCTGTGATCATGAATTCACAGTTGGCTCCAGGGACATTGTGGTGGCATTTTATTTCATATTGATTCAACTTTTACTTTCTTAACCTGTCATTTTTCTTCGACTTGATGACTTGTTATGACTTCTTGCCACTTGGATTTGACTATTCCCTTTTGATTCTTCCTCCAGATGGTTTGCTTTTTCATTTGCTTTCACTTTGCATGCACGTACTTGAACTTTTCCTTTTACGTTCTTTGATTGGAAGCCACATGTTCTCGGATCCTTTATTCACCATGATTCATATGGTACAGATCTTTCCTATATCACCACAATACACACCCCACATCTATAGATGATATATGATTCAGATACTTACATTTGATTAGATCTTGTCTACATATGCGACATTATTATTGTGCTCATATTGGCCCAATGTTTCCCACATAGAGAGCAAGATTCTTTTAGAAAATCATAAAATGCAAAGACATGATAAAAAAATAAAAAATCAAACAAATATGTGGTTACATGGTTACATACTCACACATTAATGCATAACATGTTTATCTACCTATGCTCTAAGTCACAAGGTTCTAGTTCAAGTAAGAGTTCGACAAGAATAAAATTCAGTTCAAGTTCACCAATGGATAAAGGTCAACAAAAATTAACCATTTAGTTCGAACCATAAGAAAACATAAAACCATACAAAAGTAAGACAAATTGTAATATTAAAAATACTTTTTAAAAAACTAAGTGTTTCAAAATCTAAAACATATCATACTAAGTTCTTAAATTTCATACGAACCATACTCTATAGCTTTAAAGGCTACTTGTTAAATCAAAATGTTCTATGTCATCAAGAGCCAATACACCCTATAGCCTTATAAGCTACTTTCTACATCAAAAAAGTTCCATATCATCAAAAAATACTTGGCTCATCAACGTTATCATCATCACTAGATTCATCACAAAGGAAGTCGTGATCATTAGTATCCTGCAAGTGTGTTGTAACAGGTCAGAGTTGTGAAAAATATTTTGTTGCCATTTTGCCCATGCACATCTGCAAATTTCTATGAACATAAACAAGATCTTCTAACTTTTATAACAATTACCTATTTCTTTTTTTAAATTGAATGTGGTCAAAACAACTCCAATTCCTTTCACACATTGACACACTTGCTCCTTAACTCCAAATTCGAATAGCAAAGCATTGTAGTTCATTTGCACTTGATCCATAAAATTTCCACCCTTTGTATCCTTCAAAACATGGCCTATCATATTTGCTCCTAGTGTTGCAAATACCATTTTTTGTGCTCAAAATGCCCTTATTTGGTCCATAATTATACACGGAAGTTCCGAATCTAAAACAAGCTTGTCAATGGCTTGATAAAGTCCACTCGTGACATCAAAATCACTATCTCTATCTATATGAAAGAGCCAAGGAACTAAATAACAAGTTGTTGCATGTAAGGGTGTGTGCATCATTTTCCATCTTACATCAAGTATATCCCATATTTCTTTGTATTTAATCTCCACATCATTGAATGCCTTTTAAATGGATTCCTTACAACGGTTTGTAGCCTCATAAAGCACGCCAAGACAAGGAGTGTCACCATCAACCATACAAAGCACATCAACAATAGATTTACACATTTTTAGAACTTTGTTTGCACTTTCCCAAAAGTTGGGGTTTATAAAGATTTCTTCTACTCGCTTTCCCTTAGAGTTTGTTGAAAGGGCTGATTTTTCCCATTCGTTGCAACAAATCACTGACCTTATCGTAGTTTTTTCTTCAACCACTCTTTTCAAAGTGATATAAAAGGAAGAAAATCTTGTTTCACAAGGCCTCAACAACTCCTTAGATGCATGATGTCGATAAATGCTCAATGTAAGGCAATCGTTCTTTATGAAGCTTGCAATTGTCCTCCCCCTTTGAATCGATTCCAGCATCCATTGAAATTTGGCCAAGTCCTAAAGTAGCAAATTAAGACAATGTGTTGCATATGGGTTTCATTAAATTTGTGGATACTTATCCATAACCATTTTTCCAGCTCCTACACAATTTGTAGCATTATCAGTGCCAACCTAAACCACATTTTCTTCACCCACTTCGAGAATTGCTTCATCTAAGATTTTGAAAATATACTCTATAGTCTTCTTGTGGTTCATGGTGTCAATCACTTTCAAGAAAGATACGCCTTGACGACAATACACCAAGATATTAGTTAATGGCCTTTGACACATATCAAGCCAGCCATCACTCAATATATTGCACCATAATACACTCAAAGAGACCTTTATGTCTGCCACATTTTCAATCACCCTCTCTTTTGACCTTTCCAAAAGAGTGGTCCTACGCCTTTCAAAACTAAATAGAGTGTATATTTTGCCAAATTCAGATACTATTTTTACATTTTTCAAAAACAAACCATTGACCACGTCGAATGCAATGGCACTTGAATAAAATAAATTAGTCAATGCATCATCCACATCTTGCTTTTGTATTGGGTTCTAAATGTTGGGAATTGTTCCACTTCCACAAGTGTTTGATTGCATACCTAATGATGACATGCTTGTGAAAAAACCTTTGGATGTGATCCTAGATATTTCTTCTTAAACTTTTTTTTCATGGCAACATGTTTTCCAGCGAGTGATTGTTCCTCATCTTTCTCCAATCTCACTCTGAATTTTGGAGTAATACCCCACTAGGACCACACGATCTGCCAAGAAAGTGATCCACTACCCTAATTAAACACTCATAAAAAAATTGCCACATAAGTTACATCTTACTCCATTACCTAATCAGATCTATGACACACTTCCATCCCTCAGCGTTTGATTTCTGAGCCATGAAAATTTCTGCAAAATTCAAATGAAAAACTTATATGTCAAATTATATTTAAATTTTTAAAAAATAGATGCTATTAATATACAAATAAAGAAAAATATAAACAAGGAAAAAAATTAAAAATTAACATTATTTAATTTAAATATGTTAAAAAATAGAAAAAAGCTTTAAATTTAAAATATTTTAAAAAAATGACAAATTGTTTTAAAAATATAAAATATAATATAAAAATTACAAAATATAAAATTAATGACAAAAATAAACCCCCGTTGATGGGTCTAGGGTTCGCTCTCCAGCACAAAGTAGGGAGGAGGACTCGGAGTGGATTCCTCCTCCAAGTTTCTTTAAGCTCAACTTTGATGGCGCAGCTGGAGCAATTCCAAGAGCGTCTAGAGTTGGTTGTATAATTAGAGATTGCTCTGGCTCTTTGAAGTTGTTGGATGGAACCAAAAACGAAGAGGAATCTCAATTTTTGGTCTAAGGCCTCGAGGTGGTGATTCAATGTGGTATTGAGAAAGTGATTGTTGAGGGAGATTCTATGGTCTTGATTCCTATACTTAGAAATCACAAATCAAAAACATGTCATATTCAAAACATGTTGGGGAGAGCTTGGCGGCTTTTAACCTCATTGGGGGCTTGGGAAGCAAAGCACTACTTCCATGAAGCCAATCGGGAGGCAGAATTTTGGGCAAATCAAGGCATATCTCAGCGTGAAGACCTAGTTATTAATAACAAAATAGATAGATGGCCAGGTTTGGAAGAAGTTGGTAGGGGTAGTTTGTGATGGGATCAACCGTCTCACTCTTCCTTTAAGACCGCAATCATGAGTAGCTAAGGTCTTTGGGTGATTTCATTGTTTTAATGTTATCACCTTTGTTTTGATTTTATCAACTTTGATGGAGTTAGTTGTCACTTTTCCCGTTTGTTGCATGGATTTGTAATGACGTGACACTATGGTAATGATTCTCGTGGGTGGGTGTCTTGTCAATGGTTTTGAAAGGAGTTGATCCGTGGGACATTCACTACCCACGATGGTTGGCCCTTTTCTTCCAGATCCTTCTCCTGCTATTCCTTATGACTGTTATATCATTTCAACATGAGGTCGAGGGAGCTTGGTTATTTTAAGACTTGTTTTGTTCTTGGCTATGCTAATTGGTATCTATTGTGGCGAGTATGGGTTGGATAGATGAACCTCTTTATTATGGAGAAGATCGAGAGATGGCCTTTCACAATGCGGTCTCTAAAAGGCCCAAAAATATTTTATGGGCTCTCTCAGGGCTGATCACATGGAGATTTGGGACATCATTGGTATGGACTATGTACAAATTGAAATTAGGAGCAACGTAAACTCGGAAGTTGCCTTTGTCTCTGTTTCCAATTTGCTCAAGGCTTTAAATGATAAAGACACAACTAGGAGAGTGGAAGAGAGCTTTGTGCATCCATACTTTAGAGGTAGGTTGGTCAAAGCCCTCGAAATTGTCAACGTGGAAACCTCCCAGTGGCTTCCTCTCTTAGGCTTGGAAACCAAGGGCCTAGTTTCACTTAGAACTTTCAAGGAACTAGAAGAGTCGTTCTTTAGATTGGTGAACTACATGGAGCAGATGCAGGTTTTCATGTAGGATAGAAATTCTCAACAGGGTAAGCTCTTCCCCCCTCTCAATCTGGGAGCCCTTAAAGCTCATTTGTCTTCTCTTAGTCACCTATTGGAATGTAAAATGCCAAACAAAGTTGCATTGGCAGCCAAGTATCGAGTCAAGGTGAGTGGGACAAGGAGAAAAAGGTGATGGGGTGAAGGAAAGCAGGAAACACTAGTCTGGCTAATGGATTGGGTGACTCCCCTGGAAGGAGTGACATAGGGAAGGTGAGTGGGGGCATTAAAGTTCTTGTCAAGCCTAGTAGAGGAAGAGAGGAAAAATAAGCAGGGTTGTCTCTCATGTGGAATTAGAAGACCACGGTGTTAGCTTCAAGAGCGGCATTGGTGACTACAACAAATCTCATGACGGGGACAACTCTAGGGGTCCCAATGATGGTGTGGTAAGCAAGGCACTAAAGGAAAATCGTGGCAGAAGGATCTGTGATGGCAGTCCTATGGGTGGCAGTGTAGGGATTGGTTCTGGGATCGCTAGTGGTGGAGATCACACTGAAGATAAGATTGATGCCAGAGACTTCATACTAGGTGGATTCAGAGGCGGAAGCCACAGAGGGAGCGGTGTTGGAATCAAGGAGGTGGTTGCTGAAGGTGTCGCTGATATGGCAATCAATGTTGTCATCAATGAGATGAGCTTCCCCCACATACTTTTGATTTCATCAATGTGGACACCTATGTGGCTATTGAGGTGGTCAAGCTACCTTGATGCAGGGCTTTTCATGTTCTAGTGGTAATGTTTTGTTTATTTCACGAAACATTAGTTCTTTCTGATAGTTAGTCATAATAATTGTGTTGTATTGAGGTAAGCCACCTGTGTTTTTGTAATCCTTGAATTGTTTAAGATTATCTTTTTTGGGGTTTGTTTTATCGTGGATGTTTCCAATAAAGCAACCATTTTTTTAATCTTTCGTTATTAACAAAAATTACCTATCAAAAAAATAATAGTGACAAAAATAAAAATGAAATTACAAAACATAAAATATTTTTTTTTTAATACATTAATAAAATTAAAAATCACAAAAAAATAAGAAAAAATATTAAAAAACAAATTAGAACAAAGATTAAAAACAAATAAAAAATTATTTAAAATATAATTACAAAACAATGACATAAAATTAAAAAAGTAAAATACATATTTTGAAAAAAATAAATTAAAAAATCATGAAAAAATAGAATAAATGGAAATTTAAAAATATAAAAATTAATGATAAAAATAAAATTACAAAACTTAAAATAATTTATTTTATATATGTAATAAAAAATAAAAATAAGCAAATAAAAAACATTAAAAAAATAAATCAATTGTTTCCAAACCGATAGCAGAAGCAGTTGGCAAAGGAGATAGAGCGGACTTTTGAGGACTCAGTGGAGTGGATCAAAGAGGAGCTCTTGAAGAAGAATCTGATGACGAAGGAGATGGAGATCTTGAAACTGCAACAAGAAGTTCAAATTGAGTTTCAAAGGTGATCGGCAATAAAGTTGCGCAAAGATTCGGATCGGGAGGCAAGGGTGTGCGGGCTGGGAAGTAGTGAAGGCAAACCAATTTGGCGCTCATGAGATGAGCAGTGATTTTATTGCTTCCCTAGCTAGATCATCACCCATAGTTGGATTTCCTATGTTTATTTCCGTATCTAGGGTTTATCTTGGTGTTGAGGAAGTCGTGAGTTCAACTAATGAAAAGGATGAATCAATGGAAGAGGAAGTTGAAGGCGGTCGTGGAAAGGTTTTGTGCAACTTGTCAAAGGTTGTTTTGGATCTCAAAATTGATGGAAGAGAATCTTTATTGGGAGTGGATCTTCCTAGAAAATTTTATTACAAGATGTGTTAGTCAATGGGTGTGATAGTGAAGGGGGCGCAATGGGAGGTTGAGGAAGGGAGGTGGATCGGGAAGGCTATCAAAATGGAGGATTTCAAGTTTGAATGTATCCATTGACGCCCTTCTATACCCCTTTCCTTGTTGACTAACTTGACTCTACCCTTATCTAAACCTTGTGTATCGAAGCTAGTTTCTATTGTCCTTTTGATTGGATCCTCCTTGCTTTATTTTAGCTTTCAGTCCAATCACCCTAGGGCATGGTTGGCTCTAAAAGAAATAGGGCTTGATTTGGTGATAGATTTGGGGTTTTCTTTGCAGTTGGATGGGGTTGCCTGCTTTGCTAGGGCCTATGCGAGGGCTTGGGAGATTGTTGTTGTGAAAGAGGGTGCTAAAGTGTGCCGAAGTTCGATCATTAAGAAGAAGCTTCACAAAAAGTTACAGATGGTGGAAAGGGTTGAGTGGAAGATCCCCCCTCGCCCATGTCAGGTTGTCTAACACAAGTTTTGGGGGACAATGTGTCCCCAAGACAAGGCAACTAGATTTGCCTCGACTAATGATTAGTAATTTAGGTTGTAGGTGTTTCTTTATGGGTGATGGGAGACTTCCAAATGTCTGCAGACTCTAGGAAGTTGAGTTGAAGCTCATGAACAATTGTTGTGGAAGATGCCAACTTTTGCTGACATGATGGTCTTAGTTGCATTTTTGTGTAGATGATCAGGAAAGTGGTAAAAGTGAGGAAGTGGCACTAAGAAGACTATTCTTCTTGGTTTCAGCGATGTTGGTTTCAATGGTTCTCCTAGTTTGTATAGGCTATGATGGAATTTTTTTGCTTTTTTTTAATGTTTTTGAAGGCCTTTAACTGGTGTAGAATGGTTGCGTTTGCCCCGATTTTTATTTTTAAGGGTTGAGTTCTTTTGGCATTGCCCCTTGGTCGGGTGGTTGTGTGTTTTTTCCAACAACTCGCCTTCTTTGGTTGTCTTATCGTGGACTATGTTCAATAGGCAATAGTTTTTTATAACCTTTTGTCCCTATCATTATCGAGCCTATGACTTATACATTGCCATTGGGGGCATTGTACCTACAACTATCTTATGAGCTTTATTAATACTATCTATATATTGCCATTGGAGACATTATATCCACACACATTACCATGCTTATTTATATCTTGCCATTGGGGGCATGATGCACCCATGTGTCTACTGATTTTACTCTACTTATATCAAGACATCACATTGTCCTCCTTACACCTAGCCACATTGGGATTACTACATACATACATGGGCTACTCCATATACATTGGGTACTTTTATTTTCCATATCTTACCATTTTAAGGCATATCTTTTTCCCTCCTCACCAAGTGATATCAAGGCATGTTATTTGTCCCTCCTTTCCCACTATCGCTACCCTCACACAGGTCAAATATTAATATCTCATCCTCACATGAGTCTTATTAAACTATCAATATTTACATGATGATATACTATCCGAGGGATGGAAGGATGAGCTCTGAACTTATGGATTGGGTGCACCCACACTTTTTCATCAACAACTCTGGTGTACCTACAAATATTCACAAAAACATGCAAGTAGTCAATGTCTTTGTGAATCAACAGTCCACATATGTAACTGAAGCAACTAAATCGAAAAATTAGCAAAGGAACGAATATACCCTATTGGTATGCAAACCACATTGTCGCTTCTGGGAACTCTAAAACTGACTTGACATTGAGCTCGAGTGCTCAGGTGCAAAAGTGTAACTGGAACTGAGCTAAAATGCTCAAGGACGAAACAATAAATTGAAAACTTTGACCCTAAAAGATTTTAAAGTGAATCATGCAAACTCAAGTCTGCTTCTTGATGAAGGATGTAATGTAGACACCTAATTTTGGTACAAAACCCTTTTCTATTGCATCTTTGTCATGCTTTATCACTCTATGTCCATGTGCACACATTTGGTTGTTTTCAATATATTTTCCCCTTGTGTTGGGCCCTATAATCTCTCATTGACTTAGGTCCTCCTTACAACTTGACTTTTTGTTGGCTTTGGGTCATTGATAATACCTCCATCTAAAATGTTTGAAAACCTACAAATCGACTATTTAGTTGCTTCTATGCTCATGGAATGTCCAAAACACTATTTTAGGGTGTTTTTTTAGGTCATAGTCGGCCCATGATTCTATCCCCTTAACTTTTGGGTCCTTTGTGCCTTGATTTTCATCCTTTACTATCTTTTGTGGTCGGCCTATGTGTAAATATGCCTTTGTGAAGCCTATATATATACAAAGGTACACTTATTAGCCATTTCATTATCTATTCATATCATCCAAATCTCTTACGAGCAAAGTCTCTCATGCACAATCATTAAGTCTTATCAAGATTCTACACATTTTCCAAATGAATCTACACATTAGTCCAAGTTTGCCCTCATCTATCTTGCACCATCACACTTGTACCAAAAGTCTATAGTGAAACATATAGTTTCATTTGATTATTTAGGGAGAAAAGGTGAAGCCCTCTCTCATGTTGGGTTGGGAACACTCACAAGCACTAGAACTACATTAAACCCTGATTCCAAACGTGTGGGATATGTAGTTGCAACTCCTCAAGAGGTTGTCCGGGTCAACTAACCTTGCACATACTCTATTCTTGTAACATTGACGTATTAGGTCAAAGTTAAAGAAGCAGCAAAACCGACATTTGTGCTCATCAATTATGCAAAGTGAAGCTAGGATTTTGTGCATGTCTCCATCGAAGTGATCCAGAAAATCACAAAACCAAAAAATCTGCAGAGGTCAAAAACATTGTACCAAGTTAGAATTGGCGGTCTACTAATTCTGCCCCTTTTCCAAATCTCAGTCTGATTTCAAGATTTTCATTCTGCCAATCTGAAAAGTTTGCTTCTAGTGTAAGAATTCAGTTTGTTTTCAAAGATGTTAACAACTTCAGCTATTTTTCTATGATAACATGTGATGCACGTGACTCTTTCTTTTGAGATGAGTGATTATACAAGAACAGGTACAAATCTCTCACCTCAAAAGGGGGCATCTATTCAAGTATTTTATTGTCAGATTCATATTTTTGGACTGAGATTTACCAAGATTTACAAAGAAACACCAGATGTCTACTTGTTTTAACTATTTGCGCACATTAATTATTACACCATGCACAACATGCTAAAACTAAGGTACAATAAAAATAATGCAATCAATAACAACAGTCAAATCTAATCTAGTGCCTAAAACAATAACTCGAAGTACCAAGAAATGATTGGACAAGCAATAAACATGAATGAAGAGAGAAAGAATATTGAAACAAACACCCCTGATGACTATCAACGTGTACAAAGAGAAGGTTGTATTGAAGCATATAGTTGCATTTGATTATCTAGGGAGAGGAGGTGAAGTCCTTTATCTCATTTTGGGTTGGGAACACTCACAAGCACTAGAACATTGAGCCTGATTATGAGTGTACAAGATATGTAGATGCAACCCCTCAAGAGGGTGCCCGGTCACAAACCCTTGCACAATTCTATTCTTACGGCATTATGACAAATTAGGTCTACAACAAAGAACCAAAACAAACAATTCTACACATCAGCGGATCAAGCAAATCAGGTTTCATAGTCATCTGCCTTCGTCGAAGCAACCATAAAAAATTTAGGTCCTGAAAATAAGCAGAGGTCACTTTTTTAAGCAGGGGACACAATCATGGGAAAAGGGATAGAATCGTAGGAAAGAGGTCAAAATCGGCCAAAATCTGAAACTTATATGTTTGCAAAATGATTTCAGGGTTTCATTTGTCTTGTTGTTAGGACCTATTTTCCATTATTTTTAGCCTCTAAAAATATAAAAGTCAGTCATAAATAGGTATTACTCTTTGAGCCTCTTTTGTCAAGTTTTGAATATCTAAATATCTATTTTGGCTCATTTCAAATATGTATTTATTATTGTACTTAATGTATTTGCATAAATTTGCATTGTGCCTTGGTTTTAATGTGTTGTGTATACTGTAATTATTATTGTGCATTAAATAGTGAAAACACTTGGCAACAACCATGTATTCCTCAATGATGACATTTATTTAGTGTTAGTTACTAACAACAAGGTTTGGCAACACAACTCCACTATACACTTTGGAAACACCGTAAAGGGATTTCATTATGACAACAATTCCACTTCCAACCCTAGTGACAACTAATCAACTTGCTTCAAGGATGCCCATCAAAGAGTCCTCCATGTCCTAGTTTAGTAATAACTCCCCATCAGTAGGTCAATGATGACCGCCCATCCTATCTTGATCTATTGATGATCTTTCATAGAAGCTTGTCTCCTCTTGAGTTCACTACTTATAATTTTCTCAAGCCATCAAACTTGAACTTAAAAAATTGATCGTTTAAAAATTAGGTCAATTACTCTCCAAGTAGCTTTTCAAGTAGCCAAAGTTACTCTTTAATTTGTTTCACTAATTCGTTAGTCACTGACTAAAGCTTGACCTAAACCAATCACTCCACTAAGGTGGCATTTGAAGTTTCTCGTAACTGCTCTAGGACACAAGTGAATTTATTTTGCAAATGTGGTGTTGAATATCATCACGCCAAAGTGGAGTTCACCCAACTTCTACAACTCAATATGTACCTTCCCCGAAACTCTTAATCTTTCACAGCAAAATGGTGGCTTGTTGAAACTATTGTTAGGTATCTTATGCTAAGTCCTTCACATCCGGCAATACAATTTCAGTTCTTACTTTAACATTCAACATTGATAGTTTAAAAAAAATCAAGTTGTTTGTTCACTACCAAGTACATACCCATCTAGCTAGGAAAATCTAGCTTTAAGACATTCTCATCCACTTGATGAACAGTCATGAACCTTCGCCCTTTAACCAGTCATGAATATGTTGTCGACGTTGAACTAGTTTTCCAATCAGTGATAGGGATGGTGAGTCATATACTTTTCTTGAGCTTGCTCCAAATTATCACATATATCTTGTGGCTCTCTCTACTTTACCATGAATTAATCGGTCTCCTTTCACCCAAAACACTATGTGGTAAGATTTCTAAGAATGTTTCAAACAACAAAAACCAGCAAATCCACATATTTTTGGGTTGTAAAAATGTTGCAGGTAAGAAGAATTTTATCCCAAATTATTGGATGCTTAGCGTTGTAGTCCCTCAACTAATAAATTAACAATCAATCCATCTGCGTATGAATGAAATGCCTATCAAACTCCAAAGTACAATCTAGAATTGACTCAAAAAAATACAATCACGATCTAAGATAATGGGTTTTTACAACCCAACTTATACCCAAAACATACATAAGAAATTAGCCAACCCAAAATCCCTTGTTTTTGAAAAATGAACACAAATATTATTTTATATTTTTTATTGCGCATTTAATGTTTGTTTTGCGAGTTTCAATATTAATTCTCAATCACAAAACATTTCCGACAACCACATCCTAACTTAAGCATTAAATTTTAAGATGTGAGTTTCAATTATAAATCGGCCACTTTGTTAAAAAAAAAAACCTTCATTTTTTGAAATAATGTAAATAAAAAACAAAACGATTTGTAAACAAAAATAAACCAAAATTAAAAAAAACCTAACCATAACAAATGCGCACCAAAATCCCAGAGCCAATGCAAATTCACATTAGGAAAACCCAAGTATGTTGCGGCAATTTTTTGTTGTTTTTGTTTTTTAATGGAAAAATTGATTTTGAAAATAATTGGTTTTCTTTTTTGGGGTTTTTGGTTTAATGTTGATTTTCGTAGCAAGAGATAACCAATGTTATATGTTTTCTAGGTATTTCTCCCTGTTCGTTTATTTTTCTAATGCATTTCATTTTTTTATTTTCGATCAAAACACAAACAAATAATTTAATTGACTCACCATTCATTTCTGACTATTTTTTGTTTAATGTGAATTTTTGCATATTTATTTAATTCTTTGTAGCAAATCAATCCAATATTATTTTTCATTGAGGTATTTTTCTTTAGTTTTAAATTCCTTTATATTCTTTTTTTTTTGGAAAAAAATGAACAATGACTATTTTTAGCATAATCCTTAATGTAATGCTTTCAAAATCTTTGTCATTAGTCATAGGTAGTAATGCAGAATTTGTTGAGAAAGCATTTCGATTTGATGCAGAATGTTATGCCAGTAATTGTGATAGAGTTGAAGGTATTGAGAACCCAGATGATGCTACTCCTTGGGAGTTTTATCAAAAGCGTAAGAACTCTATAACAATCAAATTTCCATCATCTAGGGGTACTAATGAGATCAAAGATGACACTACTCTCTCTGTATATTTGCAGCGACAAAAGAAATCAAGAATCTCATTGTTAGACCATGAAGCTTCTTTTGACAACAACATTGCAACTTCCGGATGTAATAATTTAAAAATTGAAGGAAATGAGAAGCCCTTGTCGTACCATCTTTGTGTTCATCCCACCAACTGTTATGTCAAGGGGTTTGTACCAACATTTAATATTGTTGCTCTTTTTTAAAATAATGAATATGTTTCACAAGATATAGTTATTTGCAGAGTTATTCATCAATCTCGCACAAGGAACCTTGAATTGACACAATTGAATTGTTCTGACGACGATCCTAACCTTTACATCCTTGGTACGCATGATTCATGGATGGAGAGTGTGCACAAAATCTTGTTGGTGCATATGATTTATGCAAATGAATAGGGAAAGCTTATGCTACACCATCCCTCACTTTGTAAAATCAAATATATATTGAATTTGACCAATTTGGAAGAATTTAATGTCAAAATAGATAAGAATGTTGGAGTAATTGAGTAAGATTAATACATTGGAGAGAGTAGGTTGTTTATTCAAACTTGATAGGAAGAAATTCATTAGTTTAGAGGGACTTGTGATCCCAACCTCAAATCCAGTCGATTTTACCATCAAGTCAGACGTGTATTCTCATTTATTACAAAAATTTCCCTAGTTTATTTAAAGAAACCTCATTGAGCATTCCATATCCTGTAGAAGTTTTGCAATGTTTAGCATATGTTTCCACTGGTTAAACATTTTGTTGGGTAATAATTTTTTAGAGTCGAAAAGACATTATTGGTAGAGATCAGAAATTTCCCGAGGGTGTAAGTTTGCACCTGCACGAAATGTTTTACACAAATCAAGGGTTACTGATACCGACTAAAATTATTGATCGTCTGATATTGTGTTTATTTTATTGTATATTTTATTTTGTATTTCACAATTTATGATTTATGACTCAATTTGATGTAATATTCGTATCAATGAATTGTTTAATGTTATGTGCATTGTTTGTTCGTGCAAGTTATGTTGATATTTTTTTTACTATTAGCTCCATTATAAGGTGGGGTCTAACTAGCCAAATTGAGAAAACATTAATTGGCCTCTTTTTCACTACCATTGATGAAAATCACAATTTTTCAGCATCTTGCAATGAAAAGTGATGATGATGTCATGACTACTAGATTAATTACCTCTACAGAATATGGTATGCATAATGCATTGCCTTCATACCTTCGAGTCTTGCAACCCCATCGGGTGCATCGTCACAATATTCACCTTTTATCAAACAAAGTTTTCAACCACCTCAATTGCCACAACATGATTCAAAGTAAGACTTTTGTGGAAATGCCCTATTCAAATAAAAGCTTTATGGTTACCTATGAACTTATTGCTATGCATTATGTGCCATTGGGTACTATTAAGCATAAAAACTCACTGGAGTTCACTTTGGAAGGTTAAGACAATTTGAAGGAGGTAGTTTTCTATATGTGGCCAATGTTTCTTGATAGGTTTCATACAATTTCAGATTCCACTAATTAGACCCATCCTCTCGACAAGTGGCGTGTGAGACCAACATTCAATTTCGATATTTTCATAAGAGTCTACATCCCCATGCTATTGTGTACTTTTCTTGGGATGTACACCAATGGGACCCAATATATAATCGTTATAGACTAGGCATGTGGACTAGTGCCCCCCATTTAGAGTTGTAATGAAAGTATTTAATACTAGATGAATTCATTCACAATTTTTTGTTCTAAACTATTTTTTTGCAATAATGGAGCTCATAATTTGTCATGTTCCCTTGTTAAGGTATTTAATTCATTACAATATTTTCTGTAAAGCAATCCTAAGATCTTTTTTTTACGAAATATAATTCTTTGCCTTGAAGATTTGTTGACTTCCAGTTGTATCTAAGTTTGTTTTAGTTTGTAGTTATTATTGATTCTGCAAATAAGTTTGTTGATATCAACTCTGCAAGTATGTTTTGCTAACATTGCAAAAGAGACAATTGCTTTCAAATGGAAGCTTATTATAATTGCAAACAACTCAAATCTATGTAGATTAGAATAGAGTATTATGCCATGCTTTCAAATATTGGAGTGCATCATCTCATTACTAAATACTTAAATTAACAAACCCTAACTCAACATTGTGACAACAATCACGACCAACAGATAGAGAATATATGTATATACATATTTCCACAAAATACAAGATTTAAAATATCAAATGTTTGTCATTCATGATTCATTAGAACTGACTCAATCTCAAAATGAATCATAGCAGTGATAGAATTGTGTCCTTTCCAAAGCATTACAATGAAGATAACATTAATATATCTAAAGTTTCTCCATCAATGTGTGAATGATGCCCCTATTTTTGTACTTTGTTGACCTTACATTCCATGATAGCCTACTTCACTAGAATGTGCATCCCCCATTGCATGCTCATTAGGAGTCTTTTCCATTAGTTCCATCCTTTGGAACTTTTTCAGCACCCCTATTTCTTTTGCTTTAAATTCATCAATTTTTATACTTAAACGTTTCACTTGAAAAGCCTATCTGTCAATATCAATGGTTGAATCCTTCAAAGTGTTCAATATATGCGTTATCATTGGTTCCCTTTCTTGGCTTTGTTGTTCCAACTCTAATATCTTTTTGTTTTTTTCTACAATAGATCTTTCCAATCCATCTATCTTTTGATCTTTTTCTCTAAGCATTGTATTCCTACGTGCTATTGAATTATTAATATTTAATTTCAAGTCTGACAATATTTTTTCCAATACATAATACTTGTTTTCACACACCTTCCTATATACATTATCATTAGCCATAGAAGTTACACTCTCCATCAACTCAATTATTTTTTTGTTATAACTCAGCCTATGTACTGTCCAGTCTGGCTTCCAACCTTTTGACATGAATTTCCTTTTGTTCCAGAGAATTCTTAGGAGAAGAATTTTCTTCTTCCTGAAATTTTACTTGTACTTGCAATTTGACATTATTTCCTTCCAATTTAATCAGTGTTTCTTGCATGTTTCCTATCATAGTGTCTTTTTTTTTAATACATTTCCTAAGAGACAAGTTTTCGAGTCTTCCTACTCCTTATTCACCCTAAGACCACTCAATATGTTCATTGTTGCTTCAAGATTTTGATGTGACGCTTCCCTCAATTTTCTTTTTTCATGATCTATTTAAATCTACATGACACATGGGTGTATTATCTCTTCACAACGACCATTTTTTCATTCCCTCACAACTCAATTTTATGTTCTAGGCAAAGTAGCTCGCATAATTTACTTTCTGATTGTTTTTTATAGTTCTTAATACTAGAAAAATATTTGTATAAAATACACCAGGAGGTTTGTTTTGAAAAACATATCTTCTTACTATATCAGCAGTCTCACGCCATAGAGAGCATAGCTTTACACTAAAACAACATTGAATTGATGTTATTCCCTCTGCTTCCTCCTTGGTATCAAACACCTAATAAAGTACTTGAGTGAATTGATCTTTCATATCCCTATTAAATTTTATGCATAGAGTGTCCTTGTCATTGGATAATTTTGTAGCTTCAACAATGTTGTCTACAGACATTGTAATGATGGCTCCTTCCACCTCTGTCTTGCCATCTACTGAGTCTTCCTTTCCAATGGGGATGTAGTTTTGTACAAACTGGTGCACCTCATTTTCATTGGCATCCACAAACATTATGCAAAAGTCAAATAAATTGGCCCTAATTAACACATCCTTCAATTCTTTGGAACTATGAATTAGTGCTCTGTCATCTTCTTTCTTTATTATTGCAAGTAGCCCTCTTTTCTTTTTCCCGACACTTCTTTCATTCATCGCCTGCACTACTTGCGTGTTTTCTTCCACCTACTTATTCTTCCCCTTCCCTCTTCCCATTGACTGGATTCTCTGCACAATAAAGGCTTTGGTCTCACGACAATATGTCGGGCGTTTACCTAAGAGCTCATTATTCACATTTACCGTATCTTCATGTAAGAAGCTAGGTTAATATGTGATTTATTTTAGACTATACCATACAAAGTACATTTTCTACTTAAGTACGCTACAGACCCACTCAAATGTATCAAACAATAACATGTATTCACCTACCAACAAATGATATATGTATTAACCTATTATTCGTCGTTAAACAAATATAAGTGTTGTTTGATACATCCTAATGAAATCATATACTTATAAATAGGCGAATAATATATGTATTCGCCTATTATTCACCATTAGAAGAATACAAGTGTTGCAAATAAATCCTAGTGAAATCATATACTATGTATTCGCCTACAAGTAAATAATATATGTATTAGCCGATAGGTGAATATATAAGCAATTTTATATGTATTAGTATGATTACATGTATTCACCTACTGGCTAATAGTATAAACATTAGCCAATAGGCGAATACATAAGCAAATTTATAAGTTTTTAATGCCGCTCATGTGTGTTTAAGTCATTTATTATTAATACCGCTTGTGTGGATTTAAGTTATAACAAATAATCAATTAATGATGTCATCGTCATTTACTCGTACAAGAAAAACCCTTGAGATTAGTAGGTCGCCAATATTATTAACGACTAAACATTAAGGAAACAAGGTATTGTGGCCATTGTCACATTGTAGCCATTGCAGTCACAGTCGCAGATTGAATCACATTGAAACAATGCCACCGAAAGGGTCCATGGGCTTTAGGCAACAAAAGAAGCAAAGGAAGACAGCCGGAACTGAGGAAGAAAATGTGAAAAATCCACTGAACATGCAGATTGTCGTCACCACCCATCAGGAGCCTAAGAACCTGACAATATCCTGGAAATGTTAGGATTGTTATATGCTTCGTGGTTATGCTTCGGGTTGCAAGGACTGGAAAAAAAGATTATGTACTTTCAACTCTAACTACTGTTGTGGTTGCCCAATTAATAAACATGTTGGCCTACGTTCTTGACAATGACCAATTGACACTAATGGTGGTTAATTACTTGACGGATCAAGTTTCAATAAAATATGAAGGTATTACCTTGGAACTTACCCCTCGGTTGTTTGATAAGGTATTTGGTTTACCCAATCATGGAAACAACATTGTGGAGGTCCATGTGAGTCCTGCCACTACGGAAAATTTTAGTTTAAAAGCTTTTGTGGGTTTACTTGATGAAATCAATGAAAATAAAAGCTATAGTATTGAGTGGTAATGCGGTAAAAACAATTTTTGAATTTGCACTTTCAAGATTATTTGTGACTAAAATAAATACAGAAATTTCCGTGTGGATGATTGGGTTTGTTCTCAAAATTATGAAAGGGGAAAAGTTAAATTGAGCATCATATGTTTGTAAAAGATTCATTCAACAATTGCATAAAATTTATCCCCAGGGGTATGGGATTTTTACATGTTCTATTTATGCAATGGTTTTAAACTATTTACTTCAATATGATTTGATAGAAAGAGAAAACCCTACAATACCTTCAATGTCCAGGCTGAAGGAGAATATTGGTATGCTTACAAATGAACAGTTGAAGAGAAAGTTTGATGTGAGGAGTTTGAGAAGAGTAAATAAGAATATTGATGTTAATGTAGAGGATGAAAGTGAAATTTCACCTTCAGGTGAACCATCGATACAGTGTAAGAAAAATATTTGTTTGAAAAGAAATAGAAATGTAGTTTTGGAAGATGTTTCTTCAAGTAATGAAGAAGAGACTGTTGAAAAGAACAAAGAAGAAAATTCATGTCATCCCTTTGATGGTGAACTAGATGTAGAGGTTCTTTGGGAGAAGCATAGGCTGAAACTATGAGTGGTGGTGAAAATCCTTGTCAAAACTTTTTAAAAGATTTGGGTGGCTTTTCATTTTTTGATTTGCCAAAGGATATCAATGTTCCTACTCAAACAATACACACAAAGCAGAGACTGAATTATTTACAGAAAAGAATGGCACTTATATTGAGTGAATCTAAAGGGAAGCAACACATCATTGATTTAAGGAATTAATAAATGACATGATTTGGAGGAAGTAAATCCTTCTTTAATTGAAAACAAAGCATTTATTAAATCTGAGCAGTCAAATGTAAATATTGATGGTGGCTATAGCCTAGATATGTTGGAAACCTATGCAGATGAAATGGTGAACACTGTTGAGGTTGAAATGTGTTGTTCATGATCATGTAAAAGAAAAAAGTTCCAATTTGTTAGTTGATTTTATCTACCTTGCTTGTGACGGGAGTTCTGAAAGATTTAAAGCTCTAAAGGATAGATGTGAGAGGTTCAATGTATACCAAAAAGTTAATACTATTCTTGCTTTACAGGGGAGTGATCACATCACGCCTGCAAGGAAAAAAATTGAATGACTCAACCACGTTTATCCAAAATTTGAACATGGAAGCCATGGTGTATAATAATTATTCTGTTGTTATTGTTGAGAACCTAAGAACTATTGAGAAGGAGAAACAAGAGTTGAAGACAACAAATGAAAAGTTGAAGATAAATAATATTAATTTGAGAAAAAAAACATTGGAAAATAAGGTTGCAAATCAGTCTATTGTGATAGAAAGAGTTGTTGTGAGTGTGATATCTGATAAGGGTTTGAATGCAAAGTTGTTACTTCAATTGAAAAGCTTAAAAAGACACTGGCATTACAAGAAGAAACCATGAAAAAAATGGAGGAAGTTGAACGATTAAAGGGAAATTGTGATGTTGATGCTAGTATATTTGATCTTGCACCAATTAATGCGCATATAGTTGATTTAATAAACTTGCAGCATTCAAATGTGGAAATGCCAAGTACTCTTGAATTTGCAATTCCGCGTCATTCACATGGTTCTCTTGATGTCAGTTCAAACCCCAAGCATGGTGACACATTTGGATCAAAACTAGTAGGATCAAGATAATCCACACTTGAAGTTGATCAACAAGAGCAGAGTGAAATGGGATCTAAGAAGGGAGCAAAGCAAAATGAAATGGGAGTTGAGAAGGGAGCAGAGCAGTAGGATGTGGTGCAAAGTAAGGAGGCATGCCAGGATACATGTGATGTTTCTAACTTATGATGTTATGATGTTCCTTGTAACTTATGATGTTATGATGTTACTTGTTTACTCTATGTTTCATTTGATGAGAGTGTTGCTTGTTGACTTCTGATGTACGTAGTTGGGGTTTATGTGATGTATCTAGCCAAGGCTTATGTTATAGTTCATTAGATGAGTGCTACTTAATTGTTGACTTCTGATGTACCTGACTGGGGTTTATATGATGTATCTAGCAAGGGCTTATGTTATAGTTCATTAGATGAGTGGTACCTAATTGTTGACTTCTAATGTACCTAGCCAAGGTTTATGTTATATTTCATTAGATGAGTGCTACTTAATTGTTGACTTCTAATGTACCTAGTCATGATTTATGTGATGTACTTGGCCAAGGTTTATGTGATTACTCTTGCTCAAGTTTTTACATGATACCCGATTATTCTATGATATTCCCTTTTTCAATAATATTGTATTATGTGATTTTGCTTCTTAAAGGCACTACCTGTTCTGTACTTTATTAATGCATTGCATTTGTATATTATGGTTGTTACGTATGTTATTGAGTGGTAGATAAGTTCGCTACTTAAATCTTCTTACTCATTTGAGTCCTGATTTATCTAAAAATAAAGAGTCATGTAATACATTTTGGCCCCATATTGTAGTCAATACTTTGAACCGTTCATTTTTGCATCCAAATGTATTTGTTAACATGAACTGTGCATTTTTGCTTCCAAATGTATGTCTCAAAGTGTTAATTACTTGTTCACTTCTAATGTACCTGGCCAAGGTTTATGCTATGTTTTATTTGATGAGAGTGCTCTGTTAACCTCTGACGTCCCTGGCCAAGGTTTATGTAATGTACCTGGCCAGGGTTTATGTTATGCTTCATTTGATGAAAGTGCTACTTGTTAATTGTTAATTTCTACTTGTTAGTTCTTAAATTTAAGATTACTATTGCTTAGATTTTTACATGATACTCGATTATTCTATGATGTTCCCTTTTTAATAGTATTGTATCTTGTGATTTTGCTTCTTAATGACACTGCATGTTATGATGCTTATTAACGCATTGCATTTGTATATTATGATTGTTATTAAGTATGCTATTGAGTGACGCATAAATTCCTTAATTCTTCTTACTCATCTTGAGTCTTGATTTATCGTAAAATAAAGAGTCAAATAATACATTTCAGCTCTATTTTGCAGTCATTAACTTGAACTATTCATTTTTGCATATAAATGTATTCATTCAAATGAACTGTGTTTTTTTGCTTCCAAATGTATGTCCCATACAAACATAGTCGTAATTAGTAATCAATTATCAATCACCATACAGGATTCAATGATTTCATGTCACCATTCAACATACAATGATTCATCCCTAGCCTTGGATGCATCTTTTGTCTTTGTTGTTTTTCTTTTGTTAGTAGGTGGAGACTCATTTCTTTGTTGTGCCTTCCTTGCCCTACTCTTTGAAACACGTACTTGTTCAATTCCAATCATTGATGTTGGGCCATTATTTGCCTCAGCCGCTTCTTTGTTTTAGCATCAATGGTATCGACAACAGCGCTAACTCCCTCGGTATCTTATTTGACCAATCTCCCTCGTCTCATTTTCCGAAGATGATAACAATGGGGTTAACTAAATGGATAATTAAAATAAATAATAATAAAATTGATCAAAATGTTACTTAAAATAATAAATATTGTTACTAGCTTACTAGTCGATTGAACGTTTTGGTGAAATGGTATCTTTCGATGTTCCTTATCCTCAATTTTCCACTTCTTTCCAAAATGATGTCCTTCAAGATAGGCCTTTTTACCAATTTTGCTTATGGGCCTTTTTCTTGGAAGATAGCTAATTTTCCTAAAGCACTCAATGCTTTCTTACCATGTTTTTCCAATGATTTAAAGACTTATTTCACTGCTTTAGCTTTAACACCAGCGAAACGTGATGCCAACTCCATTGCCCTAATCATTGTAATTTTCCCTGGGGTCTTCTCATATTCAACACTAAGTTGGGTTTTAATGTTTGAAAGCAAGAATTTTCTGTGCACCATCATTTGAAACATACTTTCTGATCTAATGACTAGCTTGAAGAATTGTGCTCTCATCTCGTTAACTAGACACATTTTATCATGCTCGAACATGTTTCTATACTCCAGAGGAGTGTCTCTTCCTCCACCAACATTGGTATTCAAAGTTTCCATCTCCATGTGTTTACACTCCATAGCCTTATATTTTAACCGACCCAATGTAAAGGGATGAACTAACTTCATCATCTGTAAGGCATGGACTCCTTGAACATGCATATAAGGGACCATCTCCTCTCCTAGACACAGAACACAACCAAAGCCCCTCAGTGGCTAGGTTTCCAATCTTGCAAATGAATACTCAATTCAGTTCATTGTGGTTTGCAAGATATAGTCATCATAAACCCAAAAACCAACAGTTTACATATCTTTCCTCATATTCAATTACTGCAGTATCATCTCCTCTAGATGCTTGCAAGTGCAAAATGTGGAAATCTCCATAACACTGCCACATTCTCCCAAGCTTTATATACTTTTGCTCATCTGGAAGGCCTTCGATTACCTAGTTAAAAACAACAAGGAACGAGTTCCCAAGTGAAGCCACTAATTGACACGAAAACAACATTACTAACAAAATTATTATAAATTTTACAAACCATTAAAATGCTTTCATGCCGAATGAGAATCCTGTCAAAAATCGAACCATCTAATTGATTGTAATTAAGATCCTTGTAATCTCGACCTTTATAATAGTACGATTGCTCCAACTTACATGAAATCCCCATTTTTTCTTTTTCATCCCAAATCGTAACAAATTTATTTTTCTTGTGCTTCTTTGATGGATGTTTCTTGTCGTAATCTTGTGTTATCTTTTGAACTTCGTGAAGCATATTCACAACACTTAAAACTCCAGCACGGCGAGTACAATAAACAAAGTTGGTCATCATCCTAGGAGTAAGCTATAAATGACAGATTCCAGCAAACAATTCATTGCCAAGCTGCATGTTAAATATATATTTTTATTTCATGTAAATTAAATGAATAGTATGACATGCAAGGTATCTTTTTCGTCATTGATTCTATTAACATTATAGTTCTTCATAATTGTTAATTCGCAGCCACCTAATGAAGGGTTGACATCTATAATACATTGGTCAAATCAATCTTCCCATCGTTTGCTTGGATCCAATGCGGGGTTCTGTTCTTGTTAGTCATGTAATGCATTGTGAAGAGAATAAGATAAAACAATGACAATGCTTAGTAAGGTAAAAATTATTTTCAAAAAATAGTATTCAGGAACTTCCCTGGAGCAAGCTTGGTGTCATTGAGTACAACTTGAAAATAGTTTGTAAAAAGTATCACCATCAATTATAACATGATTCTTTGTAACCATGTGCATGTCTTTCTTTAGGACTGTGCACCACGGACAATTCATTTCCCATAAATTAAACTTTATTCTTGCATACTAGACTTGTGGCCATGTAATCGGCATTCATACAATTTCGCATTGACAACCTTATCATCAAGCATCTTAGTACCATTTTGACAAAGCAAACGTAATTGATTCATTATATTATTTGGATCTTCAGGATCAGCAGCATGGGCTAAAACCTATTTATACTCCTTACTATCAAATTTTGTTAAGCTTATACAAGACATCAGACCATTATCTTGCACTAAATCAAGTAATAACTCACACACCTAGCCCCTCTATCATAATGGGCATGAGAATCAATACCAAGTTTCAAAGCAACTTCATCAACTCTTGATCCCATTTTTTCTCATATGAATCAACCATAAAAGATGCATACACATTAATGTCCTTAACTTTGACACCCACTATAATACCATATGTTCAATCCCATCCCATATTCATTTCTTCAACTTCTTTGACCCACAACATCATCTCTTTACAGATTGAGGTTGTGTTAACCCATGAAGCACTCAATGAGTGTCAATGCATTTTAAATACATGAAGGTCTTATGGCACATGCTTGATACAACAAACATCTGCGCTAAGTTATGGGGCTTGAAGTCACTGTGGATTTCATCCATAACAATTGATCGAAGTTTTTCTAGCAATTTATTAAAATGCACAATCATGTCTTCAATTGTAGAGCTTTCATCATAATTTTTATTTATGAAGTGCTCCATTGCACTAATAATGCCATTTTCATCCACATCATCAGCGGATTTCCCAGAGAACCATGACCCTACCTCCCTAAATAAGTTTTTTCCCTCCACCATTCGAAGATAATACCAACCTGACCCTTTCTTTAGGTGCATAAAGCCTCTCCTTGATTGTTCGTTTTGTGCCCTACTTTTATGTTTTTTGTTTTCTTCAGCTATTTCAAGTACATTTTGTTCATCACATGCGACATTGAATTGACTGCCCTCAATTTGCACTGAACATTGAACAAGTTGAGTAATCGGCATTTGTTGACTAGCACAATGTGTATTATGAATTGTTGCATCTAAATATGTATCAATTGTATCTCTGTCCCCATCGTGTAGATAAAAGTTGATGGCCAACTTGCTTGACAGAAACACCCGTGTTTATAGTTTGATGACCTGCCATGTTGAATGGAGTTTGATGACCTGCTATGAAAAGAATTTGATGCTCTACCATGTTAAATGGACTCTAATGGCCTGCTATGTTGAATGGAGTTCGATGTCCTGCCATGTTGAATGGAGTTTGATGTCCTGCCATGAAGGGAGTTTGATGCTTTGCCATAAAGGGATTTTAATGCCATTGATGTCCTACCATCATGAAGGGAGTTTGATGGCCTACCATGTTGAATTGAGTTTGAGTGTAATTCACATCAATCGGATTTAAAGGTTGTTTGCCATTGGGGTGTTGAAAAACATTGTCAACCATTATATTGGAATTTGTTGATGATAATGGAGTTCTAAAATTACTAGCCAAGTTGTTTTGATCAACATTGTTTTCTTGTTGATGGGCAACATGAGCACCATGGGAAACACAAGCATCACAGGGAACAACTCTTTTTCCTCTGGATTGAGTGTATTCCAGTTGAATATTGTTTTTTGGTAATATTAAAAGATGAACAAATTTGGCCCTAGGTCTTCCTCTTCTTTACAGAGGAATGTGTGATACCTGTTGGTTTGACGAATCTTCCATTGTAGAGTAACTAAAGAAAATAAATTAAACCCAACTGTAAGAGAATTTAAATAAAAAATGCATGAATGGCGAGGAAATTCAAAGGAAAAAATATAGAATAATAATGTGTTTGTATTAGTCGACAGTCTAACATAAATGACAACGAGCTTGTATTAGCCAATAGGCAAACATAAAGACATATTCATTGATGTGTTTTTATATTAGACAATCGGCAACACAAATGACAGTGTACTTATAGTAGCTAATCAACGAACATAACTGAAAGTTTGTTTGTATTAACCTACCGATGAACATAAATTACAGTGTGCTTGCATTAGCCAACCGGCTAACATAAATCACAATGTGCTTGCATTAGCCGACCAACAAACATAAATGATAACAAAAAAATATTTTTTTCTAAAACTCACAACTGACAAATAAAATATGCGAAAACAAATCTTTGGTAAGAGGGTTTAGCAACATTTACCAATGAAGATCTGGTAATTGTGTGAAATGAGGGATCTGATGCACGTTGACAAATTAGAATGAAATTAAGATAATTATAATGTGTCTAAAACAATGGATATGTAATTTATCCACCGTATGTTCAAATTGGTTTTGGAGAGGACGGTATCGTGTATGCACCATGTAGTAATCAGGGATCAGGTATGTATCAGATAAATATCATGTTAGTATCCAGTAAATATCATGTTAGTATTGGGTATCATCAATGTATATCTAAAATATTAAAATGTGTACCACATTCCAATCCCATTTTTAAATTTAGCAATCGATTGCCAAGTGTTTATTATGATATACAAAATTGACTCTTTTATAATATGATTTATGATTTCGAAGCAAAATTCTAAATTTTCCAATTACTAAACTCAACCTTAACCCACCTCTAACCCAATATAAGCCGGTAATTTTAATATTTTCCAATCGAGTGGCATTATTTAATACGAAAAATGTGATGTGTAAGATAATAATATTTAATGAAATAAAAGGCTTCAACCAATTAAAAAATTGAATATTTTGCAAACAATATTCACAATAGGAGAGGCATTACTCTTGGCTTGTTTGTTATGTACCCAATGAATATCTTTGCAGCCTCTTGTCCACTCATTGTCTACTTATAGGGGATTAACGTTGCCATCTTGTTGAACCTATGGATGACCACAAGCAACATTCCCACACTGAGCCTTTGGCAAGGCTCAATGAAATCCATCGATATACTTTGTCGTGGGCAAATCAACACTAGCAACAATGTGTACAAAGCCAACTTTCTGTTTGTCAGCATGCTCATGTTGCACAACAAGCATTCTTTGACAAATCTTTGTGCATCACTATCCGTTCTTGGCCAGTAGACTTAGTGTTGGAGTTGAACCAATGTCATGCCCACCCTAAGTTGTCTTTGCTACCTTAAACGAATGATGCTCTCACTTAACATCACCTTCACATCATCAAAAAATATATAGAGCATATTCAATTTCTGCAACTCTTTGTCAATGCGGTAAACCATGTGTTTTTGGTTTGTCATTGTAGATATACCTTCTTATAGTTCAAAGTAAATGCCGCTAAATTCATTGTCCTCTACATACTTCTTTAATTCCTCGCACAGAAAATGGCACCAACGGCATGACCACTCCCAACACTAAGGTCATATGTGGGCATGACAAGAGTTCTGCCATTTAGTTGTTTCTCCCTTTATTATATTGATCAATAAATTGATCTACTACATAAAAGCCATACACTTGAAATTTCAACTTTGCTACAGTTTTCCTCTGTCTGTAAGAACTGCAGGGGCTTATGGTTTGTAAGCACTACATTCTCGTTTCCCAACAAATACAAGTCTGTGATAATCTGAAAAGGTAATGGCTTTAAAAAGAATCAACTCGAGTGCTTCCACACTATAAATCTAATGAATTGTTTAATACCCAATTGACATGACAGAATCATTCCCAATGCAAGGTACTCTTCAAAAAGAAGATGGTAACAAGTCACCTCTGGCCTCATAAGGAGGCCTTTGTTTTTAGGCTCACCTGTTCAAAATTTTGAGGAAGATTGAGCATGAACTCAACTAGAGAACTTTTGATACATATTGGGGACTTATCTAGAAGGACTTTCGAATCTGGCCCCACTCAAAGGAACTTTGCCCATGGCCTCAGCTGAAGAACTATTGTCATCAGTCTGCGGATGGCCTCAACTGGAAGGTGGCTACATGCATCACCTTGTTAGAAAGCCAACTACCAATTCGATGATTAGTTCCTCCATAGGAAGAGCTGATTAATGTATAGCTTCGGTTGTAAACATGCAAGAATCAAGCATGGCTTTTCAAAACAAAATTTACTCGTAAGTATTTTTAGGAAGTACTTTTCATAACTAATACAACTTTATTCATCAATGTAACTTAGCAAGGCCAGAAAAATCTGCTTACACAAACATGTTAGAAACAAAAAGAAAACTCTAAAAACTAGATTACAAAGCTAAAAACAGATACGATTGTAGTTTTCCCAAAAGGAGCTGCTCAAAATAGGGAAAATTGCATGATATAAAATAAGTTAATAATAAATGGAAAAATATGGCTAGGAGAATTCAGACAACACTTGAACTGTAATTAGAGGCCTCAAATCTGCCCAAAAGTCTAATTTCACTTAATTGCTGGCAATCTAAGCTGTTTGTGAGAAGTTTCAAGCACTTCAAGACTTGAACATCAGTATCCGAACCTTGGTAGGGCTGTCTGCAATATGTGTCATACATATTACTGTAGTGGCATGCAGAAATCAAAACAAAAAAAAGAAATTATTTTGACTTCAAACTAGGCAAGAAAAGTTATGATATCTTTCTCCAATTTCTATATAAAGAAAAACCTTGTAATGGCCCTCACTAGTAGGATCATCAAAACACTGATCTTGCACTATGGAATTCCATCAAACAGTTGGTACGTTTACAAAAAAATACTAATATAGCGTTATGGATTTTTGTCAAACAGTTGGCAAACAGTTAAACTACACTGCTGTAAGAGTAAACTGAATATAAAACAAATCTACTCAGTTCAATAATTCAAAAGATTTAGTACCAATATACTTATTTATGGAAATATAGTTCCTTTTTACAATAGATGGCGATTTTCAAATTTCAAAACATGAACAGAATGAACAGCATATAAAGGATTTGGTACAAATTCTTGAATCTTTATTCAAAGAGATGCAGATGTAAATAGAACATATAAATTCGCTGAAGACAAAAAAACCTGGTTTGTTTATTGCGCCCAGACTGCTGTCCGTACACTGCTGTGGGTACAGTCCGTACTGTACGAACTGGTACGATTCCGGCTTTTAATTCTTGTCTCCACTAGCAAGTGCTGAATCTGTCCTGAACATGGACGCCTACGCTGGGGTAAACATTTCTCACCATAAAAAATTTCAATCTCCCAACCAAGCATGAATTTCGGACAATAATATAAATTCTGCTGGAAATCGCAGTTTGCTGGCAGCGCCCAAAAAAACCCTGCCATATTTTACTGCAGGTACAAGCCATACCTGTACGGACTGTATAAAAATATATATAATTTGGTAAGCCCTCCAAATGGGACACTGATGCAGTTGCCTCACCAAAGGACTCCAAATTGTTTATCTCTCGAACTCAGTCTGAATACTCAATGAAGCTCAACATGAAATGGCTGAATACCACTTCCAATGTGCAACCCTTCAGAAGATCTTCCACTTCCTCAGTTATGCAATCTCTTGAGAGGTATCGTTCTCAAGGATTTTCGCTGAATATTTGTAGACTATCAAGCTCCACAAATGCTCAAGAAGACTTGAATGAGAAAATAGACTTGAATGCCCAAATGAGAAACCCATGGGGTCTATTTATGCACTTTTTGGGAACTTCTAGAAGTATCCGTAATACATCTTGTAAAACCTCATTGTACTTTTTTTTTAAAAATAAAAAGTAACTTTATAAAATAAAAGTGCATTTTAATTTAAAAATATAACATTTTGGCCCCATATAAAAAGTAATGAATAAATATAAAGTCTTCAAGAGCATAACGAGCCATCTAATCACCAAATAAATGCAAAAATGACTCTCTCATCACCATCATCTGCCTACGAGAGTCTGGAATAGGCAAATTTGCGTAAAGTGTCATGTCGTACTAGTGAGAGGACATGACAGTCCGCCCCTCCTAAAATTGCTTGGCCTCAAGCAATCTTAATGCCGGATGCTGCAGAATGGCCTCACCCTCCCAAGTAGCATCCTCAATGGGTAGATCCTTCCACTTAATCAGGTACTCTCTGATCACCCCCCTGTGAAGTTGCTTCTCTCTGCTATCCAAGATGGATTCTGGAACCAAAATCAACTTCCCCTCATCATCTAAGGGAGGTAACACTGCAGAGGGCACCACACTCTGACCCAACGCCTTCTTGAGGCGTGACACATGGAATACATTATGCACTCTACTATCTGCGGGAAGCTCCAACTCATAAGCCACCTCACCAACCTTCCTGATAATCCTGAATGGTCCATAGTATCGTGGCTTGAGTTTCTCTGCACCACTCTTCTTGAGAGTGGATTGCCTGTATGGCTGCAACATGAGGTAGACCATATCATCCACCTCAAAACTACGCTCAGTCCTTTTTTGGTCTACATACTGTTTCTGCTGGTTCTGAGCTTTGGCAATGTTGTCTCTGAGAGTAGCAACTATGTCCTCACTCTCCTGTAGTAATTCACCTGCACTAGGTACCCAACACTAAATCCAGAAAACTGGGTGCCTCATAACCGTAAAGTGCCATGAAAGGCGTCATCCGTATAGTCATGTGGCATGTAGTGTTATAGCAATACTCGCAGATATAAATCCATCTGACCCAAGTCCGCTGCTGAGCTACCACATAATTTCTCAAATACCCTTCTACCTACTGGTTTACTATCTCCGTTTGACCATCGGTCTGTGGGTGATAGCTGGTGCTAGGTGTAAGCTCAGTACCACATAACCAGAATACCTCCTGCCAAAAGTGACTCATGAAGCGGCTGTCCCTGTCGCTCACAATGTTTCGAGGCAAGCCATGCAACTTGAAAACCTCCTGGAAAAAGACCTTTGCCACCTGAACCGCTGAGTATGTAGTAGTGATGGGGAACAAGTGGGCATATTTTGTTAATCTATCCACCACCACATAAATACAATCTCGCCCCTGTGCCTTGGGCAAACCTGTGATAAAGTCCATGGAGATACACTCCCACTTCCTGTCAGGAATAGGAAGTGGCTGTAGGAGCCCTGCTGGATACGTGTGTTCTCGTTTGTTTTGCTGGCAAACAAGACAATCCCGAACATACTGCAAAACATCAGCCTTAAGCCCTTTCCAGGTGAACCTTTCCCGAACTGCCCTGTAAGTCTTGAAGTACCCGAGATGGCCTGTTGTGGGTGAGTCGTGAAGTGTTCTCAAGATCAGCTGCTTAACCTTCGATCCTGGGACTAAATAAATCCTATTCTTGTAAATGATCAAATCATCTACAAGTGTGTATCTGGTATCAATCGCTGCCCCCCTCCACTATATCAGAGGCCCATGTATCCCTAGCATATTCTGCTATAATTAAATGTTGCCAATCCTCTGAGATCTGGATTATAGACGTAAGGTGTGGCCTGCGAGATAGAGCATCTGCAACAACATTCTGCATACCCTTGACATACGTGATGTCAAAGTCATATGCCTGCAACTTACCCATTTTTGTTGGCGATCATTCAAGTCCCGCTGTCCCAAAAAGTGTCTCAGACTGTTATGGTCAGTCTTTATACAGAATTTGCTGCCCACAAGATACTGTCTGAACTTGGCTAGGGCATGCATGATGGCCAACATCTCCTTATCGTAAATGTTAAACGATCACTCAAGCCCTCTAAGTTTCCTACTCTCATAAGCAATAGGGTGCTTGTCTTGCATGAGTACAGCACCTACTCCTCCAGATGCATCACATTGAAGCTCAAATGGCTTCAAAAAATCAAGCAATGCCAGGACCGGGCATGTGGTCATTATCTCTTTGAATCTCATGAAACACTCCTATGCCTCATGAGTCCACACAAATGCCCCTTTCTTCAACAAATCTGTCATGGGTGCAGCAAGTCGTGAGTAGCCACTGACAAATCTGCGATAAAACCCACATAGACCAAGGAACCCCCTCAACTGCGTAGGGTTCTTTGGTGGTGGCCAATCAACAATAGCGCGAATTTTTTCAGGATCCATCCGCACTGATGATGTGTCCCAAATATAGAAGCTCAGTCATGCCCAAATCGCATTTGGATTCCTTGGCATACAAGGACTCCTGCAATATATCCAATACTGTCTCCAAATGCTCAAGGTGTTCCTGCCATGACCTGTTGTATACCAAAATATCATCAAAGAATACCAGTACAAATCTCCTCAACTGATGGTGAAAAACCCTGTTCATTGTAGACTGGGAAGTGGCAGGTGCATTATTCAAACCAAAAGGCATGACTACAAACTCAAAATGCCCACAGTGACATCGGAAAGCAGTTTTCTCAATGTCCTGTTCCCGCACTCTGATCTGATGATATCCTGATCTTAAGTCAATCTTTGAAAAATAACAAGCCCCATGCAATTCATCTATCAACTCATCGATGCATGGGATAGGATATCTATTCTTAATAGTTCTTTTGTTTAACACTCTGTAGTCAATACACATCCGAAGAGTATCATCTTTCTTTTTAACCAAAACAACAGAAGATGCAAAAGGTGACTTACTTGGTCGGATGTGCCCCATGGCTAGCAACTCCTTAATGGTCCTCTCGATCTCATCCTTGAGTCACTTCGGGTGTCGGTATGGTGTGATCATGATAGGCTTAGCGCCTTCCTCCAGCTCAATAATATGATCAATGCCTCTATCTAGCGGTCTGCCTGGTGGAATTTCGCTGAATACCTTCTCATATGTTATTCTCAACTTCCGAATATCAGGATGATATTCAGCCTTGTGCTGGTCCTCCTGTGTAGGCATCAAGGTACAAATAGCTGCCCAATCTATGTCATTATGCCTGGCTAGCCTCTCCATTCTCCTAAGTGAAATAGTCCTAACATCACTATTATGAATAGCCTTCAGCACATGTGTTCTGCCATCTACCTCGAACCGTATCTCCATATCCTTAAGTCTCAGGGTAACTTCCTCCAACGAATGTAGCCACTGCATCCCAAGTACTATGTCCATGTCACCCATGTTGACCACATGGTAATCTGCCTTGAACTCATAGTTGTTCAAGCGTAGAGGTAGATCACGTACCATCCTATCACATCAAAGAATAAATCCATCAGCCACCTTAACTTTTAGTCCATCAAACTCCTCAGTGGTGAGCCCACGCCTCTCCACGAAGCGTGCATCAATAAAGTTGTGCGTGGCACCAGTATCCAAGAGTGTAACAACTTTTTGTCCTACCAAGACACCTCTAAGTCTGAAAGACCCCTCTCTCTGACTACTAGATAGACGTGCCTCCTGTAAATGTAATTCTGATTCCTCTTTTTGTACAGCATTATCTTCCTCCTGTTCCTGCTTTGCATCATCAGGATCATGGTACTCTAAGCTGTCTGAATCTGAACCCTCGTAATAAACCCACATCATCCTGTTGGCCTTTCCCTTAGGCCTCATAGGACAATCATGTCCAAACTCATAGGGACCCTTGCAATAGAAGCATAACTTCTTCTTACGCAGGTCATTAAGCGTCTCCTTATCCAATGGTGTAGCTGACTTGCCTTTTGTGTCATCAACCTTATCTTTACTTTTGTTGAATCCCCCTTTATTATCTCTGTATGATGAAGAGCCTTTAGGACTGAACTTGTTTGCTGGTGCTGCAAGTTCCATACTACGGCTTTTCTTTATGGCTTCCTGGAATGTGAGAGGATTAAAGGCCTTAACCCACCCCTTGAGTGGTTCAGTCAACCCTTCTGTAAATAACATGACTATCCTACGCTCTGAGATATCAAGTACCATTGCTGCTAGCTTCTGGAAGTCATTAATATAAGCATCAAGGGAACCATGCTGTTTTAGTTGTGCCAATTCACGGAAACTCATCTCAAGATCTTTGACATCAAACCTTTCAATCAATCTGTTGGTAAACTCCTCATATGTAGTGATATGGTTGTGTCCAAGAGTGACTAACCCATGATACCACCACTCGTGAGCAGCTCCTTCAAGATGCAATTTGGCAAATCTTATGGCATCCTCTTCAGGCATTGGTCTCAAAGAAAGATAATTATCAAGCTTTTGAATCCAAGACCTAGCTGTGCATTTGTTACTTCCATCATAGTTAGGCATGGAAATCTTACCAAGTGCTTTTTGATAGTCATTCCTTGGAGCGTGGCGATCATTTCTTCCTCCTCTCTTATTCCTTTGATTCATGAATTGATCAAATGCCCATATTTCTCTCATATCAGGAGGGAGAGTGGTATACTCCAAGTAGGCCTGTCTAGCTTCATCTCCAAATGGAGTCACTGGAGCAGCATGTAATTGTTCTTCTCTTGGTGTAAAGGTGGGAAAAAGAGGCCTAGAGGCTGATCCTCTAGTGTTTTCAGTACGTTGTATTGACCTTTCCTCATTAACTCCACTATGTTTAGCTGTGTGTTGATGATTTTGATCTGGAATGGCTTGCTGATCCATTCTTGCTAATAAGCGTGAAATCATATCAAGCATATTGTCAAATTTTCTTTCAGTACTTGCATCTCTATCTTCTTCTGCCATATTTTGAACTGATTTGCCGGTGTCTCTTAATGCTTCTGACAATGTATCTCCTATTACCTGAGGATTTTGATTTGGTTGTCTTTGTTGTTCCCTGATATAATATCTGATTTCTCTCTCGCTCATCTGTTGTTTAGCTGATCACAGGATGGCAAGATGATGGCTCTGATACCACTAAGGACTGGCCATCACACCAAAAGTCCCGGGATGATTTGGGTCCTCTTCCAGACCCATATGGCCAGTCACTTCGGACCGTCGAGGCGCCACCCTCTGGAATCGTGATGCCGTTGACTCTTACCAGCTGGCCAGGAACCCGTCCCGACCGCCGGAGGAACGTCCGGCGGGGCCCAGCACAAATCATCACAGACCATCGCGTCCAGAAGGTCTCGACCTCGAGACCTCGGCTCTGATACCACTGTAATGACCCTCACTAGTAGGATCATCAAAACACTGATCTTGCACTATGGAATTCCGTCAAACAGTTGGTAGGTTTACAAAAAAATACTAATATAGCATTATGGATTTTTGTCAAACAGTTGGCAAATAGTTAAACTACACTGCTGTAAGAGTAAACTGAATATAAAACAAATCTACTCAGCTCAATAACTCAAAAGATTTAGTACCAATATACTTATTTATGGAAATATAGTTCCTTTTTACAATAAATGGCGATTTTCAGATTTCAAAACATGAACAGAATGAACAGCATATAAAGGATTTGGTACAAATTCTTGAATCTTTATTCAAAGAGATGCAGATGTAAATAGAACCTCCATATAAATTCGCTAAAGACAAAAAAACCTGGTTTGTTTATTGCGCCCAGACTGTTGTCCGTACACTGCTGCGGGTACAGTCCGTACTGTATGGACTGGGACGATTTTGGCTTTTAATTCCTGTCTCCACTAGCAAGTGTTGAATCTGTCCTGAACATGGACGCCTAGGCTGGTGTAAACATTTCTCACCATATAAAATTTCAATCTCCCAACCAAGCATGAATTTCGGACAATAATATAAATTCTGCTGGAAATCGCAGTTTGCTGGCAGCGCCCAAAAAAACCCTGCCATATTTTACTACAGGTATAGGGCGTACCTGTACGGACTGTATAAAAATATATATAATTTGGTAAGCCCTCCAAATGGGACATTGATGCAATCGCCTCACCAAAGGACTCCAAATTGTTTATCTCTCGAACTCAGCCTGAATACTCAATGAAGCTCAACATGAAATCGCTGAATACCACTTCCAATGTGCAACCCTTCACAAGATCTTCCACTTCCTCAGTTATGCAATCTCTTGAGAGGTATCGTTCTCAAGGATTTTCCCTGAATATTTGTAGACTATCAAGCCCCACAAATGCTCAAGAAGACTCGAATGAGAAAATAGACTTGGATACCCAAATGAGAGACCCATGGGGTCTACTTATGCACTTTTTGGGAACTTCTAGAAGTATCCGTAATACATCTTGTAAAACCTCATTGTACTTTTTATTTAAAAATAAAAAGTAACTTTATAAAATAAAAGTGCATTTTAATTTAAAAATATAACATTTTGGCCCCATATAAAAAGTAATGAATAAATATAAAGTCTTCAAGAGCATAACGAGCCATCTAATCACCAAATAAACGCAAAAATGACTCTCTCATCACCATCATCTGCTACGAGAGTCTGGAATAGGCAAATCTACGTAAAGTGTCATGTCGTACTAGTGAGGGGACATGACAAACCTATCCACACGCCAAATAGAGCTTTGTACAACACTAGGTGAGCTACAATATATAACAAGTAATTCCAAAGCAACTGGCCAAACCTAGAGCATAGGTCTGACCTCTAGAATTTGGTTACACAACAGAAGTGGAGACCACTTCTCTAGTGGACATTAAACTTAAGGACACTTGTACTATATTGCATCCATAACAGAATTTAAATTTGGAAATTTAAAGTGATATAAGATGACTACTTTTCCCCTTGAAAAGAATTACTTAGAAATAGTTTCCAATGTTTACATCTGTTGGCTGCTTGTTTTTTCCTCCTTTTATACATTCCTTTCTCGAAGTTGGGCCCTCTGGAACCATTTTTGTTATTTAAATAACTTTACAGGTGTTTTAGGCATGTGACAATTGGTTCTTTCCTATTTGAAATACTTTCCTTTCAATTCCTTGTTTTCAATTTTAAAAAAGATGCTAAATTGATCAGGGTTGTAGAATTATTCATAATTGATACTAAATAGCAGTTGGAGGTACATTTTATTCAAAGCTTTCCCTTGATTTCATAATTTCATTTTGGAGAGGATGGTTGGTGTTGCAATTTTGTTTTTTGTTTTTTTTCGAGACATTTATTCCTGTTGTGGAAGATTACATGGATAAAAGAGTGATCTGACCAGCCTTTTTGCTATTATCCTTTTTGGCTTTGGCAAAGAGGGGATATTTTTTCTCAGCCTGACACCAATACTCAGAATGGCATAGGCCTACAGTTGAACATGGTAGTTGCACCAAAGAAGAGGCACGTGAATTCGTTTAGTTTGACTTTCTGAAATATATATCTTAACGTTTTGAATGATTCAGCATCTTCTTATTGCAATATGATTTTTGGGATTCAACCACATAATTTCGAGCCAATCTACATTGACCCATATTTCATGAGAAGTGGATCATAAGAACCCATCTCTCACAAGTACGAATGGTCCACTTGGCACCCGTTGCATCTAGGTGATGCTCACAAGGGTGAAGCACTAGGACTTCCCACGAGGTCAACAGCTTCTTACCTTGTAACAGTCTGATACAATGGGAAAAAAAACATCTTAGCATGTAAAATTGAACTAGTAAAAGTTCTTATGATTTGACTCTTGGAGCTGTTCTCTGGAAAGACATGAGATGTGTCATTTTTAAAAATGTCTTGTCACAAACTTATGTTGAATGCTTTTCCATCATCATTTTACCCATCAATATACTTTAGATTTCTGTCTTTATTTCTTTATCATTTTCCTGTAAAATCAACACATAGGCTACAAATTGTTGGCTGTTATACATTTGGCTAGTTAGTATTGGAATTATCTTCTGATCTGAATGCAATTTTACCTTGAAATAAATTTTAAGAGGTAACATTAGTCAGTAGGCAATTTGTAAGAAACCAGGCAAGTATTAATCCACTAAAGAACATGAGCCAACCCAATATTCAGAACTGCACAAAAAGCCTACAAATAGAAATGCAGTAGTACTGAATACAGGCTACCCTTTTTTTAGTCTTCTGATAACAGACAGCAGGTACAATTCCGTCACTGATGTTAAGCATATGTATATCGAATTCCAGAGAGCAATTCCAAAAAAATTTACATAGCTAGTGAGCTTATACCTACAAATCCTTTGTTTTTATGTCCACTGTTAGGTTGCATAATCTTCAAGATGGTATCTAAGCTTGCTCACGTATGAAATTGGATGGGTATATATGTATATATTTCCCATATATGGTGACTGTCCTGTTTGTCTAAGCAGAGAAAAGAGTTTATTGAATGGTTTAGGTTTAAAAGGTAAATACTAAATACTAACATTTCTTCATCTTGGTTTGTATTTTCGTGTGATTTCGCAAGGTTGCCCTAGGACATGAGTAAGTAACAAGCGAGTGCATTAAAAAAAAAATGTTTGTAGTTTTTTATCTGCTAGACCTGGTTAAAATAGGATAACAGTGCATGAAGTGTGCCCCAAGAATAGGTGAATTCCAACATGGTGATTAATATTTACAAGCCATTGAAGACCAGTATCTCCACGGAATTAAATCCATGTAGGCACTACCCAATTGAATGGATTGGTTTGAAAACAAAAAGGGCTAACCCATAAATTTCTTTTGCACCAATTTCGAATTTGAGGATCATAACACCATCCCTCAACAAATAAGTGCATGGTAAAAGCCATTCCATTTGTCTTAATGGTCTAAGAGAATTATTGAAGATCAAGTACCCTGTAAGCATACTTATCCCTAAAGCACAGGAAGGAAGTACAACCAACCCCACAAGTGCAGTTCTCGGCCAACATGCACAAATACATGCTATAAGATTTGAACCCAATCCAGTGAAATGATTATATCCCTGTCAGGAACAGGCTATGCTTATGTTAAACTCTCTAAGTACTTGATTGTGTTCCCAATGTGGGATCCTAAAATGACCACCAGTTTAAATGAGTACATTTGGAACCTGCAGAAAAAAATTGCATTGTAACCTTGTAGGGAACACTGTTAAGAGAGCAACCCAGCTTCCAATTCCTCTCACTGCAATAAAGTGGTCTATAAGCCAGCTGGACATGGGACAAGCTTGTGGTGTAACAAATATGAAATACATTTACATATGATGAAAGTTTGGTGGGGTGCATTTGAGGGTGTCCAGGTTTAAATCTTAAGAATGTTTCTCAAACCTACCCTACATAATGTGTCCAAGCATAGCCCAGAGGGCTAAGTGCAGCCGTTAGCCTCACTCGAGATTCAAAAAAATTGAAAAAGTAATAGCAATAATAAAAAAAATAGCAACATCAAAATCAAAAGGAGGGTGCAGAAAGAAAGCCAATGAGATGTAGAAGGGTTGGTAAAGTGGGTTGATTGTGCCCAGCCCCACCCAAGTTTGAATCTCACAGGGCGTTTATAGACCGGATGTGGTTGTTTGAGTTTACTCAATGGTTTCAAGTGATCAAGTGGTAGCCGTTTATCTTGGTTTAATAGTTCTTGGGGACTGGGCCCCTGGTTTGTGCCCCAGAACCTGTTTGTAGCACTGGTCAAAAGCGAATATCGATCCAAAAAAAAAAGAGGGTGGTGCAGAAAGTAAGAAACTTTCTTCATGTGGTGTATGCTTTGCATGATTTACACTCTATACTATTTACAGTTGGCTAGATTATATATGCAATAATAGCCCCATTAGAACCGTTACGGGTGGTACTCTCAACCCATGGTTTTGTACCCTATTGTATTGTAATATAACATTGAGGGTTTTATATTGATATGCCTACAAATACTCCAAAAGCATTAAAGTAAAGCAGAACTAAGCATACGTTACTGTGTTGTAAATTATTGAATTAATACAATAAACAAACGTGGTTGTGCTGTGTCTTTTTCAAAAAAGTTCTGTTTAAAATTATGTTAACATTGCTTCCGCTGCCTAAGTTTATAGGTAGTTTTCTCTTCAATATCAACTTAATCTAACCATATAATTACAATATTTCTGACTGACAAGTTAAAATGAGATTTTGCTGCATAATTGACATGAGCCCATTAAAAATTCCAGGGCATCTAGCTCAAATCAAAATAGTTTCTCAAACAAAGTAACATTGGCAAAATAATTTACCTTTTTTCTTTTCTTGTTACAATGGAGTCAAGGTATTCAATTTTCTCCCTCGTTTTAGTAAAGCAGTCTGCTTAAGATATTGTAGTGAGGTTTACTGTCCACCATTAGTTGCCCTTCTGAAAAACAAAGCACAAATAAAATGGCTTTGAAAAGGAATCCAGTTTTAGGAAACCTTATATGTATTTCTCTTTTTCTTCAATCTATTTTTTAAATGTGATTATGGGTTTCATATTCAGGAAATGTGAATAAAGGAAAAAAAATTGGAAAAAATATATATATATATATTTGAAAAAAAAATTACAGTAGAAAAAAAGTATGATAATTATGTGTGCACTTAGAAAAAAATTACAATAAAGGCAACTTAGCAATCGGGGAAAGGGACGAGTAGTTGGGACCCTTAACTTTAGTTTGTCTCACAGTTTTTTTAAAAATATCATGTTATAATTCATTATTTTAAATGTGTATAGTTTAATTAGTTATTAGTTAAAATAAGTCATCTTTGAAGCTTTTCAATATTTTTGAAGTCGTGCGATAATTTTTTCTCAATCGTGTCAATTTTTTGTCATTTTTAAAGTGTGAGCAATAGTTGGGACCCCAATGTTATTATTCTTATAAATATGATCAATAATAATATACAGATAAACAGATTTTTTTGTATTGGCTTAAAAAATTGTGCATTTAAGCACGTTGTTGAGTTATGATGGGTCATTAATAAAAAAGAAGGGACATGTCGGAAGATGTGTGGGTGATTAATGTGCACGGACGAGCCATGTTTAATGATGCATGATGGCTTTGTTTCCAATAATGTTGTCAATAAATGCCACCATGCACGCCATTAACCCCTTGTTTAGCGTGGCTTTTCAAGACTCTTATCCCTAAACAGCGAAGGAACCCTTATGCCTCTTTCACCATCTACAACGTTTCATAGAGCTTGTAGTGTTGTAATTTTAGAGGGATGAAGCATTATTTCAAGGTGTGTGCCTTGTACCTGTAACTGAACCCATGACAGTATTCGATTTTTTTTAACGTGCCTTTAATACAAGATTTTAATTGTTATTCTTATGGTTTTTTGGCATGTCTTTACATCTGAGTCAACTTTTACTAGTATGTTCATGGTGTGACTTTAAGGTTTTCATTCACGTAGTAATAAATGTTATTGTTTTTGTATCAAACCATATCATTTTTTGAATTCATTGGGCATGTTGGAATACGCTTATGTCATTAATATGCAACGAAAAACCATGTTGGAATATGCTTATGTCATTAATATGCAACTAAGAGCCATGTTGGAATACACTTATGTCATTAATATCCAATGAAGAGCCATGTTGGAAGACACTTGTGTTATTAATATGCAACGATCATTTTTTTTTAAATCGTTGGTGGCTTATTAATGCCGCCATGCACACCATCCTTAGCCTTTTCGACATAGCTTCTTCGAGTCACTCTCCACAATTAATGGAACCCAAATGATCATTATTGTCATTGTAATTGTTTTTGTATGTCTTTATATCTAAGTGACTTTTATTGGTATGTGGATGAAAATCTTAAGGTTTTCATTCACATACCAAAAAATGTTATCATTTTTTAATTTAATATGCAATAAAGGGTCATGTTCAAAGACACTTGGTGAGATTTGTTTCCATTAATGTGGATAGTTAATGTCACCAAAGATAAACTCTACTTGTTCAACATGTCTTGTTCAAGTCACTCTCCCCTCACAGTCATGGAACTCAAATGTCTCTTCTAAAGAATGCATCGTTTCACATAGAACATAAAATTAAACCATTTGATTTGTCATTTTTAGTCATTTCATAGGTGTGACAAATAGTTGGGACATAAATGTGCAATGATTTTTATAAATTTGATCAATAATAATAAATAAACGAACATTTTTTTCATTGGCTTAAAAATGTGTGCACTCATTTTTAGTCATTTCATAGGTGTGACAAATAGTTGGGACATAAATGTGCAATGATTTTTATAAATTTGATCAATAATAATAAATAAACGAACATTTTTTTCATTGGCTTAAAAATGTGTGCACTAAGGCAACCCATCGTGTTTTTGTATTGAAATACATGTTGTAATATATGTTGTGTTATTTATATATATGACACATTTGTATTTCCTTGCATTGAAGTGTCGTGTTAATTTTGTTCAATGTGTCATGTTAAAATGTCATTCACTCATAGTAAATGTGAGATGAATGACGATTGAATCCAATGGCCTTTTATGCAGAATGTATTGTTTAATAGAGATTATGGTTTCAGCATGTTAAAGGGATGAAATATTACCTGTTTTGAACAACCTATAAATAGAACATGTGCTAGTGAACATTTGCTGATATGTGGATGGAAGCCCTGAAGGTTTTTATTCCCATACCAATAAATGTTGAGTCGGATTTATCGAACCATATCCTTTTGTGAATTCATGTCATTGTGTTATTGATATGTTGATGTGAATTAAAGTTGTGTTATTCATTCACATTTTCAATATTACAAATATTTTTTGCCTTAATTGTTGTTGGTATGTTATTTATTCACGTTGTATTTTTTATATATGAGATGCATTTCTATTTTGCTACCTCCAACTTTACATGGCTTTTGCAAGCACCCACTAAACGTTCCCACACATAAATGTTCGTTTGGATGGAAAGAGATTTGAACTTGGAATGTAAGATTGAATATTTACTGGTATACATACAAACGCTTGTTTAGATGGAAAGGTATTTAAACTTGGGATGGAATACGTGATAATATTGGTATACATATAAATATTTTTTCAATGACTATATTGTTTATTTAATTATGCATATGATTAATTCATACATATTCTAACATATTTCATAATTCGACAGGCATAAAATTATTGCTTGCTTTGATGGAAATAGATTTGAACTTGGGATGGAAGACTGAACAATTATTAGTATATGGATGGAAGCCCTAAAGGTTTTCATTTACACACCAGTAAATGTTATTATATTTGTATCAAAAGGAAGGTTTTCACCAACAAAACAGTAATCGTTAGTCTTTCTATCAAAAATAAGGTTTTCATTAACATACAAGTAAAATGAGGATGGATATCCTATGATTTTTATAAATTTGACCAATAGTAATATACAAACGAATAATTGTTTTACATTCGCTTAAAATTTTGTTCACTTAGACATGTTGTCTAGTTAATGCGAGTCATTAATAGAAAACAAAGGGCCATGTTGGAAGACGAGTGTCTGTATGACTCAACATTCACTAGTATGTGGATGGAAGCTTTGAATGTTTTCACTCACATACTAGTGAATGTAATTATCTCTGTATCAAAATCAAGATTTTCATTTGCATACCAGTCAATGTCAAGTTAGATGTATCAAACCAAATTGTTTTACGAATGCATGTTATTGTGTTATTGATATGTTGCTACATGAAGTCATGTTGTTTTGAAGTTGTATTGTTGTGTTATTCATTTACATTTTCAATATTAAAATTATTCTTTGCCATAATTTTTGTTATTGTGTTTTCCATTCTATTGTCAATTACTTTATTCACGTGTTATTATTTTTAACATAGGTTTAATTTTTGTAAAGGGTGAATGTTTGTTGGGTTGCTTGAGAAAGTCATACAAACATTGTGTTTCTTAACACTCTTTATGTTTGCAGAGATTGTACTACTTTTTCACAGTTTTTTCATTGTGTTTATTAACACAGTATATGCTTTTGGAGATTGTACTGCTTTAATTCTCTTACATTGATGCACTCTTATTATTAGCATATTTATTGTGATTCTAATTTTGTTTATTCCTTGTATTATTTACATGTGTTTTTAAAATTGGTCAACAATAAGGTCTTGGTGTTTTTTGTGTTTGTTTTTTTTGGGTAATAACAACAAATTTTGAAGTAAAGAGTTGTAATGAACAATGGGGAACTCACTTTTAGGTGAAAGTTTTTAAATTTTCACATTAAGTTATGATCCATTTCCATGTTGAATGGTAGATAACAAGTCAATTCCATTACATTACATAATCTTATCTAATACAATATATAATCATTACATTACTTAATACACTTCATTACATTGCATAATAAAATTTATACATGTGATTATATTAGATAACAAGTGCAACAAAATTTACACCATTCAAGGTTGAAAAATAGAGCTACGTCCTTCATTGGTTGTATTCAAAGAAAGTAGAGTTGCAATTGGTCCTTCAAGGGTTGTCTCCTTAGTGGGATTGACTGCCATGTTAACAAAATTAGGATGAGGGATCTCAAATGAAGCAATTAGGGATAAAATGTTTACCATGTCTTTCAATATGTGATGTTGTTTAGGCTGAGGGCTGAATTGACTGCTTAAAGGCATTTGCTTATCCAGTTCTTTTCTTACCTTCTTGAATTCTCTCTCCCTTCTATAGTGCTCTTTCTTTTACTCCTTTTCATTCCTTTGTTGTATCTTTTCATGCTCCTTATTTTGCCTTTTTATTTCACTTTAAATCTTATGTTGTTCTCTTATTTCCCTCTCAGCCCTCCTAAGGGTTTTATTCTCATCAGCTTATTCTTTCTTCCTTGCCTTCAATCCTCCAATCTCCTTCTTGCGGGACCCTTACTCGATAAGCATTTGCCTATAGTTGTCTGATGTGAGTATTTGAGATTATTTTTTCAGCCTAAGTGTATTGTTTCTTGATGTATTTGTAACCCCTTCCACTAATAATTTCAGAAATGTTGATATTGAATTTATTTATTCATTCAATTCTAATTGGCCATTATCAGGATCTTCTACTGCATTTTGTATTATGTTCTCATTGGCATATAAATCAATTGTTTGTTGCATCATCTAAGCCCCATTGTCCACCTATTGCGTATTAATAAACTATCTCAAGTGGGATAGAAGGAGGTGGTGTTGGCATCGACTTAAACACATCTGCTTTCATTGATTCATAATTAAGAACAAAATTTGTTGCTACTTCCCTTAGCAATTATGGTGGGATTACTTGGCTAGGCATACATAAACCATCTTGGTTGAAACTAAATGTTACATCCATTTCACTCAATGCATCTTCAATTATTTTTTCTTGTTGACTATGATTTGTTGCATGTTCGCTTTCATTCAATGCATCTACATCATTTTCTATTTTTGTTGCATGTTTACCTTCAACATCAATTTTTTGTTGCATTTGTTCCATATGTTGTTTAGTAGCTTGAATATCTCCCTCATTGAGCCCAGTCAACCTCATTATATTTTTAGCTACACTAATTTCATCCTTTTCAACATGGAATGTTGCACTTGGAGTCATGTCACTAGCTACTGCCTCGAGGTTTAGGGGTTAAATCCTTGTCCTTTCTAAATCCTAATTTTATATTATTAGGAATTTGTGCCATCTTCAATGTTATATTGCCCAAAATGGCCAATTCTTATATATTTATCTTGTAATTATGATGTGTATTCATCTATGACATCCTCCCAATCCTGAAGTAGGCCTTAAATGGGCCAAACACAATTACATCTAATAGTTGTAAGTTGTGGCTAGTATGTCTGAGCAATGTAAGCAAGTCAATCCTCAAAGCTCTCGCCTCTTCAATTATTGATAGTGCAACATGGTTGATGTGCCCATCAAAAGTGAGAATATGTTTATTTAGGGGTGATACTCCTCTTTGAGTAGATATGGAGAAATGATGCAACCAGTTCATAAACAATTATTTTGTCATCCATGCATGGGCCTAGGCAGCCATACATGCACCTGGTTCACAACCTAAAATGAAATTTTATAACTACCTTTTTGCTTTGAAGATGTAAAACCCTGGGATACTCTACCTATTTACATTAATGCGTGCTAAAATTATGATCCATTCTCTACTCTTCAACATTATTTGTGGCACACTCATTGCCCCTTTTTTGGTGATGACTCGCATGCTACAATTCCTTCTAGCTTGAACCTCTACCTGATCATAATTATAGATTTTGTGTGGTCCATATTGGTTTTAGGCATACATAGTTCTCAAGTTATCATAAAAAATACAACAATAAACAACCTTAGCATCACAATCCTATATTTGTCCAGTCCTTCTATTGTTCTCAAAGACATATCATGATGCCTCTTTCTGAAGTCTACCCACCATGATTTGTTGGGGACCCTGTTATTGAAAGGGTTGGGCCTGGTTTTGCATATGTGGGTAACATGTGCCCTCAAATGCAAGTTGTTCAATCCATATCACATGTCAACCAAGTCGTTACACCATTGCACAATCTCATATTCTTATGCATCTGATAAAATAGTGAGTGGTCCCCTCTTGTTAGTAATTGTTAATCCTTTCATGCAATCAAACAAAGTGTTTGGTTTGATGCCCTGCTTTACTACTGCAAATTTTATCAAGTAACCATTGGCATCCACATCTTTCATTTCACTTTCCATACTATCATTTATCCACTCTCTACATTGATTGGCATGGGGTTGGTTTTGACCAACTTTATTATATGCCTCCTTAGCAATGGGTTGTTCTTCATTCACTTCACTCTCTTGTTGGTTGGGCGTGATTTGATGTTCATTAACCTCTTCATAAACATCAATATGGAATTTGACTCCTCCATTATTTTTTGTTTCACATGGATGTCATCTAACAAAGTGTGTCCTCTTCTTGGCTTTTTGCATGTTAAACTACAACAATCAACCAAATATATAAGTAACCTCTAATGAATGGAAACATAACAACAATAATTATGGAAAAGAATATTTGTAATGTTGAAAATTTTAATGAATAACACAATGACATGAATTCACAAAAACAAATCAATAGCAAATCAACATGAATTCATATAAGAATTTGATTTGATACATTTGACTCAACATTTACTGGTATGTAAATTAAAATCTTAGTTTTGATACAAAGATAACAACATTTACCGGTATGTGAATGAAAACCTTCAGGGCTTCCATCCACGTACCAATGATTATTTAGTAATATAGACAAGTGTATTCCATCATGGCCCTTCATTTTTTATTAATGATCCATGTTAACTCAACAGGGTGCCCAAGTGCACAAATTTTTAAGTAAATGTAAAAAAAATGTTCGTTTGTATATTATTATTGGTCAAAATTATAAAAAAACATTGCACATTTAATTCCCAAATTTTTATCACACTTTTAAAGTGACTATTAATGATAAACCAAGTGGTTTAAGTCTATCTTCTCATGTAAGTCCACCAGGTTGACTGAAGGAGGAAGCAACAAACCTTGGCCTTAATTTTGAAATAATTATATCATCTACATGTTGGAGTTAGGGATATAAATAACATGTCAACATTAATTCACTAACATATCTCTAGTTTGAAATTTTTTCAATGGAGTTAATGTTTCATGTGTTTAACATGTTGAAGCTATAATCTTTGTTAAACAATGCATTATGCATAAAAGGCCATTGGATTACATCATCGTTCATATCACATATATTGTGAGTGAGTGACATTTTAACATGGCACCCTAATCAATTTTAACATGGCACTTTAATGCACAGAAATACAAATATGTCACATATATAAATAACACAACAACATGAATTTAGATATAAAACATTAATATTTACTTGTATGTGAATGAAAATCATAATTTTGATACAAATACAATAACATTTACTAGTATGTGACTGAAAAATGTAATTTTGATACAATGACAATAACATTTGTTGGTATGTGAATGAATACCTTCATATATTCCATCCACATACCAGTAAATGTTATGCCTTATAATTGAAAATTTCAAGGGCTTCCATCCAAATACCAAGACTATGATGGGAGAGTGACTTGAATAAGGCACGTTGACTAGGTTGTAGAGTTTATATTTAGCAACACTATCAAGCCACATTGATGGAAATAAAACATGTCAAACATTTTCAAACATGACCCTTTTTTATATATTAATGACATGATCATATTCTAACATGGCCATTGAATTCAAAAAATGATACAGTTTACTACAAAAACAATAAAATTTACTACCAAGTGAATGAAAACCTTGAGGGCCAACATGAACATACCGGTAAAAGTGAATCAGATGTAAAGACACAAAAAAAATACAATAAAAATAACAAGCATTTGGATTCCATGACATTTAGGAGAGAGTGACTTGAAGAAAGCACACTATATAGGTTGTTGACGGTACTGTTTCTATCTAATTTTTGCTTGTTTTTAAGTGTGAAAAGAAAAAACTTGTGATGAAGGGTGTGGAAGAATACCTATTAAAGTACCCGCATTAGATCCAAGTGATTTTTAAGAGCTCCTCTTTGGATTGGGAGGATGACCTGCAAATAAGAAAACACTAAAATAAACTTGTTTGTTAGACAAGTAGATGGGTGGATTGCCTAGCATGAGCTAGATCTTAGAAGCAAAAGCTTTCTAGAAGGCTGTCAATCCACCTAATTTAAACACATAAGTTTGATGAATAAAAATGATATAATTTATATGAAATGGTAGCAAACTAAAACTAAGAACAAAAAATAACAACAAAAGAATTAAATATTTTGCTAAGATGACCAAAATGAAGCAACTAGTTGGGATGATGCTAACGTTGAAAATTGGTCTAGTCAAAATGGTGGTTTTCGATTTGGTAAAATGGCAAGGGTCAAAAGGATAGCTTAGTTAGGTTTGTTAAATGGTTAAGGCTGCATATAGACAAAGGGATAAATGGGTAAATGGGGTGAAGGTAGAAAGGGGTTTTAAAAAAAGGGTAAATGGGATGAAGCTAACAAAGAAGGTAAGGGGATAAAAGGGATAAAGGGAAAAGAGAAAAGAGAAAAGAAGACATTAAAGGATGAGGTTTAGAGGTCAAGAAAGAAGAGGCCAAAGGGAATAAAGGAATTGAAGTCAAATAAATAAAATAGACAAAAGGAACGATTACCTTCCAAGTTTGAAGAAGAGTATTGATGTTGATGAAGATGGAATCCTGCAGCAATTCTGGTAGAGTTTCTTTACTTTGTATTATTTTCCTTCCAAGATGATGATGACCTCTAAAATTATGATAACCTCCTTAAAAAACATGTAACAAGATGTTAATGATCAAAGACTAACTTGCAACTTAACCTTAGGTGAAGGAGAGGGGGGACTATTTGTAGCATTTGATGTTAAGAAACATGCCAAAAGAGGAAAATAGTGAAATGTGGTGAATTTTTTTAAGTGGGTCTCATAAACAAGTCAAGGATGAGGTTGGTGGGACTCCTATTTGGGTTAGTAAGTCTCCCACCTTGCACATGGGTCCAAATTTGAATGGGAATCATGCACATGGGTTTGAATGAGGCTTAAAAACTTTTCACCACCCTTTCTTGTCTTCATCCAAGCACTTAAAGAGGTGGCACACCAAATTTGGTGCCATTTTCTATGTGGTGCATGAATAGTCAAAGATGGGGTTGGTAGGGATTCCAATTTGGGTTGGTGAGTCTTCCACTTTGCATATGAGTCCATCTTTGAATGAGAATTATGCGCATGGGTTTGAATGAGGGTTAAAGACTTTTCATCACCCTTTCTTGTCTTCATTCAAGCACTTAAAGAGGTGTCACACCAAATGTGGCACCATTTTCTATGTGGTGCATGAATAGTCAAAGATAGGGTTGGTGGGGATTGCCATTTGAGTTAAGAACTCAAAAATGGGTGTTATTTATCTTTCTCAAAGCATTAAAGAGGTAGGTATCTTATTTTGGAGTCTAGTTTCATGTGTGAAGGTAAAATTCATGTTGAATGATGGCCTCCTTAAGGAAAATTTTCCATATTTCAAGGGGGGACCCTTGTGATACTTAAATGAGGTCATTAGGTAATTTGGAAAAGGGTCCCAAGTGGGGTATGATGTCCCACATCAAGCAACCTCATTTATGAGCCATGTCACTTGCCATATCACCTTCCATGTCACTTACCATGTCACATGCCATGTCATATCATTTACCATGTCATCATGAATAGTGATAGTGGGTCTCATAGTGAATAGTGATAGTGAATAGTACTTTCAAATAATGTTTTTGAATAATATTATGTGACTAGAAGAAGAGTGATTTGGTTAGGTTAAGAGGGGTTTGTTAAGGCTTAAAAATATTTAGGGGGTCTTGAGATATTTAGTCATCGAAAACTACAAGTGTGTAGTTTTCTAGTGTCTACATTTTGCCCCTTTTTATTATATAGCTTTGAATTAACAAGTTACAAAATGAAAATGAATCAATTGGTCGAAGGTCAAGGTGCTCTGAGTATGGGAGGAAGTGTTCCCCCTGAAACTAAGAGTCGATGAGGAAAGGCCAAATCAGGTGTAAGTTTGATAAGTAGTTAATGGGGAGGCACTAGGTGGTGCTACAAGGTAGTTGGGTATGAGAAATGTTAATGGGTTCATAAAATATGACTAAGCGCAATAGTCAAGATTATGTAGAGACTAAAGATGCCAACGTTGATAACAAAAAGGTCAAGTTCTAAGATAAATGACAAGGTAATCAGTCCCCAGTGTTGGTCATAGCTAATTGGGTTAGTCTTATCAAGGCTCTTAGACAAGGTCAGTATTGACTCAGGTATCCAGGGGAGGAAGTGCTCTCGATAAAATACAAATGTTTTGGTTTTACATGAGGTGGTGAAAATGTTTAAAATTTAAACATGGCAAGGTTGGTCATTGTGGTCAAAAATTATTACAAAACACACCAATATTCTAGGTCAAAAGTAACCGATGTCAAGGTGGACATGTTGAAAGCATGGGTGGATTGGGTATGGGTTGGAATGGGATGGCCGAGCTGACTCTAGATGCATGCGACAAGTAGATGTTGCCTACATAGTTCCATAGATAGGAATCCAAAAAGAATGTCAAGCCAAATGTATTTCTTTTGAAGTGAATGGTGTTGGTTAACTTGGTTGCCCCAATTTGATATCATGTAGTTAGGTCTAGTTGAAGGGCATTGGAGAAAGGGAAGCACCAAAGGGTGGAAAAGATGGCTATCAAATAGTTTTTGATGGGTGTGGTAGAAATGGTAGATGAGATTACCTAGGATGTAATTAGATGATTGTGTCAACTATGCAAAAGGAATCTGCAACCATAGATAAGTAGGTTGAAGCATGAAATTTTTGCCACCTTTTAAATAAAATAAAAGGGAGAAATATGCTTTACCAGGCTTTAGAAAATTTGGAACTACTCGAATTGCCACGGTGATCTAACGAGTTCTTTCATCACCATCCAAGTAAGCTGACATTGTGCACATGCCATAATAATGTCATTAGCATGCTATGAAAGGGTAGTATGTAATGATTCAAGGAAGCAAAGTAGCAGAGTTAGTAAATGATAAGTGGTAAATATTTGAACCCTTGACCCTTGAGCCAGTGGGGTCCCAAAATAAGTAAGCATTGAGTTTTGAGGGAATTCAGAGAAAGATGTTGAGGGGTTTTAGAATAGAATATGGAGTGAGGTGAATAATAATAATATTAATTAAATGAGGGAGTAGGTTGGAGGAGGAATGTGATTAAAGAGCAGGTATATTTCAAGGTGTAAGAAGATGTAGTCTAGGAAGGGAGAATCAAGGGAAATTATTGGAAGGTAGGGTGCATGAGAGGGTGTAGCTAGCATCCCCATGTGGGTATCCCAAAGCTTCCATTTAAAGGTGCTTTTAGTTTTGATTCTAACATATTCAAAGGTTAGATTAAAAGGGGTTTAAAATAGGCAAGACCAGAAGAGGTGGGGAAGGAATTTTCATCCTGATGACTTAACAACGCTCAGGCTTGTTGGTTGGTCATATGAGCCTGCGATCCTGGCCAATTGTGTTATAGAGCTATAGGATTGGTATATATCTCATTGTAAACCGAAATTGAGTGGAAGACCTTGGAGGTCGTAGCATGCTCAAAATAGGTAGAGGGTTTAAAAGGAAAAAGGTGATAGGGAGGGTGAAGGGATTAGCTGGAGAGGGACAAGAAAAAGAGTCTAAGTGTAACACATAGAGGCATTAAAAGAAGAAAGGGATGCACCTAAAGTAATGAACCTAACAAAATTTCATGCATTGAGGTAAAGGCATGGAGGAAATGAGGAAGCAACTAAGGAGATGTACGCAGAAGTAGTACAACTAGTGACCTCACTCTAAAGAGGTGGAGGTTGAATTGGAGAACATAAGGGAGATCCGACAAAGGATGAGGTGAAGGTGGACCAAGAAATTGATGAAGAGAAAACAACAAGGTCATAGATAAAGATGAAGGTTGAGAAAGATGGAAGAAGCCAGACATGGTCATATAGGTCAAAAAGAGTAAGGAAGGGCATCAAGGGAGACAAAAAAAATGAAATAATACAGAGAAAAGAGGGGAAAAAAAAGTAGAAGATGAGGGTGAGAGATGCACTAAAGAATGACAGATTGGAGAATTGAAAAAGATGGCGAGAGAATTTTAACAATCATGAAGGGTAAGGGAAGGATAGTAAATATGGGAAGCCATGAAGGGTTTGAAAATAAGTCTAAAAATAAACCAAGGAGAAAACAATTTGGTGATGAAAATTAGAAAAAACAAAGCAATAAATAGAAGAAAGAAAATAGGAGGAAAAAGGAGTGAAATGAGAACACAAAAAAGATGATAGGAGAGTGAAGAAGTAGGTGGTATCTTAACCAAGTAAGCATGGATAATGATGGATAATGAAGCAAATCAGATGGTGGTTTTGGAGATGAGAATGGAATGGAAAATGGGAAAGGGGTTAATAAAAACAAGGGGAAGTAAAGGATGGGTGGGTAAAAAGGTGAAGAGAGAAGGGATGCATCAATAAACTTATTAGAAGATATTAACAAGATGAAGGGGTGATTAGAAGAGATTATCAAGATAAAAAGTGGTGAGGTGGTGAAGAAATAGGGGGATGTCATGAAAGGGAATGAGATGAAATGAAGGGATGAAGATTAGGGATGATAAAAACAAAAAGGAGGAATTGAAGTAGGGATACAAAGCACGGATACTCACACAGATGAAAAATACAAGTGAGTACCAAATGGAAAGAGAAAAAGAGGAATGCAAAGGACAAAAGGCAAGAAGAGATAAGAAGAAAAGGGCAATTATGGAAGGCTTCTCAAAAGATAAAGGCCTAGTTAGAAGCTAGTTGTGGAGGAAAAAAAAAGAATATAAAAAGGATGGAAAAAATCAAAAAAGAAGAATGGAAAATGGGTATGGTGGGAAGAGTGGTGGAATGGCAGAGAGTGGTGGTGCACGTAAATAAAAAGTGCAGTAATAGAAGAAACATAAAGCTTGTAAGATGCACAGTATGATGTGGAATGGGTGAGGAAAAGAGAGTAATAAAGAGCATATGACAAATAGCCAAGGGCGAGGGGAGATGATGAGGATGGATAAATAAGTTGAAGGGGATAAAGGTCAAGGTTGGTAATAAGGTGAAAGAGAGGTAGAAAATGCAAAAGGTGGGTGGGGAAGTGAGCCATGGAGCATATGTAAGGAAAGGTGATGGTGAGGCCAATGAAGCAAAGTAGGTGATGGTTTTATGGGAGATAAGAGGCATCAATGAGGAAGGATGTCAACCCTTATGTTAAAAGAGATTGACAAGATGGAAAAGTGGTTAAAAGAGGTTGACAAGCTAGAGGTAGGTAGGTGGTGAGGAGATAGGTAGAGAAGTGGAGGAAAAAAATATTAGGTGAGAAGAGCCAATAAAGTAAAGGATGTGGCCGAGATGACCTTAGTAACTGAGCGCCACCTATATAGTCCAAAAAGACCTCAAGCCAATGTAGTTCTCCCAACAACAGGGGAAAAACTTAAGAGGAAGTATTAGATGGTGTTAAAACATAAGGATGCTTAAGAAAGCATTCAAATTTTCCTTGATGTAGGATGCCCTAATCAAGAGGGCACTGTTAGCGGTGGAAATGAGTGACAAGAAAAAGGGGATGGGAATTATTTATTAGTGGCCGAGATACCCTTAGAAGTGGAGCAGCACCTACATAGTCCATGGACATCAGGCCAATGTAGTTCAACAAGGTTTGGGTGAGTGGTGTTCAAATTGGCTGCCCCAATTTGATGGACCACATGGGCTGGTTTGAGCTGAGGGAAAAGGTTTTATGAAACAACAATTTTGGGTTTTGGTGAAGGTGTCAATGAAAGTGAATGGTGTAGATTGGTCAATAATTACCATAATGATCCCACATTTAGTAGGATGAGAGATACAGATGGTCAAGGTAGGATAAATTAGAAGGGAACACAATGCTAAGTACCATAAATGATCTTCAATGGAGCTAATCCAAAGAAGAGGAGCCTTTGTTAGGAGGTTACACCTTCTAAAGTTATGTGAGGGTAGGAGTTTGGAGATATTATCTAAGGTTATGAGTCGAGTTTTAGGAGGTGGGGGTATTTTCAGATCTGCAAAGTCACTTTGGCCAAGTTTCATCATCACTACGAGCCAAGTTTTAAGGGTAGTAGTGAAGTGATGACCTACAAAGAATTTATTTGACAGTCGAGTAGATTCTACAAGTAAGGAAGTTATCAGCATGATGAGTGATAAAGGATGGACCTTGCCTAACCCAAGAGCTGCATGGGTAGGCTAGACAAATGGTGGCCATGCCAGCATCCTCTACCCCAACTCTGTGAAACCAATGACTATTGGTTATACTAGGTTAGACTTAACCAATAAGAAGTTGTGGGGCTGAGAGAAGGTGATCATTCCCTTGTTATGGATGACCTTTCAGCTAGCACAAAAGAAAAGACTATCATGTTTGAGTAGACACTGCTAATGGTTGGGGTCTGACATTCAGAGTATGTGGTAATGGGTTAGTATGAATAAGAGGGTAAAAGGGGAAAGAAGGTGAATGTATTACTATGAATTCATGGCAGTTTACCTCTAATAGAAGAGTGTATATAGTAGTAAGGATTTGGGAGTTACCACCACCAGTAATAGTGAAGTTTTGAAGGCATGATTGTTACAGCGGCCCATGGTTGGAAGCTAATTTACGTCAACTGAGGTAATGGTGATAATGATGATAATGACCACCAGGCCCACAAGGATCACAAGGTGACAAAATAAGAAAATACATCTAATGCAGGTCAGATGATAAGGTCAACAAAAAGATATCCTAACGATGCAAAATGAATTTATCGAGGCGACCAATTGAATCGAGGGAAACATGTCCACATGAAAAGGTAAGTAGACATGACCATTTAAAGTGGGAGAACTGTTCAAAGGAATTAATGACATCTTATGACCTTCCCCATTAGTGGAATGGAGAATCATGTTGGTGAGGAAGAAAGATCAGGTATTATATTTAAAAAATCATGATAAGGATGAATGTCTATCATTGAGTTATTTATTTTTATAGGTTATAGAGAGTGCAGAGAACTACATAAGGTTGAAGATGGTGAATAATGGGAATAATGGTGGAGATAACCAACAACCTCCATGACCTAAAATAATCAATATGGTGAATGTGTGGATCTATCATATATTACAAAATGTGATGGTGATAATGAAAGTACTGCTAGATCAACAAGAGAAAAAGCACCCACAGCCCGAGCTTGAGCCTAAACTTTTACCTGTGTAGTAACGAAGAAGGCAAGAATTTCACTGTGCAAGATGTAGGGCTGGAGAACATGACCATTACCCTATCTATGGAAGGAACCCTAATTGTCTAAGGGAATGTGCACTGAGGCAACAACTGATGATATCAATGCAAGTCGAACAACCAAAGTAGAGGGATGTAATGGTTACAACAGGCGATTAAGGTGAAAGACCCATAGTAGAATATGTTTCTCACCCTATGGGGACGAATGTGGAAGAGGAGAATAGAGTACACCCTTGAGCAAATGCTGAGATAGGGAATGTTACATATGTGAGTTTAGGGAGCAATCAAGTAGAAGGATGGCTGAAGACAAATCTAGAGTCACCAGATAATCAACCTAGTGCTTAGGTAGGAAATAATGTATGTAGGGGCTTTAGGTGAAGCGTGGATAGTCTAACAACTTTTTATGTGTTGTGCAACTCCTTGCACCTGGAATAAAATATTACGTAGTTTACTATAAACATGTACAAAATATGTTGGATATCATTGGTCAAATGTTATTATGCTTAAAGTCATGTGGATACTTATGAATGTTATGGTTATGGTTATGATTGGTATGGTTATGGTTGTTGTAATCTTGCTTAATATAAAACTAATGATAATTGTTGGTGCAATACTGGATGGTAAAAGTCATGATGAAAACATCAATCAAACACATTAAGAGAGGAATAAGGAATGATTATTTGTTTTTGATAAGGACTAAAAATAGACCTGAAGTGGGATCGACTTAATGAATATAAGCCCTTTAAACGTTGTGCATGAGCAATCGTTAGTTGATTAAAAAAAATTTCTTGATCACAGGGTGTCAAGTAAGCTCTAAATCCCTTGATTTATAGATAGTCTAAAGGGAAGATGGGTGATAGGTGGTGTGAAGGGTAATGGGTGATATGTATGATAACCTCATGTGAATTAGTTTGCCCCGTTTATAGGTGTCCTAAGAATGGTAATAGACAAGTCCATGTCGTATGCTAGATGTAGACTAATCAGTGTGGGAAGTCTACATGGGAAATCCAATTACGGCTTCCAACTTATTATGTTGCTTGAGAGCCGATTGCGGCTTTAGAATTTGTTGTGACAGTGGATCTTTTGTCTTATTGTTGTATATGGGAAGTTGATCAATGCGAGAAGCTTCCATGAAATTGCTCTACTTTTGACAAAGTTAACTCAACCATTCTTCAAGGGATTGGTCTAAGCTTATTGGCTTTGTTTTAATGTTCCTGATAACTGTCCTTCAAGGAAGTAGTCTACCTTACATTTGGTAAATTTTATTTTGTTGTTGGGCAACTGTCCTTCAAGGGAGCAGTCTGCAATGTTTAAGATATTGACCCAATTAATTGTTGCAAGATGAAATGTGTTTAGAAATAGATCGATCTAATTAGGTTTAGAGGTTTACCTTTATGAGGGCAAAACCTTACACAAGAAGGTCAATGATATGTGAAAGGGTGTGGTTTTGAGAGACAATGACCATGGGATTCCATCTTGTTAGAGATAAAAAGTATCCATGAGAACCATGCTATGGGTAGAGCCGTGGTACCCATATTTATGATTAGGCCATGACTATGATGATTAATCACGTGGTTCTATGTTGTAATCAATTGTCCTCAAAAGGGGAGGAGGAAGGTGGGTGATCACATGGTTTTATGTTGTAATTAATTGTCCTCAAAAGGGGAGGAGGAAGGTGGGTGAAGGTTAAAATATCATAATCAAGGGATGAGCTTAAGTTAGACAAAAAGGTGAGCTTGATCCTTCTTTAACATAAAAATAGATACAAATATGAAGCATTAAGAAGCTCTGGTTTCGGTTTGCCTTCGAGAGAGGTTAAACAATAAGCTTTTGATCCATACGTATGGGTGATGATGTAGGGTCCAAAATAATTGAAAGCAAACTTGCATCGTTTACTCTTCTCCATGTTAGTCATGTGTTTGCTTTCTTTTAGGATGAGATCTTTGATATTGAAATCCCATTGTTTGAGGTGTTTGTTATAAGTGCGTGTGATACGTTCTTGATAAATACGGAGGTGGGTGAGGGCTACTAAATGATGCTCATCAAGTAGCTCAAGTTGAGCTAAATGATGCTGACAAAAATCTTCCTCAAAAATGAGTTCCTTCAAAGATATGTGAAGAGAGGAGATTTAGACCTCAAGAGGCAAGACTACCTCTACTCTGAAGACTAGAGAGAAAGAGGTAGCACCTGTAGAGGTTCAAATGCTAGTGCAATAGGCCCATAAGTTGAATGGGATGTGCAAGTGTCAATCCTGACCTGAAGCATTGACAACTTTGGTTAATATTTTGGTGAGGGTTTTATTAGTGGCTTATGCTTGTCCATTTTCTTATGGTCGATAAGGTGAGGAAAAGCTTAAATCGATGTCAAATGCATCACATAAACCTTAGACTTGATTTTTCTTGAAGGATTTGTCATTATTGGTGATGATCTTATGAGGAACACCAAAGCGGTAGATGATATGGTGGTTGATAAAGTTGATAATCTTTTCCACCTTGGTAGAGATTAGAGGAATAACTTCCACCCACTTGGTGAAGTATTTGGTGGCTGTGATGATGGAGCTATGTCATTGCGATGAATGGAGGTTAATGTCCCCAATGAGATTGAGCCCCCATTGAGAGAAAGACCAAAAGTCCTTAGATACCTAGAGGCTATTAGCTGAGATGTGATGTAAATTAGCATGTTGTTGACATTTAACACACTTTTTCACATAATCACAATAGTCTTGGTTGAGGTTGGGCCAATAGTAGCCAAGGTGAAGGATACGTTTAGCAATCACTAGGCCTATAAAGTGTCCCCTACAAATCCCATCATGTGTTTCTTTGATGACATGGGAAGCTTCATGGTTGCGTAGGCAATGGAGAAGGAGACCATCAAAACCATTTTTGTAAAGGATTCCCCCTAGTATGGTGTAACGAGATGTACTCTGAATAAAATCTCTTTGAGCATTCCTAGAGAGGTTGGGAGGAATAATGCCTAGGTTGAGGTAGTTGAAAGTTTGGTCATACCAAATGTCGAATGGGGATTCCTCCACATTATAAATGGTAGGGAGGTTGGATTGGCCATAAGAGAGTGTGGTAAAATGATGAACGGTGACAAATATTTTGGAATTGGATGGCTAAGAAGGGATTTGAGAAGTAAAGCAGGTCATTGTATCTACAAATTTATTAGTAGATCAAGGAATCGAACTGGACTAGGTAATGTTTGAATGATTTTAAGAGTTTATCAACTAAAAGTTTATATTTTTGCAAGACATCATTCTTACATTGATAGGATCCATTGACCTAGTTGACCACAAGCTAGGAATCACCAGAGACATAGATTGTCTTGATTCCCAAGCTTTGAGCAGTTCGGAGACCTATCACTAGGGCTTCATACTTGCCCATATTATTGGTGCATTCAAAGTCAAGTTTGAAGGAGAGAGGAATGGGCTCACCATCGAGAAGAATGAGAATAACTTTGACACCCCCTCCTTGTTGGCATTTTGAACCATCGAAGAACATGGTCATTTGGTTGGTTATGTCATCTTCTTGAAAAATAGTCATGATAGACTCATCAAGAAAGGCAAGAGGAGGTGGTTGATTATTTTCTAAAAGAGCTTTGACCAATTGATCATCAATGACCTGACATTTAATCAACTTATATTGGAGGAATTCAAGGTTAAATTTAGCTAGGAGCATGAGCCATTTAGCCATACACTAATTTTTTTATGGTTTAGAGTGCATGTATTTAAGCGGGTTGGTATTAGTGATGACATAGGTTTTATGGTTAAGAAGGTAGTGGCATAGTTTGGTGGCCATGAAGGTCAATTCTAAGCAAAGTTTCTCGATGTGTGTATATTGAGTCTCATATTTTGTAAGCATATGGCTAATGTAGTAGATAGCTTGCTCTTTATGTTGTTCATCTCAGTGAGCCAACATTGCCCCTAGGGAATGGTTAGTGGTAGAGATATATAGGTAAAAGGGGTAGTCATCCTTAGGAGTGGTGAGGATAGGTGGTGACAAAAGGTACTATTTGAGTGAATCAAAGGCCTTTTGATAATCACTATTCTATTTGAAATAGATATCCTTCTTCAGAAGGTGATGGAAAGGTTAGCATTGATCTCAAAGTTGGGAAATGAAACAACAAATGGATTGGAGTTTTTCTTATAGGCTACGGAGTTGCTCAAGGTTGGCTAGAGGAGGCATATCCAAAATTACTCTAACTTTAGTAGGTTCTACTTCGATTCCGTGAAGAGAGATGATGAAGCCAAGAAGTTTTCCTGAAAGGAAATGCATTAAGGTGAACATGATAATGGATGAGGCATTCAAATATGATTGTAAGAATAGTCGAGTGATCTGTTCAGAGTTTGGATTTCCTAAGAAGGTCATCCACATAGTCTTCTACAATTTTATGGATGATATCATGGAAGATGTAAGTCATAGCACGTTGGTAGGTTGCACCAGCATTTTTTAACTCGAAAGGCATGACTCTATAACAAAAGGTCCCCCAAGGGGTAGTAAAGGTGGTTTTATGCTAATCTTTAGGAACAATCAAGATCTGATTATAGCTTGAAAACCCATCTATGAGAGATAACATCTTGTGGTTGATTGTAAGATCAACAAGCTCGTCAATGCTAGGTAGAAGAAAGTCATCCTTGGGCCAGGTGAGGTTAAAACCATGAAAGTCCACACAAATACAAAGACCCCTAATGGATTTGGTGATAGGGATGATGTTTGAGACCCATTTAGGGTAGTCAATGGGTTGAATGAAGTTTACAAATATGAGGCATTGAAGCTCCTCTTTGATGAGAAGGGCTATGCGAGGATGCATGCATCAAAGCTTCTGTTTGACAGGTTTGGCATCATGATGAATGACTATGTTATGGGTAGCAATGGCAAGGTCAATCTCTGACATATCATTGTAAGACCAAGTGAATGTTATGCTACAATCTTGGATAAAAGATGAGAAATCCTAAAGTTCCTTGGTATTCAATGATTGACCCAATTTTATAATGTGAGGGTTATCCAAAATACCCAAGTTGATATCGATGGTAGATTCATTCAACATAGTTAGGGCCTCAGGAGGAAGGCATTTGTGGACAGAAATCCCCCACACTGAGGTAGGTAAGAATGGACTAATTGTCTTGATGTCAGATGGTGTTGATGGTGGGAGAATTGTTCTCTACCATTTCAAGATATACAAGTGGAAGGACTTTGGTTTGGCCACTCTTGTGGTAGATGAGGGGGCCCAAACTTATAGTATTGATAAAAAAAAAGTTAGGAGGGATGATATCAGGGTCTTCAGGTGGAAAAAGTGATTGGGTTGGCAAGGATGGGATATCTTCCTCTATAGTGGTAATGGGTTTGGGTGAATTGGTGGATTATTGAGGTGGTCATACCTAAGGCTAAATGACTCATGAGGTTGAAAAGTTTTAAGATGGGTTAACTCATGAGGCCATTGTTCATAGCGATCGAGGCCAAATCCTTTCCAAGCACATCTATGAAGATACAACTTAGCGAACTCTAGTTTGCTAAGATAGGAAAAGTTAGAGGTAAATGGTTGGATGGATGATGTAGTGGTAGGGGTTGAAAGTGGCTGATCAAGTCCCCCATAAATGAAATTCATTTGATGGTTAGGTAAACCAAGGAGGATGATGGTTCCAATGTTAGGGTCATAAGAAGGGTTATGTCTAATATTCCCATATTCTTGGGGGGTAAGGAAGGCATCTAAGACTAAGAGTCTATATTCCCCAAAAGAAAGACGTTGGAATGTGGTTGTCACAGGGTCTTTTACAAGAATCTGGGAATAGGGGATAAATGAGCTAATGGAATATCCATCAACATTAGGTGTGGAAATGATATGGGTTTTAGTCGGTGATGTTGTGTTGTTGGCACATGGTTGTGAGGTGGATGAAGGAGGAAGAAGGACATCATTGGGCTGATATGTCATATTGAAAGATGTAAAAGGTTTAGGGTCGGTTTAGATAATCACAACTTGCCCTTCATGTTCAAACTTGACACATTGATGTAAGGTGGAAGGGACACAACTCATCGAATGAATCCAAGGGTGCTCGAGTAAAATATTATATTGAAATACTCCTTCTACAACATAAAAAGTTTTGGGAATGGTATGGGGCTCTACACAGATATAGAGGACAATTGTGCCCAAGGTAGTGGCCATGGTATCATTGAAGGAACGAAGGACCACTGTGCTTTTAGACATGATGTTCATGGGTAAGTACAGCTGGTCATAGGCATGGGAGGAGATGATATTGATGGTGGCTCCTTCATCAATCATCACCCTTTTAATGCAGGTTTGATTAATGTATGTTGTAATGAAGAGGGGCGATCATGATCCTCCAGATGAATAGAAGGTATTTTTGAATCTTTGAAGGAGACAAGATTGGAAGTTTGAAGGGCCCCAACAAAGGCGATAAGAGGTAGAGGGTCATTAGGTTGGACCTTGATGGATTACAAGCCTTCTATGAATACCTAGCGGTGATGGGGAGAGGTAGAGACTAACTCGTATAAGCTCATTTTTGTCAGAGTTTGGTGAAGATGTTTGAGGATAGTTTTTCAAATGAATATTGCATATGGGTTATGGTATGGAGGGTTAGATGGGGAGGCACCTAAGATAGACATCTTGGGTTTGTTCAAAGATAGAGATGGTTAGGTATTGTTTGCTTGGAAGTTCGGGGAGGGGTAAGTCTAAGGAATAAATGCCTTAGCCTTCCCTTTATCTTTCTATTGCGCTTAAGATCTGGTAATCATATGAATAGCATGGATAAGGGGTTTTTATGGATTGGGTGGTTGCTTTGGTTCCTCCTCTTTACTTTTGGGTGAGATTGAAGATGGGATGGGTTGGGTTGGTGCTTGGATTGGCAATAAGGATGAAGGGGGTTCATAAGATAATAGATCATTATCTTCATATAGGCTATGAATGAGTGTTTGGAAAGCTTTACAATTTTTTATGTCATGTCCTGGTGCCCTATGATATGCACATATCAAGTTATCATTGAACCAAGAGGGTTTGGTGCATGAAGGGTCAAAGGGTTTTATGGGTGGTAATCTCAAGGAATAAGTTTGCAATAACCACTAGAGAATGGTGAAGTAAAATTTGGCTAAAGGTGGTAGATGTTTAATTATTTTTGTTTTGGGTGTTGAAGTGGGAGGTTATGTGGATGTAGGTTTGGTGGTAGGTGTCTTGGATAAAGTGGTATGCTTGGTTGATGGTTTTAGTTTAAGCACGATGGTTAACAGGCTGGTGGCAGAGGAGGGTAAGGTAGGTAACTTAGGAATTGTTGGTGTAGTGAGGAAAGATGCTTTATAAACCAAGTATGAAGGTGTGACCAATAAAGGTGGTGGGATTTTGGTAAAAATGATGGGCTTTGTGTTTAAGGTAGAGGGATGGGTACTCATAATGGAGGGCAAGCTTGAGGGAGGTAAAATTTGGGGTTTTGAGCCCTTTGGTGATTTTACCTCTTTGGTTGTTTTAGTTGTTGGTTTTGGAGGGGATTTGGTCACTTTAGTTGTCTTGGTGGGTTTAGGTGTTTGAGGGTCAATCAATTTAGAGGAGGTTTTGGTTGGTTGGGTAGAGGTTTTAGTTGCTTTATAAGGGCTAGGTTAGTTTGCCAAAAAAGGGGTTAGAAGTTCTAGTTTGGTTCCCTTACCTTTATCTTGACCTTTGATAGAAGGTTTTGCAATTAGAGGTTGGGTGGATGGAGTCATCTTCTCTTGTGAGACAGCTTCCAAAGAGGGGGTGGATGGTTCTGTGATAGGGGAGGTAGGTGTGGTATCCTCTAATGGAGGTGTGGATATATTTGCTTCTTTTGTTTGGGTGTCTAAAGGAATAAAAGGTAGTCTTTTTTCTTCCATAAGTGAAATGGGGAAATAAGTGGTTGAGGTAACATTTCCTTCATTAATGGGTTCATTAGTAACCACATTAATAGTATGTGCCTCATGAGATGATTCAAGTTTATTTTCATGATGAGAGGTAGAAGGAGCATGATAGGAATAGGCTTGAAAGGCTTGTGGAAGATGTCAAGGGCTTGGTTCGATGGTGCATTAAGATTGTCCAATGTAAGCTCCCCCTTGTCAATGAGGGATTGGACAAGGTATTTAAAGGTATTGCACTTATTGATGTCATGTCCTGTGACTCAATGAAAATTGCAATGGTCATTCTCATTATATCAATTGAGCATGGGGAAAGAAGCATCAAACTATTGGGGTGGCTTAATTGGTGGAAGTTGGATGATATCGACTTTTAGTAACTTTTATAAAATAGAAGGATAAGTCTCCCCAAGTGGATTCAATTGCTTATTATTATTCCAAGTTTGATTCTTTTGGTTTCAGTTTGAATAATTAGGGGAGCTAGAGGTTTCATTCCTTGCATTCTATTGGTTGGTAGATGGTGGTGGCACATCTTTGAGGATAATGGCATTGGTAGTTGCTTTATTTTTAGTGTTGGGATTGCTTTGGTTGTGTGGTTTGGAAGAAGAGGGATCATTGGGTCTGTAAGTTGGGTTCTTGTTCTTCAACTTTAATCTTCCCTCATCAATGGCTTTGTTCTCTAGTTTGCAAGCCATGGTAAAAGCTTCATTGAATGTCCAGAAGCTTTGGACACGCAATGTGGATGAGATGTGTTTTGTACATGCCCGAGTGAAGAGCTCTATAAGCTCAAGTTAAGGCAATGAAAAGGAAATTTGGTTGATTAGGATCTTCTAATGAGCCATGAAATCGGCAATAGATTCATTTTTGAATTACAGAATGGAGAAGAGGTCGGTAATAGAAACTTTCTTGGATACATTGATCAAGAAGTGATCCAAAAAAGTTTGGGCTAGTTGGATGAAGGGGAAGATGGAGTGTTTTGGATGGAACTATACCAATCTAATGCCAATATAGATAAGGAAATAGAAAAGGTATGAAAGAGAAGAGCATCATCATGGGAAATCAAGTAACATGCGTGCCAAAATGCTCTTAGATATTGTTGGGGTCCTCCTTGCTTTGAAATTTAAAGAATTTTAGCAATTCCCATTATGAAGGATATGGTTGAAGAGGGACATATGTATGGAGGGGTTTGTTATAAATTTGGTCATAAGAGATCAAGTTATCTGATCCCAAGATGAATGACTCAAGGGTGGTCATTTTCTCCATTAGCATCTTGACCAAGTCAGTTTGGGGTTGTTGGGTTGGATAGGTATATGACACATTTTCTTGGGGCTGGGTAACATGGAAATAACTAGTGGATGGTTGGGATGATGTCATGTGTGTGTACGAGGTCACGTAAGATTGGGTGGAAGGTGAAGGTATGCATAGTTGTGTGTTACAAATATATTGATAAGATGTCATAGGTATGTGTTGGAGGGTTGATGTTGGGGGGTTTATGTATGGCATCAAAGTGATTAGCGGGTTAGTTGGTTAAAGGTGGATAGTGACAAAAGTGCTTTTAGGGGGAAGTGTTTGTGGTATGGAGAGTACCAAGTTCTAAAATGGGGTTGAGGTTGGTATATTAGTTAATCTAAAGGTATTGATAGAAATGGGTGTGGAAGATACCATATCGGCAAAAGGGGTAGAAGTGACAAGGGGTAAAGTTGAACCAATGTTAGAGGTATTAGTTTAGGTAATAAGTGTTTGGGTGGTGGTGGTAGATGGACTAATTGTAGAAGATGAAGCTTGGATAACAGAAGGGTGGAATGATGCAACACCAACCATAAGGTGGTGTGGCATACCATAGGGTGGATCTGCAGAAGGAATTGAAGCCATCAAAGTATGGTAGGCTAAGGTATTAAGGTAGTGTCATAAAACAACCAAATTATTGTCCAAAAAGGTGGCAAAATCTAAATTGCCTTCAGGGATTGTTGTAAGCATCATAGGTGGGGGAGAATGGTGTAGTGAAGCATGGGGTGATCTATCAACGTCCAAAGTATAATCCATGGATGAGGACGAAGAAGAAGATGGTAGTGGGTTGTTTTGGTTTTTCACTCGTTGTTGGTTAAGACCTTATGAGAAATTTAGAAATGGATAACAAACCTCTTTCCTCATACAATGAGCAAACAAATAAAAACCCAAAACAAATAAATCACACACTAAAAGCATAATTAATTCTAAGATTTATTTTAAATCACTTTTGGTTTATGCCTTAAAGAATGTGAAAGGGGAAATTAGTTTGTAAATCAAGTACTATAAAATTCATCTAAAGATGGTTTTGAGTTGAATTTTGATGCTCAAATAATCTACAGTAGACTAGGTACGTGGCCTAGTACTAGGGGCTTACTCCCTTCACTTCACGATCTCGTAGCCAGTGTGGGTGCTAAGCCAATATATACCATTTGTCTAGAGTTTATACTGTACTAGAGAATGGAGTGGGTCCTCCTCTTAGTGATGAAATCTAAGTGAGATCATCGGGTAGGGTAAGGTGATCCAAAGGGTGATGAAATCTTAATGGGCCTTGTCTCAAATAAGTTTTGATGTTTAATTTATGCGTGTGGTTTGGTAGTGTAACATATGTGTGCTACGATTAATTTATAATGCATTTAACTAATCTAGGTGAGCTAATCATTAAGCATGAAATACCATGAATGCACTTAATTTTAACTCAAAATAATATCTTGGTGTCTATTAATGCAAACAAGGAATAGTTAAAACGCACTTAAATGCAAGATGTAAAATGCAACCTATCCCTAGGATGAAAACATTTTTTTTTTTTCCTTTTTTTGGAAAAGAAGAAAGGAAAGAATTTTTTCTTTTTCAAAATTTAGAAATAATAGAAATGCAAGAGCATTGAACTTTCACTAAATGTAACTGTATGCCTATAAAAAACTATGAATCCATAAGGGGTCCTATCGGGCGTGCCAAAATGTTTCTATTTAATTTTTGCTTTTTCCTAAGTGTGAAAAGAAGAAACTTGGGATGAAGGGTGTGGAAAAACACCTGTTAAAGTGCACACATTGGATCCAAGTGATTGTGTAGAGATCTTCTTTGTATTGGGAGGATGATTTACAAATAATATAACACTAAATAAAGTTGTTTATTAGACAAGTATATGGGTGGATTGCTTAGCATGAGCGAGAACCTAGAAGCAAAAGCTTTCTAGAAGGCTAGCAATCCACCTGATTTAAACACTTAAGTTTGATCAATAAAAATGATATAGTTTTCATGAAATTATAGCAAACCAAAACTAAGCACAATAAATAACAACAAAGGAATTAAATGTTTTGCTAAGATGACCAAAATGAAACAACTAGTTGGAATGATGCTAATGCTGAAAATTGGTCTAGTCAAAATGGTGGTTTCCAATTTGGTAAAATGGCAATGGTCAAAAGGATAGCTTAGTTAGGTTTGGTAAATGGTTAAGACTAAATATAGACAAAGGGATAAATGGGTAAATAGGGAAAATATGACAAATGAGGAAGCTGGTAATTGGGGTGAAGGTGGAAAGGGGTAAAAAAAGGGTAAATAGGACGAAATTAACAAAGAAGGTAAGGGGATAAAAGGGATAAAGGGAAAAGAGAAAAGAAGGGGTTAAATGACAAGGTTTAGAGGTCAATAAAGAAGAGTCCAAAGGGGAGAAAGGAATTGAATTCAAATAAATAAAATAGACAAATGGAAAGATTACCTTCCAAGCTTGAAGAAAAGTGTTGATGTTGATGATGGTTGATGAAGATAGAATTCTGCAGCAATTTTGATAAAGCTTCATTGCTTTAAATTATTTTATTTCCAAGATTATTATGAATTCTAAAATGATGATGACCTCTGAGATGATAGCCTCCTTAAAAAACCTGCAACAAGATGTTAATGACCAAAGACTAACTTGCAACTTAACCTTAGGTGAAAGAGAAGGGGGGGATTTGTAGCATTTGATGTTAAGAAACATGCCAAAGGAGGGGAATAGTGAAATTTGGTAAATTTTTCTAAGTGCAGCTCATAAACAAGTTAAGGAGGAGGTTGGTGGGATTCCCATTTGGGTTAGTAAGTCTCCCACATTGCACATGGGTCCAAATTTAAATGAGAATCATGCACATGGGTTTGAATAAGGCTCAAAAACTTTTCACCACCTTTTTTTGTCTTCATCCAAGGACATAAAGAGGTGTCACACCAAATTAGATGCTATTTTCCATGTGGTGCATGAATAGTCAAAGACAGGGTTGGTGGGGATTCCCTTTTGGGTTGGTGAGTCTTCCACTTTGCACATGAGTCCATCTTTGCATGGGAATCATGCATATGGATTTGAATGAGGTTTAAATACTTTTCACCACCCTTTCTTGTCTTCATTCAAGCACTTAAAGAGGTGTCACACCAAATGTGGCACCATTTTCCATGTGTTGCATGAATAGTCAAAGATGGGGTTGGTGGGGATTCTCATTTGGGTTAAGAAGTCAAAAAAGGGTGCTCTTTGTCTTTTTCAAAGCACTAAAGAGGTAGATATCTTGTTTTGGAGTCTAATTTCATGTGTGAATGCAAAATTCATATTTAATGATGGCCTCCTTAAGCAAAATTCACCATATTTCAAGGGGGACCCTTGTGATACTTAAATGAGGTCATTAGGCACTTTGGAAAAGGGTCCCAAGTGGGGTATGATGTCCCACATCAAGCCACCTCATTTATAAGCCATGTCACTTGCCATATCACCTTCCATGTCACATGTCATGTCATTTGCCATATCATCATGAATAGTGATAGTGGGTCCCACAATGAGTAGTGATAATGAATAATACTTTCAAATAGTGTTTTTGAATAATATTATGTGACTAGAAGAATAGTGGTTTGGTTAGATTAAGAGGGGTTTGTTAAGGCTTAAAAATGTTTAAGGGGTCTTTAGGGGGTCTCGAGGTATTTAGTCATCGAAAATTGCAAGTGTGTAGTTTTCTAGTGTCTACAGGTACACATGACGACATTAAATTCGAGATTAATGGAAATAAAGTCTGCTAGGCATCTTCGAAAATGATCATTGCATATTAATCAAATAAGCATCTTCCAACATGCCCATTGAACTCTAAAATGCATTAGAATATGTATAAATTAATCAATGACATAATTAAATAAGCATAATGGTTATCAAGAAAAAATTTGTGTATACCAGTATTTTCATGCCCATTGAATTTTCAAATGTGGTAGAATATCTAATAACTAATCATATGCATAATTAAATAAGCAATCCAGCCATTGAAAATACATTTCTATGAATACCAATATTGTCATATGCCTTACATCCCAAGTTCAAATACTTTTCCATTCAAACAAGCATTTGTGTGTATAATAATAAATGCTCAGTCTTCCATCCTAAGTTCAAATTTATTTTCATCTAAACAAGTTTTTATGTGTGGGAACGTTTAGTGGGTGTTTATAGAAGCCATGGAAAGGTAGGGAAATGAAAATGTGTTGCAGATATATAAAATACAACGTGAATAGAAAACATTTGTAATGTTCAAAATATGAATGAATAACACAACAACATTAATTCAGAGCAACATATAAATAACACAACAATATGAATTCATAAAATAATTTGGTTTTGTTAGTAAAAAAAAATTACTTTTACGTCAATGAAGAAATTCAATTTGCTCACCTGAAATGTGGGCAGTGAAAAACTAAAGTTTGCTTTAATGAATTTGAATCTGACACTCTGCACTTCCAAGATAAGAAAATTCTAATAATAACTTTACATATCAAACATTGGTTGGTCTATAATTTTTTGTTTATAGAGATATTGTATTTCATAAACCAATTTTTTATTTTTTATTTTGAATATGCAAGGAAATGGAGAGGCTTACAAATTATCTGAATACTTAATTTTGCAGGTGGACGCAACAATGAAGGAGATTGCTTGTTAATATTGTAGATTACAGAACCAATTGTTAGAGCCAAATATTTGAATTTTAAATATGATAACATGTAATAAAAGGGTAAGTGAATGGGATATTGAATATTTTGTCTTCTGTAACTTACAATCAAGATATACAATTTTGGCTTTGTGCTTCTCATTAATTAATAAAATCAATATTTTTGAATTATTGGCACCTAAAAATATATGAAAAGGATGTAATATTTTACAAAATGTTTGCAATTTTGAATAAAATATACATTATTTTCAATATGATGCACCTTTTTTAATTATGGTGTTTGATTATTTATAATATTTACTAAAGATTTTTAAATAATCCAAATAATAATAAGACCCTTATTTAAATGTATATGGTACTTTGACCAAAAGTTAACAAACACTTATGCATAATTAAATAAGAAAAATTATAATTATAATTAGATAATCACTTCACCATGGGGGTCACAACTATTGGACCTGACCCAACTATTGCCCCCCTTCCCTCAGTGGATCTAGAAAATTTAAACCATTATAGATATTTTAAATGTATTTATTTGAAATATATTGAGAGAGATATATTTTGAAGAATTTATGATTATGTTTTTTATTTTATTTTCAATTTAGCTGCACCACTCTATTAAGTTCAAAAAAACTTTTTCAAAAAAAAAATGGAGTCTAAACTCCACTACATGCCCATGATATCATGGTTTTTCAATAGCCTTCTCTAAACAAGAAGAATAACTTCTTTCTAACAATCAAATGGACTCTAATTTTAAGGTCAAAACTACCCTATGATGGTCAAATATATATTAAATTTATGACCAATCATTTATATTGAAAGCTCACAATATTACTCTTGTGACCAACACACCCCATTTTTAAAGCTTTCAAATAGGGACCCATGCATTCTAAAAATATTATATACTTAGTCCTTATCTAACTTTAATTGATTTTGGAACTTAAAAATTTGTATAAGCCTAATTTTATTATCACTCATTTTTTTTTTAAAGTCTAGGCTTAAAAACATGGTCAAAGTCAGTCTAGAGGTTATACTTTGTTTATACAGCTTTATTAGATTAATCCAACTAACCATTCAACTGTCAAGTTTATCAGGTTTTATAAGTCATAATTGGTGAACATGTGTCACTTGCTCATCAAAAATTTGAGGACTAGTGAAATACATTATACTTAAAAAATAATTTTGGCATGTTTCCTAAGCGAGATTGTTCCATGTCTCTACATATCGATGCATCACCAATATTTGGTAACAAAATTGGTTATGAATCCCCAATGACTAGTCAATAACATGAGACTTGGCCATGCATTTGCATCTCATTACATCGTAGCTCTCAACCCAGAATCCTGACTCACAAAACTAATGACCACCCGATTGAGTGAGATAGTTCCATGTGTCTCAATCTTGCTTCATCGTAGGTTGTGGAAACAAGCTAAGTGACAAAAAGAGCCGACTAAGTGACTAAGGGAGATTGCTCCATGTGTCACCATCTCATGGCACATATGCCAATAGACAAAATGACAACGCTCAAAGAAACAGACGAAACAATGCAATGACAAATTACCACATGTCACTTTTTACACAATTAGCTACCATATGCCATTCACTAATTACTCAACATTTCCATTCTATGATATTCATATTCCATGTGTCATCACCTCATTTATCCATACACTAACATGAATCGAGGATGCAATGAGAGATATAAATTGAGTGATAAAGCAAAAATATGCCACACATCTTATAATGACACAATCAACTATAAATAGAAAATATAAAGGTCACAACTAGGCAATATCAAAGGTAGACTAACACATTAAAACTCACCATGTGTTAAAAAAATCCATGAAATATGATGTCATAAAATCAAATTCAAATTGGAATGTAAGGGTGATAAAGACCATTACTCTACAATTAATTATCACCCTTGGAGGATTCGAGCAATTCATAAGCTAATAAAATGGGTTATATGTTACATTCCAAAGTTAAATCAAATTACATTCTCCAATCCTTAAACTACGAACTCTTATCCAGAACTCCATATCAACTGAAATCCCTAATTTTTGAAATTAAGTACATATCTCAGTTTAGTCAATAATAGAAGCTAAGAATCAAGAACCAACTCCTTCAATGTTTTATTTTGGAACCAGAAAAGATTTCAAGAATAGAGAATTTAATCAGGCTACTATGAACATTGCATTCAAGCACTATTTGGACATTTAAGCAGAGCTTGAGGCCATTTGACCATATAAGGATGAGGAAAATCTAACTCTTGATGGGAAGGAATACAAAGATGACATGTTGTCGATCAAAGTTTTCAAACTTCACAAAGCGATGGCCAACCCTCAGGTATTTCCCTGCACCAAATTAGTGTATAATTTATTTAAAACAAACACATGTACAAATGACATTTTTCATACGAATAATAATACATAACTAGTGGCAATTATGGTCCATCTAGCCTTTGAGAAGTTCTATAGACTGCTAAAACTAGACATAGCTTACAACTAGAAAACAATCAATGAATGGATCAAAGATAATAGTGTTAGGGGTATATTGTTAAGATGGGCTTAGAATCCCAATAAGTTTTCCATGAAGAAGAAAGTTCCAATTGCCCAATTCAGACCCAGTGTCAAAATTATCATGGCTTTATTGAATAGGCTACATGGAGCCCCATATTTAACTTGTTTGGATGAGGTTTGGGTGAATCTATATCTATAATTTTGGAAGGCAAGGGCATTCCCCCATTGGTGTAAATAATAAGTTTCAATTTAAAAACTGATAGGGTCATGCAAGACTGGATAGACAATAACTTTTACATCCTTCCATATTTGGTAAATGCCATCTATGGGACTACCAACCCTATTGATACCCCTCCTTGGAAGTGAAAAGAATAAAAAGGGATTTATGATTATTTTGATCATCTCCACATCTAAAAGTATAAAGACCATATGCAGAGAATAGTAGTCACTTTCTATCCCATGGTTTACAAAGAAATAAATGAGAATTCAACACCAAGATTGTCTATAGAAATCAAGAAATCACTCAAGTCATTAGGTGACTATTGGTTCTATCTAGACCATGAAATTATCATAGTTGAGGGTACATTAGTAAACCCTTTCTATTTACCCAAGCATGTGCATGATAAATTATTTGAGCAGGAGATAGATTATCAACTATGTAATAGTGTGGACGAAAATTTGAGGAGGGCCAGATTGGCCAAGTATCATAAGACACCCCTCAATGGTTGGAGGCAATAATTTAAAATTGGGAATAATTGGACAAGAATTCAAAACACAAAGGCTATTTGAAGTTTATATTGGTTGAATTCAGATTATGGGACCTTAAGAGTGTTATGGTGTGGAGCTAAAAGCTTCAACTGTTTGCAGACACAAGGAAGGATGCTGAAGAACCAGAGCCACCGGCGTCGGCAGTATGACCGACGTCGGTCAGATGCAGTGGAGAAGGAGACCGATGATGGCAGGGAGTCAGCCGACGTCGGCAGCACCAGATAGGTAGGGACCGGCGTCGGTCACCTGTGCGGTCCAGAACTGTTCGTTGCACGAACAGTTAGTTAGTTAAACCGAGTGTTTGCATGCTAAGGGGCTAATTTAAGTCGCGGGCTGTGTGTCTAATTTTAGTAGTTAGAGTTCTATTTTTGTAAGCATGGGATCCTATTTAAAGACCCATAAGGCATGTATTGTAATTATTTCCAAGGCAAGTAAAAGTATTGAAGCAAGCAAGGTCAAGGAGATCTACAAGTGTAAGGTCAAGGAGATCAGCTGAAGCATTCAAGGAGGGATAGCAACTCAGGCTTTAGAGTTGTTGTGTTGAGCAAGAGAGAGAGGGAAGAAGGTCTTGAGGTGTGGCAAGCCTTTGAGGTGGAGGAAGAAGTGGCATCTTCCTTATTGTATTTTCTTCTAGTAGTATTTAATACAAGAGTGTGTATTGTCTCTCAAATTCTTTGTTGTCTCAAGTTTCTAGCTACTTTATCATTCTGGTATAATTCCGTGTTTAATTGCATATAAGAAAGTAATCAATTGTGCTCTAATTGGTAGAGCTACAGATCCCCTGACAAGTGGTATCAGAGCTACGGTTTGCAGGAAGCAGGGTATTGTTTTTGATTACAGGTCATTCACAGGGTTTTTTGATTGAGTGGGAGTTCAACAATGGCAGAAGAAAGTAAGCTACGAATGGAGAAGTTTAACGGCAAGAATTATCAACATTGGAGGATGCAGATTGAGGACTATCTGTATCAGAAGGATTTGTACTTACCGTTGGGTGGGGTTGCATGCAAGCCCACAGATATGAAGGATGAAGAATGGAACGTTCTTGATCGGAAGGCTCTCGGTTCCATAAGGTTGAGCCTTGCATCGTCTGTGATTTCCAGCTTATCACAGTGCAAGACAACAGAAGAGTTGATAAAGTCCTTGGTAAATTTATACGAAAAGCCCTCGGCTTCTAATAAGGTATATCTTATGAAGCAGCTATTTACTTTGCAAATGCAGGAAGGTGGATCAGTACATACTCATCTCAGTGATTTCCATGGTTTGGTAAACCAACTAGCTTCAGTCAATATTGTTTTTGATGATGAGGTAAAGGCTCTCCTGATTTTATGTTCTTTGCCTGAAAGTTGGGACGGTTTGGTTATGGCAGTAAGTAATTCTGCATCTGCTTCTAAAATCTTAAAAGTTGATGATGTTGTGAGTGTGATTTTGAATGAAGAAATACGCAGGAGAAGCACAGGTGAATCATCAGGGAATGCTCTAAGTGCAGAAAGCAGGGAAAGGCAAAGGGAGAAGGTTGAGCAAGGGAAATCAAGGTCGAGAAGGAGATCCGAGTCCAAAGGTATTACCTGCTGGTTTTGTGGAAAGAAAGGACATACAAAGAAGGAGTGTTGGTTGAGAGATAAAGAGAATCAACATGCAGGTATGGAAGAAGCAAAGGATGCAAATATTGTGATGCAGGATGCTCTCATACTTTCTTCAGATAGTCAGGTAGGATCATGGATTTTAGATTATGGTTCATCTTTTCATGCATCCCAAAACAGAGATTTGTTCTACGAGTATGAATAGAGAGATTTTGGAGTGCTCTATTTAGGGGATGGTACGCCTTGTCAGATAGTTGGCAAAGGGAAAGTGCAGCTGAGATTGCAGATTGACAACATGTGGGTGTTGAAAGAGGTCATGCATGTTCCAATTCTGAAGCAGAGTCTGATTTCTGTAGGAAGGTTGGGAGATGAGGGATGCACAATAACCCTCACAGCAGATTATTGGAAGGTTACCAAGGGAGCACTTGTTCTAGCAAGAGGTAAGAAAGTAGATACTCTTTATCTGTCTACTTGTATTACTGATTCTACTTCTGGTGTAGATTCGAAGATGTGGCCTAATAGGCTTGGTCACAAGAATAGGAAGGGAATGGAAGTTCTTGATTCAAAAGGTATGTGTTCAAATTCGGAAAGCATAAATACAGTTCATTGCAGAAAGAGGAAATTTGATGCTTTTGACAGGAACAAAGAAGCCTTGGTGTTTATGGAGGAGATGAAGGATAGAGACCAGTCACAGGGGCTGAATAAATCTGAGCAGGGCAGCATGGATAGAGGTTTGATCTAGGAAGAGCTCGTGGATGAAAATTTCATCACTCACAGGAACACACAGACACCGATGTCGGTCGCTTGGCACCGACGTCAGTCATCCAGATACCGACATCGGTCATGTGCAGACCAGCAGGGTCGGTAGGTCAGACAGGAGAAGTCCGACGTTGGTCATAAGGACCGACGTCGGCAGGAGGGACACCGGCGTCGGCTAGGGAAACGACGTCGGTAGTCAGGATCAGTGTAGGGAACTGACATCGGTCGGGAGCAGACTGGGAGATGGCCTAGATCGGTCATTGGAATGGATGTTGGGTGAATTAATAAGTCTCAAACACCCATGTGGAGGTCAGGAAAGGTATGTGAACCTCATATTCGTTGTTCACCTTCTTTATATTGCTTACTGATAGTCATGAACTAGGAAGATGGAAGAAGCAATGCAGGTAGAATCCAAAAACAGTGGGAGCTTGGCATGGATGAGGAGTGTGAGTCCTTGGAGAACCAAACAGGTATTTGTTGGTAGTGTTGTCAGCTGGAAGAAAGCACTGGATAGAGGGATGGATTCCCATTTTAGAGAAGAGAGTGGATGGACACATGAGACAGAAGGCTATGGTATATGTTCTTGATTATGCTGCAGAACAATGGAGGTTTGACCATTGTATTTTATCTTTACCAGGTTGGATAATATTAGCTACATTATCCTGTTACTGTATTGTGTTACTTGTTACAGGGTTTCATATACAGGGAGTTTTTCTGAGCTAAGGGTAGAGTTGGTTCAGAAGTATGTCATGGAGAATTTGGGAGCAGCAAAATTCTTGTGGCATAAGAGACAGGTATTGCATCACAGGTTTGCGTGGTGGTTGGTCTTCAAGAGTGACATTGAAGAGGGATACAGAGCCTAAGGAACAAAATAGATGATGTACAGGTACAGGTACAGGTTGCAGTTGTTTATCTCCAAGTGGGAGATTATTATGGTGTGGAGCTAAAAGCTTCAACTGTTTGCAGACACAAGGAAGGATGCTGAAGAACCAGAGCCACCGGCGTCGGCAGTATGACCGACGTCGGTCAGATGCAGTGGAGAAGGAGACTGGCGACGGCAAGGAGTCGGCTGATGTCAGCAGCACCAGACAGGTAGGGACTAGCGTCAGTCGCCTGTGCGGTCCAAAACTGTTCATTGCACAAACAGTTAATTAGTTAAACCAAGTGTTTGCATGCTAAGGGGCTAATTTAAGTCGCAGGTTGTGTTAAGGTGTGGAGCTAAAAGCTTCAACTATTTGCACACACATGAAGAGGATGCTGAAGAACTAGAGCCACCGACGTCGACAGTATGACCGACGTTGGTCAGATGCAGTGGAGAAGGAGATCGGCGACGGTAGAGGGTCGGCTGACGTCGATAGCACTAGACAAGCAGGGACCAGCGTCGGTCGCCTGTGCGGTCCAAAACTGCTGTTTACGAACAGTCAGTTAGTTAAACCGAGTGTTTGCATGCTAAGAGGCTATTTTAAGTCGCGAGCTGTGCGTCTAATTTTAGTAGTTAGATGTCTATTTTTGTAACCATGGGATTCTATTTAAAGAACCATGAGGCATGTATTGTAATCATCATATTGATCAAGTAAGAGCATTGAAGCAAGCAAGGTCAAGGAGATCTACAGGTGTAAGGTCAAGGAGATCAGCTGAAGCATTCAAGGAGGGATTGTAACTCAGGTTTTAGAGTTGGTTTTGTGTTGAGCAAGAGAGAGAGGGAAGAAGGTCTCGAGGTGTGGCAAGCCTTTGAGGTGGAGGAAGAAGTGGCATCTTCCTTATTTGTATTTTCTTCTAGTATTATCTAATACAAGAGTGTGTATTGTCTCTCAAATTCTTAGTTGTCTCATGTTTCTAGTTTCTTAATCATTCTGGGATATTTCCATGTTTAATTGCTTATAAACAAGTAATCAATTGTGCTACCGTTGGATTAGGGGCCTCCTAACAGTTGGTATCAGAGCTACAGTTTGCAGGAAGTAGGTTATTGTTTTTGATTATAGGTCATTCACAAGGTTTTCTGATTGAGTGGGAGTTCAACAATGGCAGAAGAAAGCAAGCTACGAATGGAGAAGTTTAATGGCAAGAATTATCAACACTGGAGGATGCAGATTGAGGACTATCTATATCAGAAGGATCTGTACTTACCGTTGGGTGGGGTTGCATGCAAACCCACAGATATGAAGGATGAAGAATGGAACGTTCTTAATCGGAAGGCTCTCGGTTCCATAAAGTTGAGCCTTGCATCGTCTGTGATTTCCAGCTTATCACAGTGCAAAACAACGAAAGAGTTGATAAAGTCCTTGGCAAATTTATACGAAAAGCCCTCGGCTTCTAATAAGGTATACCTTATGAAGCAGCTATTTACTTTGCAAATGCAGGAAGGTGGTTTGGTACATACTCATCTCAGTGATTTCCATGGTTTGGTAAACCAATTAGTTTCAGTCAACATTGTTTTTGATGATGAGGTAAAGGCTCTCTTGATTTTATGTTCTTTGCCTGAAAGTTGGGATGGTATGGTTATGGCAGTAAGTAACTCTGCATCTGATTCTAAAATCTTAAAAGTTGATGATGTTGTGAGTGTGATCTTGAATGAGGAAATACGCAGGAGAAGCACAGGTGAATCATCAGAGAACGCTCTAAGTGCGGAAAGCAGAGGAAGGCAAAAGGAGAAGATTGAGCAAGGGAAATCAAGGTCGGGAAGGAGATCCGAGTCCAAAGGTATTACCTGCTGGTTCTGTGGAAAGAAAGGACATACAAAGAAGGAGTGTTGGTTGAGAGATAAAGAGAATCAACATGCAGGTATTGAAGAAGCAAAGGATGCAAATATTGTGGTACAGGATGCTCTCATACTTTCTTTGGATAGTCACGTAGGATCATGGATATTAGATTATGGTTCATCTTTTCATGCATCCCCAAACAGAGATTTGTTTCATGAGTATGAACAGGGAGATTTTGGAGTGCTCTATTTAGGGGATGGTACGCCTTGTCAGATTGTTGGCAAAGGGAAAGTGCAGCTGAGATTGCAGATTGACAACACATGGGTGTTGAAGGAGGTCATGCATGTTCCAATTCTGAAGCAGAGTTTGATTTCTGTAGAAAGGTTGGGGGATGAGGGATGCACAGTAACCCTCAAAGCGGATTCTTGGAAGGTTACCAAGGGAACACTTGTTTTGGCAAGAGGTAAGAAAGTAGGTACTCTTTATCTATCTACTTGTATTAGTGATTCTACTTCTGGTACAGATTCAAAGATGTGGTCTAATAGGTAGGGTCACATGAATAAGAAGGGAATGGAAGTTCTTAGTTCAAAAGGTATGTGTTCAAATTCAGAAGGCATAGATAGAATTCATTGCAGGAAAAGGAAATTTGAGGCTTTTGACAAGAACAGGGATGTCTTAGTGTTTTTGGAGGAGATGAAGGCCAGAGAATAGTTACAGGTAGTAAATAAATCTAAGCAGGGCAGCATGGATAGAGATTTGATCCAATAAGAGCTCGCAGATGAAGAATTCATCACTCACGGGAACACACAGGCACCGATGTCGGTTACTTGGAACTGACGTCGGTCAGTCAGACACCGATTTCGGTCTTGTGCAGACCAGCAGGGTCGGTAGGTCGGGCAGGAGAAGTCTGACGTCGGTCATCAGGACCGACGTCGGCAAGGGGGACACCGGCGTCGGTCAGGGGTAACGACGTCGGCAGTCAGGATCAGTGCAGGGAACCGACATCAGTCGGGAGCAGACTGGGAGTTGGCCGAGATCGGTCACTGGAACTGATGATGGGTGGACAGTTAGCTATCAAGGAGTCTCAAACACCCATACAGAGGTTAGAAATGGTATGTGAACCTCATATTCGTTGTTCACATTCTTTATATTGCTTACTGATAGTCATAAACTAGGAAGATGGAGGAAGCAATGCAGGTAGAATCCAGAAACAGTGGGAGCTTGACATGGATGAGGAGTGTGAGTCCTTGGAGTAGAGCCAAACAGGTATTTGTTGGTGGAGTTGTCAGCTGGATAGAGGGATGGATTCCCATTTTAGAGAAGATAGTGGATGGACATCTGAGACAGAAGGCTATGGTATATGGTCTTGAGTTAGCTGCAGGGCAATGGAGGTTTGACCATTGTTTCTTTTATCTTTACCAGGTTGGATAATATTAGCTACATTATCCTGTTACTGTATTGTGTTACTTTTTGCAGGGTTGCATATACAGGGAGTTTTCTGAGCTAAGGTTAAAGTTGGTTCAGAAGTATGTCATGAAGAATTTGGGAGCAACAAAATTCTTGTAGCATAGGTGACAGGTATAGCATCACAGGTTTGCGTGGTGGTTGGTCTTCAAGGGTGATTTTGAAGAGGGATATAGGGCCAAAGGAACAAAATAGATGGTGTACAGGTACAGGTACAAGTTGCAGCTGTTTATCTCCAAGTGGGAGATTGTTAAGGTGTGGAGCTAAAAGCTTCAACTGTTTGCACACACATGAAGAGGATGCTGAAGAACCAGAGCCACCGGCGTTGGCAGTATGACCGACGTCGATCAGATGCAGTGGAGAAGGAGACCGGCGATGGCAGAGGGTCAGCCGACGTCGGCAGCACCAGACAAGCAGGGAACGGCGTCGGTCGCCTGTGCGGTCCAAAACTGCTGTTTACGAACAGTCAGTTAGTTAAACCGAGTGTTTGCATGCTAAGAGGCTATTTTAAGTCGCGAGCTGTGCGTCTAAGTTTAGTAGTTAGATGTCTATTTTTGTAACCATGGGATTCTATTTAAAGAACCATGAGGCATGTATTGTAATCATCATATTGATCAAGTAAGAGCATTGAAGCAAGCAAGGTCAAGGAGATCTACAGGTGTAAGGTCAAGGAGATCAGCTGAAGCATTCAAGGAGGGATTGTAACTCAGGTTTTAGAGTTGGTTTTGTGTTGAGCAAGAGAGAGAGGGAAGAAGGTCTTGAGGTGTGGCAAGCCTTTGAGGTGGAGGAAGAAGTGGCATCTTCTTTATTTGTATTTTCTTCTAGTATTATCTAATACAAGAGTGTGTATTGTCTCTCAAATTCTTAGCTGTCTCATGTTTCTAGTTTCTTAATCATTCTGGTATATTTCCGTGTTTAATTGCTTATAAACAAGTAATCAATTGTGCTACCGTTGGATATGGTCTTGATTATGCTGTAGAACAATGGAGGTTTGACCATTGTATTTTATCTTTACCAAGTTGGATAATATTAGCTACATTATCCTGTTACTGTATTGTGTTACTTATTGCAGGGTTTCATATACAGGGAGTTTTTTTGAGCTAAGGGTAGAGTTGGTTCAGAAGTATGTCATGGAGAATTTGGGAGCAGCAAAATTCTTGTGGCATAAGAGACAGGTATTGCATCATAGGTTTGCGTCGTGGTTGGTCTTCAAGAGTGACAATGAAGAGGGATACAGAGCCTAAGGAACAAAATAGATGATGTACAGGTACAGGTACAGGTTGCAGCTGTTTATCTCCAAGTGGGAGATTATTATGGTGTGGAGCTAAAAGCTTCAACTATTTGCAGACACAAGGAAGGATGCTGAAGAACCAGAGCCACCGGCGTCGGCAGTATGATCGACGTCAGTCAGATGCAGTGGAGAAGGAGACCGGCGACGACAGGGAGTCGGCCGATGTCGACAGCACCAGACAAGCAGGGACCGGCGTCGGTCGCCTGTGCAGTCCAAAACTGTTCGTTGCATGAACAATTAGTTAGTTAAACTGAGTGTTTGCATGCTAAGGGGCTAATTTAAGTTGCGGGCTGTGTGTCTAATTTTAGTAGTTAGAGTTCTATTTTTGTAAGCATGGGATCCTATTTAAAGACCCATAAGGCATGTATTGTAATTATTTCCAAGGCAAGTAAAAGTATTGAAGCAAGCAAGGTCAAGGAGATCTACAGGTGTAAGGTCAAGGAGATCAGCTGAAGCATTCAAGGAGGGATAGCAACTCAGGCTTTAGAGTTGTTGTGTTGAGCAAGAGAGAGAGGGAAGAAGGTCTTGAGGTGTGGCAAGCCTTTGAGGTGGAGGAAGAAGTGGCATCTTCCTTATTGTATTTTCTTCTAGTAGTATTTAATACAAGAGTGTGTATTGTCTCTCAAATTCTTTGCTGTCTCAAGTTTCTAGCTACTTTATCATTCTAGTATAATTTCGTGTTTAATTGCATATAAGAAAGTAATCAATTGTGCTCTAATCGGTAGAGCTACAGATCCCCTGACAAAGAGGGTAATAATGCAATAGATAAATAAGTTCCAAAGATATTTCAAACAAAGATATAGATATTGTGAATATGAACTTGATTAGATATTTTTAAATCTTTAGGATGATTTTGAAGTCTACATAATAATGAAGAATCTTGATATGTTTATAAGGATTGCTCATATGATACAATATGATCCATCCATTACAAGGGAGGATGAAATTAGGATAGAGCAAGAAGGAAAATCCCCTGAGCAAGCTAAACAACCTCAAGTAGAGGAGGAAATAGAGGAATAAATTGGCAAGCAATTTAAAGTAAGGTTCCTCAATAATGTTCTAAAGCCAAAGTATGCATGGCAACAAGCCCTAGACACATGGACACCCTTAGTACCAAAATTCACCTTTGTATTTACACTAGTGGTTACCACAACTCCACCACCTCAAGCTCTAGTGGTCAGTTATTCACCTTCTCCTCCTCCAATACACATTACAACTACTCCTCTTGTGGTAACTTATGTGAGAAGGTCTTCTCCTAAAATTATGTAAACCCCTAAGCTCACACAAGAAGAAGAGAGGCCAACCCCCTACTCGGGTGTATCACTAACCATCCCTTACTTTGACATAGAAGATGAATATGTGAAAGATTTCCTATCATAAGAACATCTGTATGAGGCTATATAAGAAGGGGATTTAGAGGAAAACTCTAAAGATGACCTAGAGGGAGAGTCTACATTTGATATTTCTTAGAAGGTACCTCCACATGAAACTTATGAAACTCTAAATCCTAGTCCTCCTCAAAATCAAAATACATATCAAGTGTAGACTGAAAAGGAAGACTAAGCCCCTATTGTGGATAAATTTGTGGACCAACCAGGCACAACAGTTGACACTTTATTGGTTACATCATCTGTTGAAGTTTTACCTCCTATGATCATCTCATAAGACTTAACATAGGTAACTACCTCTGATGTTCTATTTGTTACTCCAATTTCTTTAGTTGTCCCTCTAATTGCCATTACTTCATTGGACTCAACTTGTATTTATTATTTTTGAGAATTGATTCACCGTTAGAAGTTGCGCATTGGATTGAACATTTTGAGAAAGCACCTAGAGATCAAACCCATTAGGATGGAGTCCCCTTATTTTTAGGATATGTTAGTGATCTAAGGGCCAAGATTTCACTGAACAAGCATATCATGGGCAAACATATGAACTGTCCCACTAGATGCTCACACTTATTTTTTACTTCAAAATCTTTAGTGGGTTACAGGTATGGTTAAGACTATATAAATGTATTTATAGAAGGCAAGGCAATCACTCGTCAAAAAAACATAAAAGGAGCAAGACATAGTAGGTTAGATAAGAAGTTATGTGTGAATATGTCAAACCAGTTAATGATAATAACTAATCAAGGATCACTCGGCTACAATCAACCACTGTATCACTAGTCCAGCCAATGCATAACCCACAATGACATAATAGGCAAGCTTATGAGGGCACACAAAATGGAAACACTTCATCCACAATATTTTATCCAGTGTACATATAATTAGCAAGTAGAAAAGTGCACACCATAGCTAAGAACATTTTAGAGTAGAGAGAAGATATAAAGAGAGAGAACTTAATTAAATTAGTAGAGCTCAAATCAATTATATTTCCAATAATAATCCAAGATAATAACAATGTTTGTATCATCAATTTGAATTGTATTCAAATAATGGAAGATAAAATTGCATAGACAGAGTCACAATTATTGGTGTATTCTTGACAACATTTAGACAGAGTCTTGGTGAAAAATATCTCCCCCTTCTACAAATAAACTAATGGGCTTAAATAGACCAATTCAAGCTCAAGCTCATTAATTGCATTTAGTGTTAGGTAGTTCACAAAATCAGATTTGAAACTATGATTCCAAGGTTACCCTTCACTGCAAATCTAATCAAATCAGCTTGTCATTATCGTAGTTAGTTTAGGCATAACATTATAATTCTTTTGAAAGCAATTTGTATTTGAGTATCTTCTCCTTCTCTTGTCTCCATGAAGCTCTACGTAGTCATTTGATTGCTCCTAATGCCAATGTCTTTTTTTCTCTACCATTTAGCTTCTCCATAAACTTACCATATTCTTGAATGGATTGAATAATCATTATGAAAATACTTGTAACAACCTCTTACCTTGGACTTTAAAGTAGCTCTAGGTCAGTGTTCATTTACTAGGCATAAGGAAGTAGTTGGGATTGCATCAAGACTACCAACTGCCCATACTTCTATGCAATTGATTGCTATGCCTCTTTAAGGCTAGGCTTATCTTTCATGTTCTTCATGTAATCCCACTTTGTACACCATGCTAATTATTCCCATCTTATTCATGATTTAGTTGATCTATGATTTGATTTTTTAAATCAAATTGAGTGAATAGTTTATTTTGGGCCTTCAACTATTTTGACAGCTAGACATGCCATCAATTTTATGTTCATCCCTTGTTGGCTACACTACCAGTGTGTCCTTTATTTTGATGGGGTCCTTGTCCCATGGCTTCTTGTTTCTTTTCCTTCATCATGTGATTGGATTTTCTTCTGTGGGTCCCATATTTCCACTCGATAACTTGTCTCATCTATGATTTTTATCTCTATTGTTCATTTTTACCATTTCATGGCCATGTGGTGTCTCCTCACTCTCCCTGAGATCTAGAAAACTAGGAGACTAACAACTTTGATAACAACGATGATAGCTATACATGATGTTTATTGATTGGTTCCTAAACTCTAGCCAATTTTGATGATTCTACCACATGGCTCTTTCCCACTCTCCCACTGTTTAGCTTGGGACTCGACACTATGTCAACTGTTTCAACCATGATGTAGTAAGCTTATGCCATATGGTTTGATCCCACTCATTGAGAGCTCAACTAGGCTTCAAAGTTGTACAAACCACCTTAGGATAATAGAGTAGTGGGGTTGTTCTATGTGGTACCATCTCACTAATCTACTTGTCTGGGGATTTAACATCATTTTTGGGTTGTACAAAAACATCCAAGAGAGTGGGGTAGTAGGATGATGCCATATGGCATCATCTCACCAACCCACTAGTTTAAAAGCCTTACACTAGTATGAACATATTTGGAAAAGTGGAGCAGAAATATTTTACCATGTGGCATCATCTTGCTCCTCACTAGCCTAGAGCTTTGCTGACATGGAGACCTACCCAAAAAACTCTCAAAAATTGACTATCTTTTGAAGCAACAAAAAAGTACCACATATTAATGGGAAACTCACATGAAATTGACCAAGTGTTGAATGTCTTTTGGGTGAGGCTCGAGACTGTTGTGAGGTTGTCATGCGGCATCGAGATTGATTTAAGCAAATGCGAGCAAAAGGAAAATAAGTTGAGTTAGTGATATTTGAGTTGAAAACCAAACAACTAAGTCTTTTGAAATATAACAAAGAGGCATGGAAACTTAGAGAAAGAAAGCCATTTCAACACAAATTTTATCCATTTTAATGAAATTGACTAAGGAAAAGGATGAACCAAAGGAAACTTATAGCCAATTTAGATCAAATTGAAGCCAAAATGGACTAAAATTACTAAAGAAAAGCAATGGATAACTTTGAAACAATTAGATAATTTATATAAACTTAAGGTGAAATAGTCTAAGAGAAATATATAAAATGTGTTTCAGAACACAAGTAGACAATTAGACTAAGACTTAATAGATTGATACAAACTCAAGTGATGAAACTAATTCACTACTAGATATAAGCTTTGATTGAATTGAAGAAATGTAAAAACATGAAAGTAAACTCATTTAGTCACTTATAACTAATAATCTAGTAGATTGCTAAGAAGTCTGATTTAAGCAAGTAACCATAATGAACTCCTAAGAGGTACAAGATCAAACTCCAAATCAAAATAGGGTCCCCATTTTTAGCTTGAAAAAATGGTGCATGTTAGATCCCAATAATATTTATATTACTAATGTCTCCACTCTTGAAAATACTATAGTTTTCAATTCTCCAATCAATATTGTTACTACTTCTACCACTAACCCCATGACTTTCACCTATACACCCCTTACATAGTTCTTGTAAAGTTTGACACAGGTTACTATTACACAGCCTATTTTTTCTAAACCTAGTTTATAAAACATACTAGTTAGCCCACATTTTGAATATTTAGTGTCTTAGTCAAAATTTTCCACACTCCCTTTATAGGTAGACCTTTCTACCTAATTGGTATTGTCAATATCACAAGGTGTTCAAACATTTTCACCAATAGTATTAGTCTATGAGTCTCCCAACCTCACAAAATATGTACTCAAAACTCATCCACAGACCAAGATGTATAAACAGAAGATGGTCATCCCATGTCTCCCTTCACCATCCACATCTCCTAGTTTTGCTCACTCACTAGACCCCTTTATACTCATGCCACCTCCACAAAGTCTTTCGTCTCCTTAAATCCTTGTACCTCCACCAAAAATCACCTTGCCTCTTACCACTCAGTCATCCACTCAAACCTCTTCTAAGGCCCTGCTAGTGACTCCCACATGGATATAACAAATACAAGCATAGTAGTTGACCAAACAAGATTTGGTTATCGATAAGGAACCTAAGTTGACTATATAATTTTATGAGACTTGAAATAGATTTAAAAGAGTGAGGAGGAGAAAAATCATGATAGGAGGGAATCCATTTGAGTTTATAAGATAATAGCTTTTATCACTCATAAAAAATAGGAAAGTTAGGCTTAGAGAGGAAGATGATATTATGAGGGTCCTATCTCTATGGTTGATGCCACTGGAGGAATCTTGAAGATTATATTTCTTGGATTACAACAAATTAATAAAACATTGGATGCATAATTTAGAATAGAGGCCCCAAAAGACATTGAATAATGTGCAAAGTTCTGTTAAGACCCTTTATAACATTATCTGTTTTATATGTCAATCAAGGGCAAAGTCACAACCACAATGGGGAAATGTGGTGACTTTATATGAATATATAAATATCTTGGATGCCAAATTTCACTTTATTAGTAATGTATCAAGACAAAAATCATATCAACATCTCAATTTATGACAACTTCCAAACATCACTTTGGCACATAATTATGTGACCAATAAAAGGGCTTATCTAATGGAATAGATAAATAGATGCAGGAGTTGGTTTGATAATTGAAAAGACAAGAGTAAATGTCCATCAAATAATTGAATATATGTGTATTATTGGCATATATACACCACTTGGGTAGGTAGTAACTAGGCCATTCTTTTATAATCTACTTCAAATTATTGCCAACAATTTCAAATCAAAAGTTGATAGTATTGTCTTAAGAAGTAGTGATCAAGTGATCTAGTTGATCAATTTTCCAAAGATAAAGTAGCACAGGCAGAAACATTGATTTCTTCCTTTAGGTATTCGATGGTGTTGCACAAGAAACTGATGGACAAACTCTAGTTAGTGTTTAAGCTATCGATTATCAATTTTGAAGCCATAGAGCTATATTTTATAGCATGCATGACCGAATACAAGAAGATAAAGGAACAAGAGTGATTGGTGGCCCAAGTAGGATATTCATCTTCACAAGCTCAAACTTTAAAAACTACATCTTCTTCTCTTATATATACTATAGTCTACACTCTAATAGGGCATATACTTGTTACACTCCCTTTCATTACAATGCCTTTGCAAGCTCAGTTAGGGCCAATTGTAGTGAGAACTGTAGTATCATATTCAAGTACTCCAGTCACCTTAAAAAATGCAAAAACCATCCACAACAAGTTACACATTATCATCATATGCTTATATTACTTCTATTTAGACATTCCCAATTGCAGTCTAGTATAGTTGGAGTGCAGTCTCAACTAGTAATTCTACTCAAACTCTGTAGAATGATCACTAGAGTGTAATTTTGATAGGATTATTTATATATTATATATACTAACTATAAAGATAAATTAATATTCTTTTATTTATAAACATTATAAATCATGTAGATTCTGCATGCTAAATTAAGAGTCAATCTTATTTTAGACCTTGTAAAATTTGACAAGTTTTGAAGATGAGGTGATCCCATCCAAAGTTATTTATACATTTCTTTTACTCATAGTAAATGGAGGACAATTTAGCAATTAATGTGAGCAAATAAATTTCTTATGAATGTGATTTCTCTTCCAATTTTATATGTTCCAATGAATAATTTCCATTAAGCTGACAAATCTATAGTAGGTTGTGTACATATTTTATTTGTAGTGATTATATTGAACATGATGTTAGTATTAATCAATACTTTGGTTATAAATCATAATTATAACTTGTTAGTGACATTGGTTATGCATAGCAATTTGGTAATAACAACATCTTTGATTGTAATCAGTGAGTTATTTTGCAATTATTTCCTTAGACTCTTTATTGTGTGTGACTATGTTTTGTGCTTACAACTAACCCATAACAAAGATTATTTCATGACACATGCTTAGCCTAGGATAGTAAGTTAACTCAAGGGTTTATCTTCAATTGGATCATAGATTTATCCATATGTCATATCCATCATATCCATCCATCCACCCATCCACCTCAATTAGATTTTAGATTGAGTATATCCATCCATCCACTTCAAGTAGATTTTAGAATCAGTATTGGACATTTGTCATTTCTAAACCATCTGAGATAAATAACCACTTTGCTCACCACTATTCCACCACGTGGTAATTTATAAAACTGAGACCTATAACTTGTGCTTTGGATTGAGTTTTCACTAATCCTAAAATGTTAAGGACCTTCCCATAAGAATCTTTGGTTTTCATAAAGCCCACATCAACAATTACACTCTCCTAATGATTAACAATGTAAATATCCATAAATTAAATTATAATTTGAGTATATGGAGTAGCTACACTCATCATAGGGGTAGGATTATTATTATTTACATGACCACATTGGTGTGATGACTTCATATAGGTCATTCATATACTCATGTTTAATCTAAATCAACCTTTATTGAAGCAGGAGCCTCTAGGATCACTTGCAATATCACATCAACCAAAAAGACTAAGTGTATAAATAAACAACTTGAAATTAGTTTGTGCAACAACTAATTTGTGTGCAAGACTTTTATGTTATTTTGAGCACTTTTGTGTGTGTGATTTATTACTTATACATATTTTTTTGAATCACACAATTGGGAATATGAAGGGGTAAATAGCTTAAGCATGGGGAAACTTACAAACCTTTGTGAAAGTTCATTTGAGAGGTGTTTATGCAATTACACTTCCAATATAAGAAATATCCATGAGATCTTGTGAATCTCATGTTGATTTATTGAGATGCAATGACATGTAGTGATATGTTTAATAAACCTCACACAAACTATGCATGGGCTTCTTCACACAATGTGGTTTATCAACCTTTATAATTTTAGGATGTTTGTGTCCATTATATTTATCAATACACTAATTTCATAATGTATTATGGGAACAATGTGTTATGATGCACTAGAAATGTATTGAAAATTTAATGATTATGATGTATTAAATATTTGTGGCATCAGTGGGTAGGTGAGAACACTAATGTAAGTAGGTGGATCATGTGCTTATATAAAAATATCCCTACACTAGTGAGGGGGATTCATAAAACCCATTAGGTGAAACTCTATAGTGTAACAATTAGTGAGAGTAGCTAGTAGAGATCTATGGATAGACATGGGAGAAGAGCTAAAAAGTTGAATCATGTTCTTGTGTTGACAAGGAATAACACAACAATATTTTATAAGCCTGTGAGTTGAGAGAGTGTGTATGTGAGTGTTTATATGCCATATTTGGCTAAATTTGAGGTGTGTGTGTACTTATTTCATTAAAGAAATATATATTTGTTTTTTTTGTTATTTTATTGCATTATTTATTTAAGGGTTTCATAATATAGGACATCTCTTTATTGAGACCCCTAACCATGATTGCATCATTTTTCATCTTCTAACCAGTCTAGGTAGCAACTTCAATAGGATTCAAAATTATTCCATATCAACAAAGAGGTAAGGCCACATGAAAAACTTTCCAGACCATTGAATGGGAGCCTAAAAACTCTTTGATGGAGGAGGAAATCATCTTATGTAACTCGACCTTCTTATTTAAAGGAAACCCTTTGAAAGTGGTGGAAATATAAGTACATCAATCTTGATTTCCATAAGAAGTTTAGTTGGGAGACTTGTAGGACAAAAAAAAATAAAAGGGGGCTGGAAAGATTTATACCTACCATAAAACAAATGTAGGAAACCAAAATTATGGGTTGCTTATAACACCAATGGTGATCTATGGGTGTGAATTTTGGTGTGGTAATATGTCAAAATTGAAATGGAGATAGATATAGTGAATTCAAAAGCACCTAATCACAAGTAGTCTCAAAATCAAAGAATTATTTCCATGAGATATTATTATTTGAAGTAGGAGATTTCCCATTAGATACATTGGCTTTGATTTTGTTGTTAAATTACCTAAAGACAACAAATAACATGGAAACTCGTCACTAGCCAAAATTGGTAGTAGGGGAAGAGTTAAGAAGAAAGAACACATGGATGAAATAGAATAACAAGTGTATGAGTAAATGGGACATTAGCATATAAGAGTGTCCAAACACCAATGAAGAAATCAAAAGGTATGTGAGAGAAAAAAAATTCAAGGTAAACATGTGGGCAAAACAACTCGAGTGAAAGAGAGAGTACTATGCCAAGAAATTCAATCCACTTGTGACTGTATTAAAGAAATCTAGAAAAGCAAATAAGCTAATAAATAAAAAATATATTAATCTAAACTAACTCAACCTATGATAGATCTACAAACAAAAAAAATAAAACAAAATTGTACTTTAGCACAAAATGAAGCTTCATTCGTTGCGATGTGAAATTGATTTGCTCTCTTTGAATTATGGTTGCTCGCTCTTCCAACACAAAGGTAAATGCATAGTGTTGTGGTATGAAATCTCTTATAATCTCAGCATGATAAACCTATAATGAAGAATCTTGGGGATATAATAGCAGAATAACTTTGGAATAAATAAGCTTGGCTAAATTAGAGGAAGAACTTCTAATTTATAGAATTTGGAAATGGATGTGAACCATCCATCTTGAGATGAAGATCAAGGGATGAGAATAAAAGGTAATTTTTAATTCATATTGAGAATTTTGAATTAAAAATTAGAGTGGAGAACATACGAGACTCACAAATGAATATAGAATTCATTTGCGAGGAAGATATGATATAAAATTAGTAAGTGGATGTGAGGTGAATTATTAAATTGGAGAAAATCAGATCATGGAAATAATGGGAATAAAGGTGGATTATTAAATTGGATCATGAAAGACAATGAGAATAAAAGTGGATTATTAAATTGGATCATGGAAGACAATGGGAATAAAGGTGGATTATTAATTTGGATCATGAAAGACAATGGGCATAAAGGTGGATGTGAGGATAATTCTGATTCTTTAAATTTATGAATTTCTAAAATCTATGGAATTTTTAATTAGAGAAAGATTAGTTAACTCACTTTAGATTAATTTAGGGATAATAAAGTAGTGAATAATGAATGATGAATAGTGAATAGTGATTAGTAAAAATTAAGGATGATTAGAGATGATTAGGTATTTAGTACAAATAAGGATAAAATCAACACAAAGTGTCCAATTTTAAGTGTCTAAATTTTGCCCTTATTTGAGAAGTCATTGCGAGACATTGTCAAAGTAATGACTTCTCAAAGAATGAAAAAGTCGATGAAAAGGTGGAAAAAAATTAGATGAAGAAATAATGGATGTTATGACTTTATCATTTATAAACAACATGAGAAGGAGTCATAATGACATTGACAGATTTGATGATTAGCCTATTATACGACTTTCGTAGGCTAATAGGATGGATAGAGGGTCATAATGGAGCTTGGATTGACTTTGATTCGCAGAATTTCTACATTTGGTTTTCATTGAGGTTATTTCAGACACATTGGACTTGAGCTCCTACTTTTTAGGGATATTTGACATGCAGCGGAGCGGCCTTATTTTGGTATGGTCATGTGCAGATTCACTCCCTGATTCACCTGCTTCGATCGGTTCGAGGATCTGACATGTATTGAGGGAGATATTAATATTTGATTGATTTAATCAAATATTAATTATTTAGCCTATTTTTAATTAGAAACCCTAATTCTAATTTAAGAAACCCTAATTAGGGCAAGCATATCTTTTTGAGGGTATAAGTGTTTCTCATGGAGGCCATTATGGATTATGAATTGATTATTGATTTTGATATTGAAGAATTCTTCTGTGAAGACTGAGCCAAGGGTTCCAGGATTCCATTTGCAGTGGAGAACGTCAACTCTTCATTGTGTGCGATTCAGAGGCTGTGAAATATCAGCGGATCTATTGCCGATTTGAGAGATAGCTTCATACAGAAGTTATCACAGAGGTTTACAGATTTGAGAGATGAAGATCTTCTCTATTAGAGCCGTCCCAGATTTGCAAAAGATCAAATTTTGAGACAATATTTGTATTCATTTATATGTGTGCCAGAGATTCATTATTGTAATCATTCTGAAGAATAATAAGAGCACTGATTTGCCAGTTTCAAAATTGAAGAGAAACGGGGATATTACAGTGGTATCAGAGCCAAATTCCTGCCATCTTGTTGGGCACATCAGAGCCTTATCCTGCCATCTTGAGGGTTTGACAATCTTATACAGGTATTTCAGCCTACAGGGTGTACTATATTTTGATTCGTTGCTGTACGGATTCCGTACAAATCCGTACTAGGCCGTATGGAAAAAAATAGATCATGACCTTGATAGTCTACAGCCGATAGGAGGGGTTAACGGTGTAGCCAAGCTGTTAGACACTGATCTTGAGAAGGGTATTAATGAAAGTCCTAAACAATTACAACGCCGCATAAATGCATATGGGCAGACACTTATCCCCAAAGGGCTATTTTTTCTTGCAGTTTTAAGATTTAAAGTATACCTGAACCGACGAGTTGCATTCAAGGCTAATGTTGCTTGCCTCCATCTTTTGAGCCTCTCGAGCAGAGCTTTTTGTTTGGTATATCAAAAACAGTGGTATTCGAGCAGATCTGGGTTAACCAAATCTCAACGCCAACTGAACAAGTTGCAGCCCCCTGACGTTCCCAAGCATGACACCAGCATGAGATATATAGACGACAATCTACAAAGGCATAAGTCGTCAACAATTTCCAGCCAGTTTTTAGTAATTTACAAAAACTTTTTGGGCCAAACATAAGCTTTTTCTCCCCAGCATAAGCCAGGAACGCGGGTCACGTGCACGACAGTCAATAGCAGAAGCCAAAAATGAAGAGGTTTTGAAGAAGTATTGCAGGTACGCAGAGGTTTGCCGGGATTTAGGTCAACAGCATAGAATGCAGAGAGGGGCACGCAGAGACAGTTACGGCAAGAGAAGAGCATGCGCAGGCTGTAAGGAAGACTGAGCAATTTCTTGGTTGCACAAACATAGAGGGTTCGAAAGCTTACACAAAGCTCGACATAACCAACTGTTGACTGTCGAATTACCCAAACTGCAAAGGTAAGAAGCGTGGATGGGTAGAGGGAAGATCTGAGTATGTATGCATAACAGTGCCTACAGCGCAAATCTGTGGTCAACCGCTCCTTGCATCATGCAACGCTAGTTCTCTTCTTTCTTTGCAAGGCATGCAAACGACGTCGGAAGTATCCATGATGACTCCCCGTACTCAGACTCAGTGGGACTACGATATGAAGAAGCTGAAACAAAGTTTGAACCAGTTGGTTGAAACCCAGAGGAGGTTAAATGAATCTCTTTCATATCCTACATCCAAAAACAAACCCACACGGTATATGATAGCAAAGGATGAGTGGGAGTTATTAACTCCACGAGCTCAGGGGAGGTTGTCTTTTGATCGCTTTGTTAAGCTGAGAAGAGACCACTACAGATCACTTAGACAAGAGCGCAACATGTCCCATGATTATTATGAGATAGAGGATAGTGAAGATGAGGATGAGTCTGGTGCTTGCACTCAGAGTGTAGAGGTGTGTTCAGATGTTAGTGCACTGAGGGTTGATGATCTCTCAGTTATGACAGAGATTGTAGAACAGTCCCAGGATCCTATTATTGCAGATGACACCCAGGAGAATGCAGTGGACAACTTTGAGGACTTAGTTACACCGATTGTTTCTTTCCGTATGGAAGAGTTAGATAGTGATGCTACAATTGTTGATACTCCGTCTATTGATATGAGCTTTGAAGTTGATTTACAGAGTATGGATGATCATTTGTATATTGAGGTGGTTGGTGATGAGTACATTCCTGCAGTTGTTGCCGAGGAGCATGTTGTTGATGCCGATACACATGTTCAGGATTTGGGAGTATCTGATTCTGATGAGTTTGAGATACCAGTGGAGTCGAGTCTCCAGATTGATTATTCTCACACGGATGACAGTGTGGTACAGTTAGTTGTGCCGCCTTTACAGAGAGATCAGTTGGGGTGTGTGGGGGAGTATGTTGATGCTTCCACATATAATTTTTATTGCATTGAACCATTCATGGAGTATTTGCTGGATAGTGCAGGTGTTCGTCTGGACTCACATAAGATGACAGAAGGTGTTCTTGTCTGAGGTACTAGTGCTATTAGCAGATTGGGTGAGGAGATTTTACGAACCCTTTCTACTATGTTACCTTACAGGGATGTTGAGGTGATGTTTGTTGAGCTGAGATTGGAGCCATCCATTGAGTCCCAGTTTGGCAATAGTGAGTCAGTAGCAGAGTTTGGGGGTTCTTACCAGCATCATACGGTGAGGTATGCTCCTTATTTTTCTTTGCATCTAGAGATTAGTTTTGGTGTCAGTGACTCAGGGACCAATGATTGTCATATCCACGGTCTAGTTGGGTGTGAGTATCAGTTAGATAGGGACTTGAATTTTGACAGAGTGGATGTTTTAGTTGGCTTGAGTTCCACAGAGTGGTTTCTTCTACCGACATCTACCGTTGGTCTTCATATAGTTGTTTGGGTGTCGAGTGCAGTTTTTCAGTTGCTGATTTTGATACTGTTGATGCTGTTGATGTTGATGATTTATTCACATGGGTTGATTGGTGACATGATGGATGTTACACGAATTTTTCCTTGGGATCCAGGTGGATGGAGTGGTCCCTTGCTCCGACATTGCTTGGGGACAAGCAATTTTCGGAGGGGCGGATTGTCATGTCCCCTTTTTCATGGACATTGACAGATTTGATGATTAGCCTATTATACGAATTTCGTAGGCTAATAGGATGGATAGAGGGTCATAATGGAGCTTGGATTGACTTTGATTCGTAGAATTTATACATTTGGTTTTCATTCAGGTTATTTCAGACACATTGGACTTGAGCTCCTACTTTTTAGGGATATTTGACATGCAACGGAGTGGCCTTATTTTGGTATGGTCATGTGCATGTTCACTCCCTGATTCACCTGCTTCGATCGGTTCGAGGATCTGACATGTATTGAGGGAGATATTAATATTTGATTGATTTAATCAAATATTAATTATTTAGCCTATTTTTAATTAGAAACCCTAATTCTAATTTAAGAAACCCTAATTAGGGCAAGCATATCTTTTTGAGGGTATAAGGGTTTCTCATGGAGGCCATTATGGATTATGAATTGATTATTGATTTTGATATTGAAGAATTCTTTTGTGAAGACTGAGCCAAGGGTTCCAGGATTCCATTTGCAGTGGAGAACGTCAACTCTTCATTGTGTGCGATTCAGAGGCTGTGAAATATCAACAGATCTATTGCCGATTTGAGAGATAGCTTCATACAGAAGTTATCACAGAGGTTTACAGATTTGAGAGATGAAGATCTTCTCTATTAGAGTCGTCCCAGATTTGCAAAAGATCAGATTTTGAGACAATATTTGTATTCGTTTATATGCGTGCTAGAGATTCATTATTGTAATCATTCTGAAGAATAATAAGAGCACTGATTTGCTAGTTTCAGAATTGAAGAGAAACGGGGATATTACAGAGAATGATACATCCTGATAAACTACTAGTCTTAAAATAAAAAACATAAATTTTACAATTTGAGAGGAAGAATTTACATAATTGATAGTGACAAGCTGTTGATAAAGATTGATAGCATTTCAATTAATTAGGGCCTAAAATTATGGATAAAAATAGTTGTAGAATATGAAAAAGATGGGGTGAAGGGAAAAATATTTGAAGGGGAGGGGATAGGCTATAGAGAGAGGATGAATTGGAAAGTGTAAATGGATTGAGATTGTATGGATGGTTAGACAATTGCATTGTGTTTATATTTACCTTGCTTTGGAATTCTAAAATGAATAGGTGAGTACGAGTGAAACAACCTAAGTTTTAATTTAGCATAAAATAATAATCAGCAATGATATGAAATAACCATGATGAATATATGTGTTTGATGCATAAGGACTGAAAAGATTATAATTTGTGCAAAATAGAGTGCATCATGATATGAAAAAATCATAATCACACAAGAGTGTACTACACAAAAGAATCCTGACTCAAAACATGATAAAAAGAAATTAAAACAAACAAGTGGAAAGAATATGGATGCAAATAAAAATAAAAAAAGGAAAGTATACACAAATAAAAATGACGAGTGTAAGATAAAAGAAGTAAATCACAAAACACAAGACAAGACAATCAAGAATAAACAACTTTAATGAAGACAAGCTCAGCAAAATCATAACAAAAAATATTTGAAAACAAAAACTAAAGCAATAAACACTGAAAAAGGAAGCAAATGACATGACTAACATCCTAGTCCAGGGTTGAGATTTTGGGTAGATAACATGTATGACAAGATTAAATGACAGATGAGGAAGACCCAAGATAACCATGTAGTTTCAGATACAAATGAGAGTAAGTGAAATCATAGTTTTGATGAATGAAGATGATGGAGATAGTGGCCAAACTGACCCTAAGGGCCCCATGCCCCCAAACATTGTCTACATAGTCTAAACACTCTTACCATTAAAAACAATGTGAATGCCCATGATAATAGGGATAAACTTAAGCCCACATATAGTTCAACACATATGAGAAGTGATGACAAAATGGGTTGATGGATGAAGGGTAATATGAACCCATGTATGTTATTAACCCACTTAAGCTAATGATTTCACATTGTGATTGGTTGAGATGATGGATTGATTTCCCCCCAAGTAATAATATATGTAAGGAATGGACTAGGAAGGATATCTCCCAAGATAAGTTGCATGTTTTAAGGTGCCCCATGAATCAAGGTTCATAGGAGTGGATATGGGAATGATATATCCTATTGAAATGCTGCAAGCTTAGATCAAGTGACTAATTTAATGACTAATGAAGAAAGGATGGATATTGTGATTTAGTCAGTCCCAATCAATAGGTGCTAAAAATTGAGTGGAAATAGTAAGAAATGATTGTGGATGATTGATATGTAAACTTAAATAAAAAAGTTAATTGACAACATGGATTGGATATGGATGGGTGGAAGAGAGAGGTACTTATGGGATGAATGGGGTAACAAATTTGGTTTTCACCATGACACTTTCCCAAAGCATCAGTTTATTGGTTTTCACTCATGGATGAACTATTTTTTTATTTCTTCTCTTTCTTATTTTTTTGTTTTTTATTTTGTTGATTTTTTTTGTATTTTTGTTTTGAGATAATTGACTCACATGCCCTCTACAGAGATGGATTATATAAGAGACTTAGTATACAAACTTGACATTAGAGGACCATACATTGATGATATACCATGTATCTCTATTTTTGTATGATAATGCTATGGACAATGATGGTATATGCAAGAACAAAAATGTATCAAATGGATGTAACATGATGGATATGCATGAAAATTTGTGAAAGTCATAACAGTTATTTTGTAGGTGATGGCCCAGTTATTTTGTTTACACAACATATGACTTTTAATTTGGAGCAAAGGAATGATAGGGGGAATAGGATAGGTATGAAATGGTGAAGAATAAATGCAAAAATCAAAATTTATCATGGAAAAAGAAAGTGACCTAATATTTATGAGCAAAGGGGTAAAAATGTACTTCTTGATAAACTCACAAAATACTAACTTTATTCGTTGTGTCTAAAAATAACTAGCCCTGACAAAATCATTAAATAGGATAAAGTTACCCTTTTCAACATAGACATTTAGACAAGCTTTTTGAAGAATTTTTTCTCTGGACACCTTTTTATTTATTATGCATTACATTTTTTTTTGTTAGCCCCTATATGTAGTCTCATGTGATTAGGAAGACACATGGGCTCATCACCAAAGACTATATGTAGTCAAGTAAGGGCATCTCTCCCCAATGCTAATCCCACGCAACTCGTGAGATGCGAGGGCTCACACCAAAGATCAATGAAGGGTGAGAGATGTGGAATTTGAATTTGACATTACATAAGATTTAGATAAGGGTGTCATTATATTTGGAAGGAATTTACCCTCAAGTCTTGGCCCCATGCAAATAGTAAGATGCAAGGGCTTATCACCTAAGACCAATATAGATGAGTAAAGTTACCATTTTTTTATAGCATGCTAATGTTTTCTACATAGAGAGAACTATAAGAGGAGACTCTATCATGGACAAGCTTCTAGACTAGGCTATGGGTTAGTATTTTCTAAGTCTTGCAAGAAGATGTAGGGAAAATAGATGCACTCTATTCATAACAATGAAGGCAATAACTCATGTAATGAAAATTTTGAAAATGTTTTCCATGGGATAATAGGGTGATATGAAAAATTAAAATGATATGATAAGCTACATTTTAAAATTTTGTGTTATGTGAAGTGACAACTAAATAGTCACCAAACATGGCATCTGATATGTAAGACAAAATGTAAATGATGAAAAAAATAATGTAACAAGGCCAATGTGAAATGTAACTGTAAATGGGTTATCCCCAACTGTCAAATTACTTTTAGACAACAATTTATTGTATTTTTAATTTTTTTGATTTAATTTTTTTTTTACTGTATTGGCACCTAAACCAATGGAGAGTCATGAGATGCATAATATTTTTTGCTTTCTAGTTTTTATCCCATGCTTATTTTAGATAATCTTTGTTGATCTAACTAGATTTCTTTTTCAATCTTAGTTTCAGTTCTATCATTTACTTTGAACAATACTTAACCAGGATGAGGTTATTGGGCCCACCAAAAGTTATTATCAAACTATCCTGAGTATTGTTCCCTATCAAGAAATCTTATTGAATAAATAAATCTAAATATAAATTTCTTTGGTAGAGTTTTCTGGTAATTTTGGTTTTTCTTGGAAAAACACAATTAGCAAGTATACCCACATTAATATGCTTAATAGTAAAGCTAAACTCTAGAAACCTTTTAAGAGTTCTTCAGATCATTGTGGAATCTGGATGCCTTTCTCTATATGGGTTACAAGCGATATTGTTAAAGAGTATCAAGCATCAGGGACTAATGAGCACTCTATATGTACAAAAACCAATATTATTATCCAACTATTATTGATTAACCACTAAATACTACAAAATTCAAAATAAAATAAATTTGTATTGATAATCCTTAAATTCCTTAACAAATCTAGAATGTTCAAACTTATTGTGATGTGCCTCAAAATTAATCTCGAAATCATGATCCAACTCATTATAATGCCATTCTAATAGATTAACATAACAAGTATACAAGACATGAGTTATGATTCATTTTTGGATTATAATTAGAAGATTATTCCATGTCATTTCTCTCCTAACTGACTTGATGTTTTTATTGTTTGTGATTTCAGTGTCATCAAGCAACAAGTAGCCAATTTGTTCATCAATCGGTGTATTGTGATTCCTTTTTAGAGCTTCAAGTAATGGTTGGTGAAGTGGTGTTTCTTCAAATGGGATGTTTTCATGGATTTTTATAGATGTTATAATTGATATGTTTCCAAGGGATAAGTCCAATGAGATCTATTTCTATGGAATCTAGTTGACATGTGAAGGTGGTGTAATGTTAATAAGAAAATGAAGAATAGTGTTTATGGAGATGGAACAGATTGCTTTAATGTTATTAAGAGGATTTGTATTGATGTCGGATGAGGCTTCTTCCTTGTCTATAATATTATCACTATCATTTTCAAACTTATCTATTGATAAAACTATTGTTGGGACCAATGTGGATGTTGAATTTTATTTTAATCCCAAAAGAAATTATACATCTAATTTTGATAATAAATTTGATCTTGGATTGGATGTGCCCATAGGGATGGCTTGCTGAAGTGTTTTTTTACCAAATTTTCTTTTCACTAATCTCTTAAAAATATTGGATTTGGGATGAAGAGGTTTCTTGATACTGCAAAGTCTTAGGCACTGGATTGAAGGCATATGATAATTCGATGATAGGTGGATTAGATGATGTTGGAGTCAAGATTGGATGTTTATCAAAAATGGGTATTTGATCAAAAATGGTTATTTGATGGGTAATGGATGAAAGATTATGATTTTGATTTGGAAATGAGATGGCTTGATTTGGTTCAGGAGAGACATCTTGACATACCTGTGAAGTAAGATTTTTGAATATAAATAGATGTTGGTTCATTTTGATATACTCTGCATCAACTAACTCTTGGCTAGTGTATTGAGGGATGTTGGAATTATAACTAGTGGATGGAAAATTTGATTGATTTTCGAAAAAAAGATCACTAGTGATAAGATGATGTCGTTGTTGAAAGTTTTGAGATCCATTAGTAATGAATTGTATTGAGGAAGTAACTTGATTTTATAAGGATGAGTTTGTCAGATTTACATTAAAATTAGAAGTATAATATTAGAGAATTTTGATTATTATAACTTGAACATTGATTTGGTGTTGTCCTTGAATTAAAATTTTGGCATTGTTCTATGGGTGAACATGAATAAACATTGAAGCTAAAAATGGATTGGTTATGGTTTGGATTGAATTGGTTGGTTGGGAAACTTGAATAATTATTCATGTTTTGATTTGATTGGTTGATGTTTGAGTTTGAATACATATTTAAAATTGAATTTTTATTGGCTTGATAATTGATTTGATATTGATTCAAGTATAAATTTTTATCAAAATTGGTTGAGTTGAACCCTAAGTTATAATATGGATTATTTATATTGTGATTAATGACATAATTGGTTGAGTTGTGGTTCCAAAATGCCATGCTTCTTACAATAAATGATACTTTTAACAAAAGACTAAAATACCAAAGTGATTAAAAGGTTTGATTGAAAAACCTTACAAATAAGATACATGTCAAATAAAAAAAAAGAAACAAACAAAATTTCTATTCTAAATAGTGAATACATTGCATATAAAAGGTGAAAACTAGGATGAAGGTTGTGAATAACTATTAGGTCTTTCATTGTCACTAACTTGTTTGTACTCTTAATTATAACTTAATATTTAAAGGCACTAACCATGGAGGATTCTATCATTCTCATGTCCTACTGAGTCTAGTTTTGAGGGTGTGTGGAAGGTAACTTCTCGATGTTAACCGCTAATTAATGCACCAAACTCAAATGGTAAAAAAGGCTTTCCTAGACTTAAAGTTTAATTAAAATTATCTAAGGGGAGTCCTCTAAGATATCTTATGATATATTGAGGTCCAAAATCATGGAAGAAATAGATAAACTAGATGCTCACTATTGGGTCTTGTTTTAAAGTACCCAACACAGTCATGGAGGTTTCAGTGTTGACAATAGATGATATCATATTTTAAAGCAACTATTAAAACCTTAGGTATTAAAGCATGAATTTCTCCCACGTCATGGTATGCTTAAAACACATAATCACTTAGGCAATTGAAATAATTAGATCTCAATTTATATACATTATTGGTACACGGGGTTTGACCTACTATATGGTGATGAAATCCATGGTTAATAGAGCCCCTAGAAAAATAAATTAAATATAAGTGTTTATTTTTGATTTTTGGGTATCATCACCAATGCGATGCCAAGGAAATAACATATACAAACACCACTTGGATAACACAAAAAAAAATATGAATTATTTTTTATTCCCAAGTATTATCACCATTGTGATGCCAAGGGAAGAGCATACACAATTACAAATAAAATACTTAAAAAAAAAAATTAACTACAAACCAAAAAATAGCATACACAAACCCACTTGGGTAACACAATAAATTATGGAATTATTTTTCATTCCCAAGTATCATCGCCAATGTGATGCCAAGGGAAGAGCATACACAATTCCACAATTACACACAAAATGCTTAAAAAGAAATAATTAACTCCAAACCAAATGTGATCTAATTACAAAAAAAATTAAAAAATCGAATTGAAAGTGTTAGTAGAAAAAGAAAAAAAATCCATTTTTGTTTAGCCCTTTTCCCGAGCTTCTTTGATAAGCATTATAAAATAATTTGTTAGAGAGGTTTTTTTTATAGTCAAGGAAACCTGTAACAAAGTAAGAACAAACTAAAAATAATAATCAAATGAAAACTAATTCTAAATGTAACTATGACAAATATGAGATAAAAAAGATGAGGGAAAGCACCATCAGACGTGTCAAAATGTATTAAGGAAATCTAGAAAAGCAAATAAGCTAAGAAATTAAATGAAATCTTAATATAAACTAACTCAACCTATGATAGAGCTACAAATGAAAGAAACAAAACAAAATTATACCTTAGAATAAAATAAAGCTTCCTCCATTGTGATGTGAATTTGATTTGCTCTCTCTGAATTGTGGTTGCTCGCTCTTTCAACACAAGGGAAAATGGATAACATCATGGTATGCAATCTCTTATAAACTCAACATGATAAACCTGTAATGAAGAAGCATGGAGATATAATAGCATAATAACTTTGGATTGAAGAAGCTTGGTTAAATTAGAGGAAGAACCTCTAATTTATAGAATTTAGAAATAGATGTGAACCATCCATCCTGAGATGAAGATCAATGGATGAGAATAAAAGTTAAATTTTAATCATAATGAGAATTTTGAATTAAAAAGTAGAGTGGAGAACATGCGGGACTCCCAAATGAATATAAAATTCATGTGGAAGGAAGATATGATATAAAAGTAATATGTGGATGTGAGGTGGATGATTAAATTGGAGAAAATCGGATCATGAAAGATAATGGGAATAAAGGTGGATTATTAAATTAGATCATGGATGACAATGGGAATAAAGACAAATTATTAAATTAGATCATGGAAGACAATGGGAATAAAAGTGGATTATTAAATTGGATCATAGAAGACAACGAGCATAAAGGTGGATGTGAGGATAATTTTAATTTTTTAGATTTATGAAAATTATAAATTTTTAAAATCCATTGAATTTTTAATTAGAGAAAGATTAGTCAATTCATTTTGGATTAATTCGGGGATAATAAAGTAGTGAATAGTAAAATGTGAATAATGAATAGTGATTAGTGATTAGGGAAAATTAAGGATTATTAGAGATGATTAGAGATAATTAGGTATTTAGTGCAAAGAATGTTAAAATCAACACAAAGTGTTTGATTTTAAGTGTCTACAGTGACCATGAGCAAAAAGTGTACATAGGAGCTAAAATCAAATTGAAGGTGAAAATATTGAAAGCTTAACTAATGACTAGCTTGCATCATTTTAGGTGTGAGAATGGTAGGTGGACAATGTCCAAAGGAGATTTGGTAAATTTAATGTTTTTTTTTGTACTTTAGGGTTAGTGGAGATAATGTGGCATTATATCACGGAGTACCTGACTTACAAATATATCTAAATCAAGTACACTGGTAACTTGAACGCTAACTCATTGGCTACATTATTTGAAGAGGAAAGATTAGCAAAAACAACCAATGTTTTGATCAAGATATATAACAAAAGATCCAATATCAAAAAGGTGATGGATATCACATAAACATAACTTGGCAACTTATTTTAGAGGGTTATTTGTGCACAAAGTAACTTAATCACTATCCTTTGCTCCCATAAACTTCTCGATCTCATAAACATTATTAAAATATACATTCATTCATTATATGTAAACAATTATGCCTCTAATAATGTGAAGTGGCCTATGGCATGTGACATGACTCATTCATAGGTCACTCCTTTAATAATAGAAGGTTTGCAAAGAATAAAACTTTTATCGCCACAATCTCACTTTGTACTTACAGGTTTTAAAAAATCACAATATCTTCTTCAATCCATGAAAAAGGAGAATCTTGAAATTCATGGGATTTTACATTAATGTACACAAGTAAATACACTAAAATGTGCTCTAAAGGTGCAAGATATGTCAAGAAGGGTGTTAATAGATGTTATAGTAAATTCAGGCTGTGTAATGTGAAAGAGGGTAAATTGGTAGTTGTACCTCACACAAAAGCAATAATTGCTAATCTTGTTTCATCTTTTCTGCATGTAGTGTTAAGCAATAATAATATAATATTTATGGTGGGGGTCATGATGAAAAGTGAGGTGGTGTGTTCCTCCATACATGGAAATGAGGTGTACCAAGAGGAGACATTCCATATCACAATAAGCCTGAGGAATGGCAAAGTGGTGGGGAAGGGCAAAGCCATACTAGAAGATGAAATCAATGAAATAAATCAAGGTGATTTGGGTGGTGGTAGTGAGAGGAGATGGCAGGGTGTTTCAGGTTATGGACTTAAAGAATCCCAACCAGATACATGTGCAAATTTTAGTGACACGTCACATATGTCAATGCAATTTATGCAAAGTTTAGTTACCCAATACATGACTAAAATAGGCATCATCCCAATGAAAACATGTGTTTTTTTGAGGTAATGTCATGGCCAATGTATTTTTGAGAGTGTTTCATTAAGTTAAAGAATTTGAGAAAGTCCTTTCAAAATCCTTTTTGTGTAGGTTGTGCGTGATTAGTGATAATGTTGCAAGGGACGTGACTTTATGTTATGGTAAAGCAATATTTTTTAATGCAAATGTGTGTAATGTGGTGTACTAATACAAATTAATAAAATAAAATGAAGTGAATAATCTTATTAGAATTCTGAAGAAAAATTGCATTGCTTGTAAATATAGTAAAAGAGGTTTTGCATTGAGTTTTGTTGTCTCTTTTTTTGGACAATACATATTTTCCATCTTTTATTCTTGTATATCAGTCAAAGGTAAATGTAGGGGAAATATGCATGTCATACACTAAGTGTACTCTTGATATTAAAATGAAGGTCAAACCTTGATGATTGGTATTGTCGATATCATCTATTACCTTATTCAAATTCATTCCCTGTGCTTTATGTATGGTTAACACCCATGCCATTTTGAGTGGCATCTATCAACGATTACCCTAAGTAATAGGAATACTTAAAAAATGTGTCAGATTTAGAATATCCCATCAGGGACTAGAGTACGTCTTGAAGGAAAAAAACACATACATGGATAAGTCAGGTGGTTTTCACTTGAATTATTGATAATGTGAATAATTATAATTGTTGTGTGTACCCCTCGGCCTTATGATCTCTTAGTCAGCTTATACACACATGCATCTGATAACCAAACACATAGTAACACATTAATTTCTATTGAGCCATGTGTTGGTGAAGTGTTTTAGAGTAGATTGAGATGGGGAAGCTAATTTTTGAAGCCAAAGGGCTTGTAATAAGAAAAAATGTTGGTATAGAAATGCCAAGAATCAACATTATTGGCATTTTCATAAAATATGTAAAGAGTGACTCCATGGCTTTGGAGGTAATCGTGGACGTAATTAATCCTTACAACAATGACCTCATTAGAAAAAATTCCTATAGACTACAAAGCACTCAAATTTATTTCCAACAATACTCACATAAGAAGATAACAAGCTGCTAATGAAAGAGAGATTTGGAGGAAGTAAGGAAAGCAGTTAATAGGCTAGGAGTGGAAGAAGCCCCAAGGACGGATGGTTTTTGGGCAGGTTTCTTATAGAAATTATAACACATTATTAGATAGGAATTTTGGTAAGTAGTGGAAGAGTGTAGAAAAAATAAGGCCATTTTATAAAGAGTAGAACAATACCTTCCTAACATTAATCCCCATGAACAAGGAAGCAAAATACTAGGACTTATATAGGCCATTTTCCCTGATGCAACATAATCTATAATATAGTTACCAAGGCAATGCCAAACAAGTTGAAAGGGATATAAAGAGGTTTCATGGTAGGAAGACAAATCCTAGATGTAATCCTTTTGGCTCATGAGTTAATGCATTTGATCAAGAAGGGTAAAGAGGAGGTGATGATTATGAAGATAGAATTAACCAAGGCATATGATAGGTTGAGTTAGTAATTTTTACTTAAAATGCTATCTCAATTTAGATTCAACAAGGAGTTAATCTAGTGGGTAAAGAGCTGCATCAATACACCAATCTACTTAGTGCTAATCAACAACATTCCAACAAGTTATGTTTGGGCCTCAAAAGGGATGAAGCAAGGGGACCCCCTCTCCCCCTACTTATTTATAATTATGGAAGAAACTCTAAAGAGGAAAATAACAAAGTAACAAGAGAAGAAGAATATAAAGGGACTGTAGATCACCTCAACAAAAGACTCAATTTCTCAATTTTAAATTGAAGATGCTACAATGCTCACATGGATCTTGAGAATATTATTGGAACTTATGAAGTAGTAACAAGGCAGAAAAGCAATGAGGATAGAACCAAAATCTTTTTCTTTGATGTTAATAAAGAAAGATAACAACATATAGGTTAAATTATGAGATTTGAGTGGGTGAAACTCCTAGTTGCTTACTTGGGAATGCCTCTCATGGAAGGGAAAATGAAAAAAAAAAGTGTTAGAAGGTAGTATATAGAGTCCAAAATAAGGCTCTCTACTTGGAAAGGGAGATGGCTTACCCTAGCAAGAAAAAATCCAACTCATCAAAACATTCCTTGCACAAAATTCCCATCTACATGATGTCCTTATTCCAAGCAATTTGGAAGATAATAGAGGCCATGACAAAAATTTCAAGATTTTTTTTATGGAGTGGGACAAAATAACCTAGATTTGTTCAAGAAGGCAAAAAAATCTGAAAAACTAGAATTCTTAAAAAAGTTCATAAAATATGATCCATAATATATACATGTGTGTGTGTGTGTGTGTGTGCGTGTGTGTGACATATATGTAAAATTGACAAATACAATGAAAAACATTAATAAATTAATATAAGATATTAATATTATAAAATATCTATGGTTTCTGGGCATTTTTTATGAAGAGAACCTGAATTATATATATATATATATATATGGAAAAAAAACATTGACTTAGATGAAGTTATTCGCATTGGCCAAAAAATTAGATTTGGCTAGATTTTGAGTAGATATAGCTGAATTTGGTAACTATGAAGAAAATAAAAAAATAAAATCCCACTAGTGCCATGGGGGAAGGTATGCTAGCCAAAAGCGAGGGAAGGAATTAACATCTTATCAATTAAATCTAAAAATGTGGGGCTAGGGGCAAAACTAGCATGTAAAATATATAAGGAGAAGGAAAAACTTTGGAGCACTGTAGTAAGAGGTAAATGTCTAGATGATTCCTCGATTGAAATACTCTTCACTCAAGAAAATTTGTTCTATGGCTCCCAAGCATGGAATTTTCTACTAAGATGAATACCCCTTTTCAAAGAAAGAATTAGATAAAATGTCAAAAAGGGTCATAAAGTAAACTTTTGGAATGACACATGGGTGGGGGAAGTACCCACTAAATGATGGAAGTGTTGAAGGATCTCATAGAGTTAGCAAAAAATAGATGGGGAATCGTTGTGAATAATTATTGGACGAAAGAGGAAGGTAGGAGAAATTGAAAAAAATTGCACTGGTCAGCACACATGAAACCTACTAAACAGGAATGAATGAATGGAAATTTGAAAAGACACAAACAACCAAATGCAAGTGGGGAGAACCACTTCATTTGGGAACATGAAAAATTAGGAAATTTGATGATGAAGGAAGCATACGACTACTTGCGCTAAAAACTGGGAAAGCAAGGAGTAAGCTTCACGTAAATAAAATCTGGTTGAAAAATGACCTCCCTAAGGCAATCTCTTCGCTTTGGCTAGCCAACTCTAATAATATCTATATACGAAGCCTTGATGAAAAGAGGCTTCCAATGGTCCCTAAAGATGCTCTTTGTGTAAAGAAAGCCATGAGATGAGAAATCACATTTTCCTACATTGTGAGTGATATAGGGGCATCAAAGTTATCAAACAATCTTAGATCGCCCCAAAAAAATCTAAATATTTGTGTGCTTTCATGCTCAATTGGTAGCATGAAGACAACCTACGTGGATCATTAGTGCTTCAATAGATTCCTAGAAGAGGGAAAAAGTAGTTTTAGTCGTTGAGATAAAGGGTTCCTTGTCTCATGACAAAATTGTCAGGGCGATTACATAACTGTCGCTTTGCATTAAGCAACAATTTTACCCTCGACAATTTTATATCCCCAGGAATGGCCTAGAATTATTTGGATTTATATTTTTAGTGTTTTCAAGACCAATGGGGATTCCAAGAGTTACTCAACCAAACATAAAATATAATGGAAGTTGTTGGAGTAAGCAAGTTGGAGTTTGAGGAAGTATAGAAGAACATAGAGCAGTGCTCGGTCTAGAAAGGGATTGTGTATGTCATTAGTATTTTGTGTTGTACTCATGAAGATAGTGGATGAGTGTTATTTATGAGCAATATTTGTACTTCCTCAAGAAAGATCAATGTAAGTGTGTTTTGGTTTCTAGTTTCATATTATATGTGTGAATGGTTAGAGGTTGCAAGGACAAGGTTGTCCTTCATTGGAATCCCTATCTTTGACTACATCAATTGGTATTAGAGTTGGCAACAACTATAGGATGAGTGAGAGTTGAGTGTTCTCCATATTGTGAAGGTGGGTGCATATTAGAGTGTTGAAAGTGGTTTAGAGAATACCCTATGGAGGTTTGGAAACAAGATATTATATATTGTAGTGGTAGGTTTAGGTTGAGAGAAAGTCCAGATGCCTCTATGAAGATTGGAAGAGATGGAGTAGTGGAATATGGCAAAAAGATTAGATGAGATTGTGGAGATGTGGGTTATGAAAACAAGATTAATTATTGTTAAAGAAGATAGAAAAATGGGATTGGTCCCTAGGGATGATGTGAGTGATGCAAAAAATGAAGAGTTGGGAGCAACACCTGAGTAGTTGGATGAATGAGAAGACAAGCTTGTTAGATCCATTTCAAAGATTGGGAGAGGAACAAGATGAAAGTTCTAACCTTTTCACCAACTTTGAACTCTAAGGAACTGACTGATTAACTTACTAAGATGGAAGAGTATTTCAAATTTGATGAAGTGGATACCCAAATGAATGTGAAGGTGGCTTAGACCAACTTAAAAGGTCATGCGACCCTATGGTGGAAGGAGGTACCAACAAATAAGAATAGAAGGGGTAAGGACAAGGTTACCTGTTGGGAGAGGATGGATGGAAAACTAAAAGGCAAGCTTCTGCCTATGGATTATCAGTTGGATTTATTAAAGGGGCTACAAAAATTGAGGTAAAAGGTGTTGAGTGTGAAGGAGAACAAAGAGGAGTTCTACAAAGTCATAATATGGGTTGGTTGATAATAAACAACAATTTTCAGTCAATCAATTCATCACATTTTATTCAATTGTATATAGTTATATTTATAGTGTGAATATCTCCTACAACTAAGGAGATTTTTCTTATCCCAATCTCTATAATATCTCCTTAAATCACTCAACCTTAGTTCTAAATCTCTCCTACTCCCCCTAAAACACTCTACGTGAGTTGTCTTACAATTCTTTTACACTATTCATAATTATTTATTCCATATACTTAAACTCTCTGACCTACAAATATTATTGCTCACCACAAATATGAGCACTAACTTAGATTTTTCCTAACAGTCCCCCTTTAGTGTGAACATGGGGTGAGGAATTGCAATCTAGAGCTGCAACACTCCATTATCACTATTGTTCAGGTTGATACTTATTGCAAGAGGTTCTCCTAATATGTATTACCCCCCAAATGAAAAAATGCTCTAGATATAAATTTTGACTGATAATACATCAAATTACAAATAATAATGACCCTTTACAATTTCGAAAAATATATATTTTTCCCCATTTTACCTTTTTTTCGAAAAATATCCCATACAAAAAAATACATATATTCCAATTCGCCCTATGTTAATGAAAGAATTATCGCCCTATGTTAATGAAAGAATTATCCTTTAATTAGGATTCACCCCTTTTAGCGGTGTAAAGAGGGTGTCGATCCCTGTTATATTTTAAGGCTTAATGTCTTTACAAGATATTGACAACCGGTTCGGCTATCAAAAGAATCATATATCTAAAAGGGAAACTTTGGATTTAATCATAAAAATATCGGCATACGAGTTTTTAAAAATACATATAGCGCCTTACCCATTTAGGGTTAGATTGAATGTTGAACCACCGAATTCGAGTTGTCTCAGGCAATATGTAAACACCAAGATCCAAACGATGCCAAAGGAGGAGCTCGGATGATGGTGGATTGACAGGATTTTGGTTATGTGAGCGGATGATCAGGGGAGCTCGTGCATATCCAGATCGTGGGGATAGATTGAATGGTCGAGCGATGGATCTCAAGTTGGATTGATGCAAAGCATGGTGTAGAATGGGGCGAGCCAGAAGGAGTTACCAAAGTCACCACTCAGAGTTGAAGTCAGAGAGGTAGCGATCCGAGTTGATCAAGGATCGATGCCACCACGTTGCAGGGTTAAGGTCGAGCTACAAATGCAAAGAACCCGGAAAAACACCGAGTGCTAAGTTTGTTTGATGATGCCGCTACCGAGTAGGATATTGGATCGGGAGTGCAGGGTTGAGATGTAGCCGCGAGATGGGGTCTTACACAGGCCAAACTTGATGTGAATGGTGATCTATGCAAGCTTCATGCAAGTGATGAGCCAGGGTTCGACCTGCTGCCAAGTTCTCTAAGCGAGTTGAATCGTTGAATCCCCCAGGAATACGCCTGGGATGTGCACAAGCCTAATGCAACTCAATGTAGAGCTTGCGAGTTTTGTGAAGTAAAGCACGATGAAATGAAATCCTGCCCGAATGCAGCCAGAAAACCTGAAAACCTGTAAGCACCTGAAAAACATCAAATTTGACTGAAAAGACATGGCGTGTTTACAGTCAATTTTAATGTTTTTGGTTCTTCTGGACACAAAAATGAGGCTCGATTTGCTCCAGAATGATCTAAAAAACGGCTAAACTATTTTTTAAAAAATTTTTGGGATGAAACTATGAACAAAATGGGATGAAAACAATGGAAAGAGTGAATAAGATGGAAAGGGAGAAGCATGCAAATGAATGCCAAATGGCATATATTTGTAAGGGGTCTGCACTACAAAACTGTTGACAAGATGCAAGAATGGTGGATGGACAAATCAATGGCTGTTGCAAGTGGTCTACACTTGCAAATCTATTGTATGAGCCATTTCAACAAGCAATGAAGGGCGGAACCAATGATAACAAATAACAATTTTCAGTCAATCAATTCATCACATTTTATTCAATTGCATATGGCTACATTTATAGTGTGAATATCTCGGATAACTAAGGAGATCTTTCTCATCATAATCTCTACAATATCTCTTTAAATCACTCAACCTTATTCCTAAATCTCTCCCTACTCCCCCTAAAACACTTTGTGTTCTCACAACTCTCTTACATGTGTTCATAATAATTTATTTCATACACTTAAACTAAGTGACCTACTAACATTATTGCTTTTCACAAGTGTGAGCACTAACCTAGCTTTTTCCTCACATTGGTCATAGTGAGATGGGCTAAGAAAAGGTGGCTACCAATATGCTTTAAGGGTGGAAGAAAAGTTGTCTAGATGGAAATAAAGTGTATCAAAAGGAAGAGGGAGGTTCACTAGTGGTAGAGGCTAGCCATCCCATGAAGGTAATCAACAGTGGAATGAAGAAGGATTTGTGACTTCTTAAGTGCCAAATTAACAAGCAAGGGGAGCCACCTCCAAAAGAAGAAGGTGCAACTTTGTGTGAGGAAGATGAAGAACGTTTAATGGAATGTGCTATAGATGTGAAAAGATTGGTCATTATGATTTTGAGTGGACTCATACTCAATGTGAAGGTGAAAGGATGAATGGCGGCAATGTGCAAGTTGTACAAGCAAATGCAAAATTTGAGCATATGAAAGAACCAAAGCAAGGAGAGATTTTGCTCGAAAGGAGGGGAGTCTTGAAGGTAGAGGAGAAAAATGAGGGAGAATGCCAAAGGAGACACATTTTCGAAACCAATTACAAAACAAAGGGTAAGTGTTGCAATGTTGTGGTTGATAGTGGAAGTTCAAATAATTTAGTGTCTACTAAAATGGAATGCAAGTTGAATTTGATGTGTACATTATGTTGACCATTTTTTGCCCAACAAGTCAAAAATCGGTCCCCTTCTTCCCTTGCTATTCAGAGCCAGTCATTTTCAGGTTGCACAAGTCTATCGAGCTTTGGTCCATTGCTCAAGTTCAACGCTTCAAGCGTGGTTCAGCGCACTTGGTTCAATTCATTGGTTCAACGCCTAGTCCAATAGGCCTGAGTGCAATCGACGGGTTCATCAGCGCACAACTTTGAACCGTTGAACCGGTTCAACCAATTGGTTCAATGGCTTGGTTCAACCGCATCGGTTCGAATGCCTTAGTTCAACGCTCGGTTCAATCGGCAAAGTTCAATGCAAGGTTCATCGGCCTCGGTTCAATCCAGTTGGTTCAGCGGCTTTTTGTTCAAGCGACATTCGGTTCATCGACTTGTTTCGAGGGGCTCGGTGCGCAACGTTGAACCATTGAACTGGTTCAACGAGTGGTTCAAGCGAATGGTTCAATCGGCTCGGCGCACAGTGTTGAACTGTTGAACCAATTGAACCGTTGAACCATTTTTGGTTCAACGGTGAGGTTCAACGGAGAAACAAGTTCAACAACGAGGTCCAACGGCAAGGCTAAATAATGAAAGGTACATAAAACGTCAAATTTTGCAGCAAAGGAATCATCAAAGGGAAGGAATAAGTGGAAGCAACCATGTGTCAACTTCCGCGTGACCCTCAAAGGACCCTAAAAGTAAGCGGATGCCACCACGTGTCCTCGCCCATCTCAGCGGAGTGCGACAAGTGTCTGTGTCTGAGGCTTTGGGTTTCTTTTAAGCTTCAAAGATAAGCCTCTCTCGAAGGGCTCGGCGGAAGCTGACAAGTGTCAACATCCGTGGGTTTCTCCTATTGGCTTCGAAGAAGACTGTGGTGGGCCCGAATGAGTTGCTAAGAGCTATGCAGAGCATGCCAAGTGTCAGCGTCCGTGATCACCAGAGAAGGGCCTGAAAGTTTTTCTAAGGCAGCTAAAGGCTCTGTGAAAGCAGCCACATGTCGCCTTCCACAGAAATCTCAAAAAATACTTCCAAAGCCTCTAGGTTAAGCGGAAAGAGTAGGTGGAAGCGGCCACATGTCAACTTCTGCCTGACTCTCAAAAGACCCTCTAAGGTAAGCAGATGCTGCCACGTCCCAATTTCAACTCGGCAAAAGCAGCCACATGTCAACATTCGCATTTCAAAGTGTTTTCTAAGTGCCCAAGCAGCGGACTATGACACGTGTCAAAAGCAGATGTGCTCTCAGTAGAAAGAGCCAAAGGAGTAGCAAAAGCAACTAGAGGAGGCAAAGTAGCCAAACATAGAAACAAACAAAGCGATCTAAGTGGCATGGGAAAGTGTCGACTCGAGGAGTTATTCCAATGGTTGACATAGTACCTGCCATGCGATCATCAAGAAGCGTAAATAATGAACAGAGCGACCCATTTTTCTTCATTTTGCATTGATGAGCAGGCAAGTGGTATGGCTCATAATTCTGAATCTTGACAGGAGCCGACGCAACATTATCTTCAGGCGGCTTCCTCATCCCAATGCTCGAAAAGCACATGGGTCACTTGTAAAAAGGGTGCCAAAATGGCCTCTTTCTTCCTCTATAAATTGTAAGCTTCTCATTTGAGAAGGGATCGACTCTCAGCCTTAAGGCAAAACTCTGCCCAAAATCTCTAGGGCTTGTAAGGCAGAGCTCTGCCATAATTTTACCTTGAATCGAAACATAGCATTTTTACCTCCATTCTGAGTTTTGCATCTTTAGTATGTGTCTATGCCTTGATTCTGTGTTAAGTCATTTTCTTGATGCTTTTGCAGAATGATTTCAACATGTCTGGTGCATTTTTGAGTTTCCTTTTACAGGTCTGTCAGAAGTGTCCCTAGAGGAGTATAGGTGAAGTGGATACGTTGTTGTAGTGTGTCTCAAAACGCCTCTAGTAGTTATTTCCTCCTTGTATCTCCATGGACACCTGACCCACTGATGCAGAAGGTTTTCTCATGTCAGATGAAGTGTATGGGCGTTGGTTCTCGGTGGAAAGTGTATGTTCAAGCAGAGTAGATCAACCTTTTCTAGTGTATCACCTTTTTATTTTTTAGGCTTAGGTTTTGTTTTCAACATCTCTCTCTCCCTTTTCATCCCCCCCTTTTTTCATTTTATTTGTTAGCAATAGGAGAAACTAGGGCCTAAAAGATACATCAGAGGGAGCTAGCCCTCATCTAGAGACTCTCCCCTCCAGCTTCACCGGTCCCACATGCGAGAGGGGAGTTTCCATTGTTGCGTGTGGATAGGCAGGAGCTCGGCCTCTCGCCCTGAGTGTAATCCACTGCGTCAACAGTTTTTGGCACGCTCGGTGGGACCAACTAGGACAAGTTGTGTCCAAAGAGTTGAAGAATTTTTAGTGTGTTCTTTAACCGACCAACCTTTGGAGGCTTTTGCATCAACACCAATGGCGACTCTGAGTTGAATCAGCTGGTTAAGCAGCTTGGTGCCATCAAAAATCTTATTTTTGTATGTATAATTCCTTTGCACAAAATCATGGGTCTTGTTTTCCTTCATATGACTATGATCAAGCTCAAGATTTTCAGAGAATCGCCTCAAGCAGCGCTCCTGGTTGCCCTTCAACGATAAGGGAGGTGGCGCTGGAGTTTGAGAAGCAGATGATGGAGATTGACAGACTGGAGGAGCAGTACGGATATCATTAGGAGCTGATGTATAAAGAGGAGTGTTTTTTTAGGCAAGCTCAGGCCTTGCAATCCATGGAAGAGGTAGCAAAATGGAGAAATCCATTTATTCAAGGCAATCAGCCTTGTGTGCCCCTTCTTATTTTGAAGAAAGCCCCCTCTTGTGCACCAAATCTTTTCTATCAGATAGCACTTGCTCACTCCAGTTCATCTTATGCATCTGCTCTCAATCCCGTGCACCTGGCTTTCCAACATCAAAGGGCATCAGAGCAACCCCCCATGGATATCAATCTTCTCAATTCCTTATATTGTGAATCTTCCATTGGGGGGAATACCACGAGCCAACACATCCCTCTTCTAGAGACTCTTTCGGTGCATCAACAGTCTCTTCTTAGTATTCCTCAACCTCCCCAAGTTTTTCAACGTGATGTGCAAATTCCAAGTTGGAGGAAGGAATGTCAGGAACCAGCCCAGAGCCTTGAAGAGGATGATGCTGGTGATCTCCAAGAAAGGCTCCTTCAAGAAGATATAGCCAAGAGAGTTACAAAGTTGGAGTCCCAAACGAGATTCCTCAGCCAACGTGTGATGGACCAGTCTGAACCCAGCCCATCCACACATCTCCAAGAGAGCTATCAGGTCACACCTGATATTGATGAAGTGTTGACCAAGTGGAAGGAGGAGAATCATCTAATTTTAGCTCAAGAATTGCCTCCTCTTCCACATGATTTTTCCACTTCACCCTTTCTCAAGGAGGAACCTGTTCTATAGGAGGCGAGTGAGGAGCAGAAGATCCAATCTGCAGTTCTTCAAGAGGCTATCATGAGCGATAATGAAGAAGAAATCATCATCGATGATGCTTGTGAAGACCTCATCAGCAATGGAGAAGACTCAGGTCACACATACATGTAGATGTTCCAGCAATACGAGGAGGAACATAAGCATGGTGAGCTCTCTCCCCCTTTGTTTGATGAACTTCCTTATTGCTTCGATGAGGAGGACAACTACGCCAAGGAGCCCAAGTTGGAGGAGGATCAGGAGGATATCTTTGAACATCTAGAGATCCTGATCATCGAGGAGGAAAAGGAGAGGTCTGTCTTCCTGGAGGAAAACTTTGAAGAAGAAAGTTTTGAATAGAGAGGTGATGTTATGTGGGATGAGCAATCATTTTGTGAATCCATTTCAGACATCACCACAGTCACCCTTCTTCAAGAAGGCCAAGAGAGAGCAGAGGACGAGTCTGACAAGATCTTCAACGAAGCAGAAGAAAACAAGTCAGACCATGATGCACTGCAAGGGAGTTATACATATCAAAGGGCTTGTGGTGATGAGCCAACATCCATTGATTTCTTGGTGAAGAGCACCAGCATGAAGGACTAGCATTCAACAAGCTTCCAGGAACAAACAAAGTACGTATTTGTTAGAAGCATGTTTGAATCTAATCCACTTGAATACCAGCCAATCCAGGTGACAGGCAAGAGGAGCAGGTCACCAAATCTCCTTTTCATTCAGCCACTTATCTAGCACCATAAGTCTTCTTGCCATGAAGGAGACTTAAGAAGTTTCCCTTTTGATCCAAGAAGGAAGTAGAGGTACCTAGTTAGTTATACATAGTAGTTTGTTTTCAGTTTCCTTTCCTATTTTCCCTAAGTGCAGTTTGCACAGGTAGTGTTTTTAGCCTTGTGTATTTCCCTTTGTGTGTGGGTTGAAGGCTTCATGTTTGATTCTTGGATCTTTGGGGCTGTTGTTAACCTTTCTTGAAGCTGCATCTGACTCCATGCCCAATGGACTATAAGGCAACAAGTCTTTAAGCATAGCAGGCATGCTTCCCTTGGGAGTCACCAATTTGTTGACCATTTTTTGCCCAACAGGCCAAAAATTGGTCCCCTTCTTTCCTTGCTATTTAGAGCCAATCATTTTTAGGTTGCACAAGTCTATCAAGCTTTGGTCCATCACTCAAGTTCAATGCTTCGAGCGTGGTTCAACGCACTTGGTTCAATTCATTGGTTCAACGCCTAATCCAATCGGCCTGTGTGCAATCGACGGGTTCATCGACGCACAGCTTTGAATCGTTGAACCGGTTCAACCAATTGGTTCAATGGCTTGGTTCAACCACTTCGATTCAAATGCCTTAGTTCAATGCTCGATTTAATCGGCAAAGTTCAATGCAAGGTTCATTGACTTGTTTCGAGGGGCTCAGTGTGCAGCATTGAACCATAGAACCGGTTCAAGGAGTGGTTCAAGCGAATGGTTCAATCGGCTTAGTGCGCAGTGTTAAACCGTTGAACCAATTAAACCGTTGAACCATTTTTGGTTCAATGAGTTGGTTCAACGATGAGGTTCAATGGAGAAACAAGTTCAACAGCGAGGTCCAACGGTAAGGCTAAATAATGACAGGCATGCAAAATGTCAAATTTTGTAGTAAAGGAATCATCGAAGGGAAGGAATAAGCGAAAGTGGCCACGTGTCAACTTCTGTGTGACCCTCAAAGGACCCTAGATGTAAGCAGATGCCACCACGTGTCCTCACCCATCTCAACAAAGTGCGACAAGTGTCTGTGTTTAAGTCTTTGAGTTTCTTTTAAGCTTCAAAGATAAGCCTCTCTCGAAGGGTTCGGTGGAAGCTGACAAGTGTCAACATCTGTGGGTTTCTCCTGTTGGCTTCAAAGAAGACTGTGGTGGGCTCGAATGAGTTGCTAAGAGCTATGCAGAGCATGCCAAATTTTAGAGTCTGTGAGCACCAGAGAAGGGCCCAAAAGTTTTTCTAAGGTAGCTAAAGGCTTTACAGAAGCAACCATGTGTCGCCTTCTACAAAAATCTCAAAAAATATTTCCAAAGCCTCTAGGTTAAGCGGAAAGAGTAGGCAAAAGCGGCCACGTGTCAACTTTTGCATGACTCTCAAAAGACCCTCTAAGGTAAGCAGATGCTACCACATCCCAATTTCAGCTCAGTGAAAGCCACCACATGTCAACGTCTACATTTCAAAGTGTTTTCTAAAGTTCCCAAGCAGCAAACTATGACACGTGTCAAAAGTAGATGTGATCTCAGCAGAAAGAGCCAAAGGAGTAGCAGAAGGAGCTAGAGGAGGCAAAGTAGCCAAACGCAAAAATAGACAAAGCGATCTAAGTGGCGTGAGAAAGTGTCGACTCAAGGAGTTATTCTAGTGGTTGACACAGTACCTGCAATGTGATCATCAAGAGGCATAAACAGTGAACGGTGCGACCCATTTTTCTTCATTTTGCATTGATGACAGGAGTGACTCATAATTTTGAATCCTGACAGGAGCTGACACAACATTATCTTCAGGTAGCTTCCTCATCCCAGTGCTCGAAAAGCACATGGGTCACTTGTAAAAAGGGCACCAAAATGGCCTCTTTCTTCCTCTATAAATTGTAAGCTTTTCATTTGAGAAGGGATCGACTTTCAGCCTTAAGGCAAAACTCTGCCCAAAATCTCTCGGGCTTGTAAGGCAGAGCTCTGCCAGAATTTTACCTTGAATCGAAACATAGCATTTTTACCTCCATTATGAGTTTTGCATCTTTAGTATGTGTCTATGCCTTGATTCTGTGTTAAGTCATTTTCTTGATGCTTTTGCAGAATGATTTCAACATGTCTGGTGCTTTTTTGAGTTTCCTTTTACAGGTCTGTCAGAAGTGTCCCTAGAGGAGTATAGGTGAAGTGGATAGGCTGTTGCAGTGTGTCTCAGAATGCCTTTAGTAGTTATTTCCTCCCTGTATCTCCATGGACTCCTGACCCACTGATGCAAAAGGTTTTCTCATGTCAGATGAAGTGTATGGGAGCTGGTTCTCAGTGGAAAGTGTATGTTCAGGCGGAGTAGATAAACCTTTTTTGGTGTATCACCTTTTCATTTTTTAGGCTTAGGTTTTGTTTTAAGCATCTCTCTCTCCCTTTTCATCCCCCCCTTTTTTCATTTTATTTGTTAGCAATAGGAGAAACCAGGGCCTAAAAGATACATCAGAGGGAGCTAGCCCTCATCTAGAGACTCTCCCCTCCAGCTTCGCTGGTCCCACAAGCAAGAGGGGAGTTTCCATTATTGCGTGTGGACAGGCAAGAGCTCGGCCTCCCACCCCAAGTGCAATCCACTACGTCAACACATTACACCCAAGGCCATATAGGGTGTCTTGATTGTTATAGGGGCAAGATGTCACTACAAGAGAATGTTGTGAAGTGGATATACAAATGGGTATGTATTGAGACAAGGTCTTGTTTGATATCTTACTTATGGATGCATGCCATGTTTTTTTATGAAGGCCATGCCAATTTGATGGGGAGATGTTGTATGATGGAAGATCTAACACCATGAGTATTAGGAAGGATGGGCAGATGTACACTCCAAGTCCCTTGAAGAGAAGTGAAGACAAGGATGAACATAAGATCCATCTTGTCATGCGTGTTGACAAGCATGTGGTGCTTAAGGAAGAGATGGAAGGCCCTCTCTTATTCAAAACAAAGGTAAAGGAGTTTGAATGGTTGTCTATTGTAGCTGAGAAGAAGATAGGACTGCCAAGTTTTTTATTAGTTTAGGTTTTTACAATAGAAAATGAGAAGGCATTGAGAATAGGTAGGGGAGGTCAGCCCAATGTCCATAGGGGTTGGAATGGAGACAATGTTTTGAATGCTTGGTGGAGGAGGATTGTTTGTGGTCTAGCAGGTGGCTAGAATATATGAAGATACCTCACATGGTGGAAGGGCATGCTATAGATTTACCTTTAAAGCCAAAAGGATGGTCCTACCATTTAGCTCAAATTTGTAAGCATTAAGCTCAAAAACTCTTGCCCCAGGTGTTTAATATAGGAGCATCTAGGTTATCAAGCAATTTTGTGTTACCTAAAAATATTTTCAATGTTTTCATGCTTTTGGGTTCAATTGGTAGAATGAAGACAACCTACATGGATCATGAGTGTTTTAGCAAACTCTTGGTAGAAGGAAAAATTAGTTTCAGTCATTGAGACAAAGAGTTATCTGTCTCATGAATAAATCATTAGTTAATGCAGACTATGAAACTGTCGCTTTGCATTAAGTACATTAAGTGTATTAAGCGACAATTTTGTTAGGAAATAATACACAACTAAATATATGAAAACTACATTTTATTCAATGAAAATAAATTTGTATAATGTAAATGTTTGGTTTCTCTCATTACATTCTTCTTTTCCATAAAAGCTTTAATAAGCTTGTCTACACCTATCTCAACCACCCAACCTAATTATCTTATAAGCCCAATTCCCTGTGACTCAACTACCACTCTAACATTATTAACTTAGGTCACTAATGACTAACATTAATTTTTACGTAACATAACATTAATCTATTTACTAAAGTGGGTATCTCACTATAGGATGCATGCCCCATACTAACATTTTTTAAATTAAACATTTGGATCATAAATCCTAGCAAACCCCCTTTGATCAAAAGGGGACCAAAAGATGTATGCATGAGTGAACAATCACTGCCTCTGATGAAACCACTGTAATTTGTAAATTGTTCCTTATACTGATTAATCTATGTCGACACATCCACTACAATCCCTATAGTCTGATCTCATGTGCCATGTGCCTACTACAATCCCTACTATCTCCTAACACCACCTAACACAATGATGAGCATCATCTTGGGAACATTCAACCCTTCGATCATATGTACCCGTATTATAGTATAAGTATCATATTGGGAATACTTAACTACGTCGATCTATGTCTCAATGATTCTCTTGTACCTCATGTGTTAAACATTTTGCATTAATGTCCTAACAACCTTAACTACTTTACAAACACTATTGATGTTTACAACCCATGTCAGTTTGTACAATCACCTAGGAGATTGATCTAAACACCCTCCCCTATCGGATTAAAGGTGAGAAGTCCCTTTCCATATCTTTGAGTAAGTAACATACTCAAAATGGATTTATGTAGGTTCTATTAGCCAAGGTGATCACGAGGGATATGTAAAACCCAAAATGTAACTAGTTTGTCTCCGATAGAATTGGCAAAAGGAAACCATAGTGTAACATTCATGGTGTCTTCATTAAAACAACTCATTTTCATTTTCACAACAATACTAGGGTGTTGGATATGACGAAAAAATGCACCCATTAAACATCTTGCACTCCTTATTTTTTCCCTAGGAGACTGTAGATACCTATATTTGGTACAATATCCAGTTTACAATGTCTTTTTGCATAGTTTGAGATGTAAAGGCCTTTTAACAGAAGATTTAACACTTAGTGGCATGGTCTTGCATGGGCCCCTTAGGCTCCATGGCTTTTTTATTGTAATGTCCAGTCTTTTGCTATTTTATTTTCATTGTGTTGCACTTAGCCACCTTGTGTAAGGAATTATTGAGCTTTTATTGCCTATTTTGTGTTCTAAGTTCCTGGACATTTGCATTCACTTTTGGACACTAGTGTCTAAGGGCTGACATTAATGTCCAACCTTGTCATCTTCTCTATATTTCATTTTTTTAACTTTGTGACCGTTGTAAAGGGATTGTACATTTGTTCTATTATCAGCTTTCATGCGCCACTAGGTCTTAATTCAAATTCAAAAAGTTCCCTATATATACAAACTAGGACATAATATTTATTATCAAGAAAGCCTCTCAATTAGCATATACATTGTTTATTCAAAACCTATTGAATCACACTACATACTATAATTATAGATCTAAAACTATGATTTGTATCACACATATCAATTTGCACTTGAATTGCTTGTACTAAAGGTTGCAATAAGAGAAAGAGCATATAGTTGCACACTCACCATTACACATATACACCCCTAGGAGGGAGAACTACATGCGAGTTTGAGGCCCTCCTTGAAGTATATGGCTATGTAGGCAACACTTAGAAACAATGGTGTTGCTATTGTTAGCTCAACATTTGTGCTAACCCATTTTTATTGAGTTATAGGAGGTCAAAGGCAAGGACTTAAGGTTTTGACTATTAACAACATTTCACATGTAATCCGATTGATATCTAAAGGTGAAACATGAATATAGGTACAAGTGCAGGCTAAGGAAAAGACAGAGTCAGTTATAGTACATATGCAGAGATGGACATAAGCACTGATATCTGGACACAAGTGTCGATGCTAGTGTCCACAAACAAACACTACGGTCTAGGCTAGAGAAGGTAGCAAGAACTTGAACGAATGAAATACAATGCTGAGTAGCAGGACTGAGACACACATTATCCATAATGACAATTGCTCTCTTAACCGTTAGTTTCATAGTTATATAATTATTGTTATATTTATTGCACATGTTTAAATGAGTCAATTTCCATTTATTGTTATATATTACCTAGATCTGAATATTACATTTATGCATTCAAAAGATTTTAATCCTATATGGTATTTGTGTAAAATCCCACTTTAGATAAAACATTATGGTGAACTTGTCCTCTGAGTTAAAATCAAACCAAAACCCTATCTTGACCTAGATTTCCACATTTTCTAGAGTTTCAAATTGATGCATTTATGTTCCAGATCTGATTTTTTTATGAGTGAGCATAAAGGATGTTTGCTCTCCTTCTTACCTTGGCTTTTAGTTATGGTTGTGTTTGGATTTATAATATTCAAAATGAGTCCCCATAGTGAAGAACCTAAGGAGCCTCATCCCTTTAATTTCATATTCAACCTTCCTGAAGATCAATACATTGCTTATGAGGATCTAATAGAATAATAAATGTGACAATAATTCTTCTTTTTATTATAATTATGTTAATGAATGGACAAATGATCTAGTTAATGTAAATGCAAATAGTGATGATTATATAGAGATTCTTAGCACTGCTTATGATTACGATTATGATAGTTATTCTACATATTTAGAAAGTGGGCATGAGGAGCCTAGCTTTCCTATTTCTCCAATGTTTCTTGATTTACAATCTAATGATGTATTGTTTAAGAGAACACACAGTTTTTCTTTTACCATTTGCTTGTGCATTGCATCACAGTCAATCTTATAAAATGGACATGCATATAAATAAAAGGAAACATATTATTCAAAATGTTCATCATAGTCATTTTCCATGCATAGAATCTTCACATGATGTGTGTGTACAAACATTTGAATTTATTTTACCATATGATGCACATGTTTAGGGTCTTCCTTCTTTACCGAATATTGATAATGTGACAAAACTTGAAGATTCTTTTATATATTTAGAAAATGCAACAAGTAAATGTGTTTCTCTCTCTCTCTCAAAACTTCAATAATACAAATGTGTGCCAATCTTCTTTCCTCTACTTATAGAATGGAAATTTGAAAATGATAACATTAGTCAAAGTAGTATACATGATCCATGTGAAAGTGAATTAAATGATCGTGATTGGAATGACAATGACCACAATGTCTATAGTGATGAAAAAACATACTTTCATACAATGTTTTCTCCTTATAATTCTTTGATGCATGATGAACATAAAAGTGAAATTTTATTTATCTCGTGTAAAGAAGACTCAAGTAATCAAATCCTTGACCAACATAGTATGCACAATATGTCAATTTAACTCATATGCAATGATTATTTACATAATAGTCATGCCCATCCTTGTGATGTTCAAAATGATATAATTACTTCTTTACATACATCATACAATATGAATGTTCCTTTATGCAATACCTCTAGAACATGCAATGATGCCAACTTAGAATACACATTAGAACATTTGCAATCTTTAAAACAAGAAAATGATGAATCTATTCAAGATTATGTTATACGATTTAAGACTGCCTCATATTCTTTAGCATATCAACCTTCAGATTTGGGACTACAATTCATTTTGCAATCACAACAAACAAGTTACAAATTAGATATATTTATCAGCATAATCTATCAAATATGCTAAAGTAAATAAAATATAATAGTGTAATTACATGTTGTTCTGATGGCCACCTCGTCTGAAGGTTGTGGGCCTATGGGAGCACCCACACCTCTTCCTCCTCCATCTCCACCCTATTTTATTGGTGTTGCACTAGGCGGGCAACAATGATAGAAAATAATAAAGGCCATAGAACCCTAGACCACCACTATCTGTAAGCCTTTGAGTACCTGACATCATCTCCAACCACCAATGGAACAACAAGCTCTATTTCCCTAGCTAACAACAGTGCTAGATTTGTAGTGGTGGTGGCAAGCCTATCATTCAACCTATGACCGATTGTCACAATATGGTGCCATGGGCAAGGATTTGATGGGACATGCTACTAAATATTGAACTAATGGAATGCATGATCAACTAGGATTGCTCATGTGCCCCAGGAAATGTGTCTACCAACCACATGCTAACACTAACCTGCCGTAACTCTTGCCCATCCTTGAGCCAACCAACAAAATCCCTACAAAGATTTCAAACAATATGTGCCAACGTCAAACAATCCATTATCATGTGATACTCCATGGTAGAGTGTCCCCTGTGTTGGGGTAACACCCATCGTGAAACAAAAATCTGTGGATGGGCCCATTCATCAAGGGGTCCATTGATGAGTTATACAATTGAAATGTGCGCATATGCCCACACATGAAGAAGCGTGGCTACACCCAATCCATCACTGCATGTCTCTAAGCAAAATTTGTATAAATCTCTATACAAATGGGCCACTATGGTACACCCCCAATAATATCTAAAAATTTGTTGCTTAATGTTCTAAACAATATGATACATATGGTAAGAAATAACCACCCCACTGCCCTTTACAACAACAAAGGAAGCTAGCAAACAAAAAATGAATTTCTACCATTGTAGAACATCAAATATAACTATGCCCTCTAGACAAACTATGCTAGAGGGCTCTCCCACATCTACTTTATAACTTGTAAAATATATATGAGATCTATGCATGTATCCCACGCTACCATCCATTAATACCTCAGCCATCTCCCTTGTAACAGACAAGTGCAAAATCTAATACACATCCTCCAATGTGACCGTCATCTTCCCTATCAGGAGCCAAAAGGTACAAATATTAACATTCCACCTCTCAACTAATGTTGTCATCAAGTGAATGTCATAATGAATTTGTCCTAGGCAGCCCACTTGACCAACCCTGACCTAGTCAATAATAGCCCAGTATGTGACATCTAAACCCAACTCTACCAAGGTAGACAAATGCTTCCCATATATGAACTCACATATATGCACATCTTTTTGTTAACATAAACAAACAAAAAGAGTCACATTAGTCATCAATTCCATCTAATATTAAAATGCAAATATGATAAGTTAACCAATGCATAGACAGATGTTAATGTCAAATGCTATTGTAGATTTTTACACTAGCATTGATTGTTCGATGGCACCACCCCAGTCACCGATAGTATTGTCCATCAACTACGTTTGATACCAAAAAAGGTGATTTAAAATCAATAAAATCCAAAATTTCAATACATGTTAATGTTTGGCAAAATTACTACTTACCAACTCCTCTAGATCGTGCACCCCCCAATGCTACTGCAGGACATCAAACTGCATCAAATGTATCGCTCTTCCTCGAGGCATTATGGTAAAAATTCCAAAGCAACAAAATCTCAATAGCCAAATATGAAAATAAAATAGAAACCGATTTTCAAAATCCATAAACATAGCAGTTTTCTTTTACAGTATTGCGTGTAATTGCGAACTTCAAATTATGATATCTTGTGCATCGTGTATCAAATCACAAATCGTAAATTGTGATAGTACCTACACAAAGACCACTTATACGCCGTATAATTTTTAGAAACATCATTTAAAATTTAAAAAATACATAATTCTTATCCAGTTCACAACACAATAATAATCTGTAGGTTAAATACAACATTTATTAAAAAAATCCAAACATTACCAATTACAAGGCTACTGAGGCATAACACCACTACACGATTGAATAATCTCTAATTACCACACATATGATACAATCATATTATCCTTTTGCGATAAGGTGACCACCAAGATACATTCTCCTAATCCCAAATGGGGGGCATATCAATGGGGGCATATCATAAAGACATGAGTCCACACATACATAATAGGCAGAATTTGATACAGTTCATATGATTCAAATACACATTTGGTTCAGAATTTCATACAGTTGGCATAAGTTTCACATATCTAGGGATAGAGTTTCCATATTTGAGGTAGATGTTATTCACAATGACAAAATTTGGGGACATATACTATGCATATATACTTCAGTGGACATAGTTACAATATACAATTTTCACATCTAGAGGTTACATTGTGACAAATACTTTGGCTTAATACATATTAGAGGTGCATATGCCATGCAAATGCACCAATTTACAAATATATTGTATACAAATTATACATCACTTACAACATGCATGATAGCAGGGCAGGGAGGGGTGGATGACACAGACAAAGTTTGTTCTTTCTCTCTCATTTACACATTAATGCACTGACCTTACCAAGATGCACCAATTGAACTTTATTTATCTAAAACAATTGAATTTCTTGAGTAGTGCGATCAAGATTCAATGCCCTCGATGGCCTAAGCTCTACTTTATTTTGCAGGTTGAGATGGTTATACCACTTGCCCTAAGTGAGATTGGTAAGATTAATTAGATTAAGTATTTTTACACTTGAGTTGTGCAATTAATATTTAGCACCCTCAACGGACTTGGCACTACTCTCATTAAACCAGAGTGGGGGCATGATCACCCTCACCTCTCCTTTTAAAAAAATCATGTTTAGGATGAACTACACAAGGCCACTTATGGGTTCATTCATTTTCCTGGCCAGAAAATGAATGGAACTTCAAGTCCCTTGTTATATCTCCATCCTCCACAACAAGGATGATATTCTAGAGGTACACTATGCAACATATATACATGTGTATCCTTTCTATGTTCTTTCTTCCTATATACTTTTGTTCATTGCTCATTTTCACATTATATACACTAATTATAATGCAACGTTTTTTTGGTTGTAGGACAGGAGCTACAAATTCAAGTTGGATCCACCATGAGGCCAAGGTGTGTTTACACACCCAAGTATGAACTTATTTTAACTTTAGTAATTTGATTTCATGCACTTACTAATTTAAAGGGGGTTCGAATGTAGATACCCATACTTGGTACAAAATCTAGTTTATAATGTCTTTTTGCATATTTTGGATGTATATGCCTTTTGACAAAAGATTGAGCACTTAGTGGCGCAATCTTGCATGGGCTCCTTGGGATCCATGGCTTTTTATTGCAATGTATAGTCTTTTGCTACTTCATGTTCATTGTGTTGCACTTTGGCCACCTTGTGGCAGGAATCCCTGAGTTTCTACTGTCTATTATGTGTTCTGAGTTCTTGGACATTACTGTTCACTTTTGGACACTACCATCGATGCCAGTGTCTGAGTGCTGACGCTAGTGTTCATCCTTGTTATCTTCTTTATTTTCGTTCGTTTCACTTTGTGACCATTGTAAATGGCCTATATGTTTGTTTTATTGTCAACTTTCACACGCCATTAGGTCTTAATTCAAATTCAAAAGGTTCCCTAAATATACAAAGCTAGGGCATAATATTTGTTATCAAGCAAGCCTCTCAATTAACATATACATTGTTTATTTAGAAGTTATTGAATCACACTAAATACTAAATTGTTTGATCTAAAAGTTTGAAGTATCTCAAATATCATTTTGCACTTGCATTGCTTATACCAAGGGCTGTAATAAGAGAAAGAGCATATAGTTTCACAATCACCATTACATACACACACTTAGGAGGGAGAACTACATGCAATAATGAGGCCCTCCTTAGAGTATATGGTTAAGCAGGCAACACTTGGCAACAACGAGGTTGTTAGGGTTAGCTTGAATCATGCGATAACCCATTTTTATTGAGTTACATGAGGTCAAAGGTAAGGACTTAAAGTTTTGACTATTAACAATGTTTCATGTATAATTCCATCTATATCTAAAGGTGAAACAAGAATATAGGGACAAGCGCAGGTTCAAGAAAAGATAGTCAATGATGGTACATATGCAAATCTAGACAAAAGCATTGATATCTCGACGCTAGTGTCCTTAGGCAGCTACTAGTGTCCAAACTAGAAAAGGTAGCAAGACCCTGAATGAATGAAATATAACACTAAGTAGGATTGAGATGCACGTTGTCCACAATGACAATGCCGACCAGATTGGCAAACGAGATATATTCTCTTAACCCTTAGTCACATAGTTGTACAATTGTTGTATTTATTGCACATGTTTAAATGAGTCAATTTCTATTTATCATCAAATATTACCTAGATCTTAATATTACATTGATGTTTTCAAAAGGTTTTATTCCTATATGGTAGTTATGTAAAATCTCATCATAGATAAAACATAGACATTAAATCAAAATGCTAACTATTCTAATGAATTCAAAATGGGTAAAAACCTACAAATCAAGTGGTTATATGCCTATCTTTTTATGAAAAATAAAAATGTTGAAAAATAGCTTGTGTATAGGCTATAACACTAAAAATTATAGAATTTAAAAAATTGTATTTGCACCTTGTTAAAATGGAACTCTTAACCTCCTATATAGACTCAAAGTCTAAGAAACTTCCTCCTTTGACCACTTCATATACACATGCACTTAGTATAGTTCAAAAAATGCTATATGACTCTTTCTCTGCATGTTAATTCTCGAAATCGCATTACACACAAAATAATGGGCAATGCAACTTGAACTTGTGACCTCTTGTAAGAAAAAGTTTACCAAACATGCAATAACCAATTCTCTTATAATACCTTTAGACATGTTAGGTGAGACATTTCTAGATAATTTAATAATTGTTCTGTTTAAGCCTTTCAAAAATTTATAAGAATGCATACCTATAAAACAATTTTCTTTACCAACATATTGTTTCCAACAACAATATAAATGTCATGCTCCACTTTTATTGGGACCCTCTCAGCGTCAACCCTCTTTTCACTGAGAAGTATTATCAAATATCAAGCACCACTTTTTAGCCAATCACCCAAGAAAATCATGGCCAACAATAGTTTTAATGCATTTTTTCTAGTGCCGAGTGTAGATTTAGCAATTCTTCACGTCCATACATTAATTGCAGCAAATGGCCAACAATAGTTTTAATACATTCTTTCTAGTGCCAAGTGTAGATTTTTCAATCCTTCACATCCATACATAAGTTGCAAAAATGTTTTTGCACCATTTGGACATTGCAAGATAGTTTTAGGAAACTTGGTAAGTCTCTATGTAAATTTGAACATCAAGTTTTTCATGGCTTTTGATCACGTGTTTCCTCAATTGGGAACACATTTACCAAACTGGAAATATTTATTTAACTTGAATATCAACGAACCGCTTAATGTCATTCAAGAAAACATTTTCTTGCACATTTGAGATTTCCAATGCCCCTCTAATAATTTTTAGAAATCAATATGGCAAAATTAATGCGCCCGTTAGACAGAGAAATCACTCATTGCATCTATGTTACAAGTAAAAAACTTCATTCTATGGTCGTAAAAGGGAAGAAAAATATTACAAAACAAATGAAATTTTACTCTGAACATAGCGCTGTACACTTATGCTTTCTCATAAATTCTTCATTATTCAGGGAACTAAATTCTTAGTGGTAGGAAATCAAACACAATTAAAGATACGAAAACTACATTTTATGCAACAAAAGTAAATTTGTATAATGCAAATGTTCTATTTTGCTCATTATATTCTTCTTTCTCATACAAGTTTTAATAAGCTTGTTTATATCGAACTTGACCACCCAACCTAATCACCTTACGTGTCCAACTGCCCTTGACTCAACTACCACTAATATTTATTAACATAGGTAATCCATGAGTAACATTAATTACTCCCTGACATAACATTAATCTATTTTACTCAAGGGGGTGTCTATTTAAAAGATGCATGCCTCATACTTACATTTATTAAATTAAACATTTGAATAATAAATCCTAATAGGTTTCGCTCGTGGTAGTTGCATACTCCTAATAACAGCCCAAAATTGTTCAGATGCCCATTTTGAACACTTTCAAGATCAATGGGGATTTCAGTGGTCACTCCATGGGGCACACAAAGGAGAAGGAAAGGCTTTGGAGCACACGGGTTGGAGTTAGAGGAAACTTACCAAGAGAGTGTGGGTGCTTGAGTAGGAAGCCTAGAGGGACAAAGAGCAGCTTTTAGTTTAGAAAGGGACTACGTGTATCATTCTTCTCTTGTGTTGTAGTTATAGGGAGAGTGGATGAGTGTGGTATGTGCAATCTTTGTACTTTCTCAAGAAATATCACTAAAAGTGTGTGTTTTAGTTTCCACTCATATTTTGGGTATATATGGTTAAAAGGTTGCAAGGACAAAGTTGTCTTTCATTGGACCCGCTATCATTGACTGCATCAGTTACCTGGACGATTTGGGGCAGGTACTTTACTAAAATGGAAATTGATTAGATGGACGATTTAGGGCAGGGACTTTACTAAAATGGAAATTGTTTAGATGGGGCCGCCAACAATAAAGAGAGAGCAAAATAGGAAGGATGGTGGGATTTAGATATTTAAGGAGATTCCAACTTGGTCGTTGAAGCACTGTAAATAATAAAGTGCATAGATTGGAAATTACAAAACCTAATTAGCGAAATTGCAAAAGAAACAAAAGTTCTAAGGTACATTCAGCCACATTCGAATGTCAGTAAATAAGGTAATAGACTAGGCAGCAAATCAGGGAGTGGAGGGGGATGATATTTTTTGCAAAAACTTCGCTTTGTTTTTGTTGATATGCTTAAACTGGCTGAACTTCTGCCCCTGGCAGAAGTCATATGAAGAAGCTGATTTACTGTTAAAAGCAGCGGCCACCATCTTTAGCTGTGACCTATGAAAGACTTTAATACAAACCAAGTATTATTAGTATAAGCCATAATGCTGTGTGGTGAATTCGTAATGAAAATGAAGGGCATTAAACAGACAGCACTCACTGCCAAAAGCACTTGGTCTGCACTCACTGCCAAAAGCACTTTAGCGCCTAAGCAAAGGACAGGTACATCACGGCACACACTTAGGATTCAGCTCACCTTGTTTTCCAACTGCCAAAACACTGTGTAAAGATGACCTAGTGGGCTACAAGCGGATATCTCTCAGATTGATAATGGCATCTACTGGCTTTGCCTAACGCATAAGCATGCATAGCTCTACTTCGAAGGCATGCCATGAAAATCTGTCACAGCCAGATCAAAGATTCAATAGTTTTGTATCATATAAGTAAGGGTGGACAGAAAAATGTATCATGACTAGTTGATAAAACCTTTATGAACTGGGTTTTTTTCAAATTTTCATATCTTTATTTTTGGGTAATTGGTTTACACCATCCAAGGATTGGCACCTCACCAACCGATTTTTGCTATTTATGGGTCGAGGGTCCCTCGACCCAATGAATCTACGCCAAAAAAATGCGACAATTTCAAGTATTATCTCCTAAAAATTTGCAGCTCACTCTCAGAATTTTCTATACCATGGGACCATTTTTACTACAAATGCTCCTAAAATCGTTCTTCAGCACTGGGAAAATTAAAATTAGTAAATGCAAGGAAAAGCCCTTTTAAGGTCGGCTATGCCTGCTCCCTAAAGCAGGCAACTTTTGCAGCATATTAATCATTTCAAATCCTCCTCTGTCTACCATTATTAATCACTCGTTACAATTCAAAATTCAACTTTAATTTCGTGACTAGTCACTTTGTTTAGACCAACATAAGTTGGAATAATGAGAGTTAGTAAACACTGGGCACTTTCATAAGAATGTTCTACTTGTTTCACATTCACAAGGCACTGTGTTGGTTTCTTGCTTGTATATGCTCCAAATTTCCCACATCCTCGTACTGTCATCTTAACTGAACATTTATCTTCCTCATCAAAATACTCTGAACTCTCAACAGCACCTCCAGCATTGTACATATCAATGAGTCCCAAAGGAGCAAAACAAACAATATGGTTATAATCCTGCAACCATGAAAACAAATAAAATAACTTTATCAGGGCATCATGTATAATGAATTTAAAGCAGCACTGGATAAATGGATTTAAAAAAGGATAACAAGAGATAACTAACCATTATGGGGCTAACTGTGTAAACCTCATATTCTAGAAATTTAAGTGATACTGTCAAAGATTCTGTTCTTGAGAGTCTGGCGAGGCTTTCTGTAAAGGAAACAGAGAAGAAAGCATAGAGTCAGCAATCCTTTTAATGCATTGATTTCTCTTACATCATTGAAAATGGATGGTAGGTGTTTTTTTTTGGTTCTTGGTTTTGGCCAACTGTGCTTCTTTATATTAACCACAAGTGGGTTTAAGCTGTTTGTTTTGAATATGTTTACATATTAAAGAACAGCTGCTCATTTTTGGCAGTAAGTCAGAATTTGATACCTTGTGATGATATTGAAAAGTGGTTTTTGAACTTTTATTTGAAAAAAATGCCTAATACCTACCATTGACCTCAAAATGCAGTAAACGAAATACAATATTTGTAATAACAAGCCTGTATTATGGGCGTAGATTGCACAATCCCCATTCCATCTTGCATGTACAACATCTCCTAAACATTCTACATCCATTGGACGAACAAGTCCTGTAACACATTCAGGAGAATTATCATAGGCCTTAATGCATTTGTTCTCATCTGACCATCCTGCTCCTTGACAATTGAAAACTCCTACAACTCCTGTGTATGCATTCATGTTCCATATCTTGAGCAAGCTGTAAAACCAACCCATAAACACATTTCAAACAAACGAGAGACAGCCATTGAAAAAAACAGTATAATGCATAAACTAGAGACAATGGCATTGCTTGGATGTGATATCAAATTCACCTTTTCTTGTCCCCTGTGGTATCAACAAAGAGAGAATCACGGGTGGGTCTTCCAGGCAATCTTGCTCGGAGTACTGATCCATCAGGGAGAACTATCTTTTTCAGGATCTTGAAGTCATGGTCACCAGGTCTGTCACTGTAAATATCAAGAGATTTGCTGGTTACATGAACTTCCATCCATTCTATGAAAATTCATATAAAATAAAGTAGTGTGCATGTGTTCAAGTACACACACGTATCAACAGGCCTCTGAGAACTCTGAGCTCAAGTGTCGTAAAAAATGTGGGTGAGCTCTGAATAGTGAACCCTACCAGCTCATAATCTAAAATGATGAGTGGGCAGATGGTAATATCTTCGTACCTGACATAGACTCCACAGCCTCCCACAGCCCGTGCTGCAGCATGATATCCTGCCGAAACATGTTTACTCTACAGTACAGATGACAGAAGAATCAGGTCGGGAATTAGTTTAGATTGATTGCTATTAAACTGCAGGGTATCGCCATCTAAAATCCATACTTACATGAAACATATCCCAATCAGGCAACATAACCTCTCCCAAGAGTAGGCTGTTGAAAGCCACAGAGGCAATGTGGAGAGTTTGTGATATTGGATTATGCGGCATGAAATCTTCTGATGCTCTTACAATAGCAGTCTTCTTGGAACTGCTTATGCACCTCATCAGAATTAAGAGAGTTAAATGATGAACACGCAGAAAAATTGTTTCTAATAATTGAGTTTCAACAGTGATAGCCTCAAAAAGCAATGTTTTTCTGTCATAGATTATTTTGTTTTGTCATTCAAATGGAAGATGGAATTAAGCTTTACTCATTCAAAGAAAAGCCAACATCTATATTTGGTTTATATATATATATATAGTTTCTTGGCGTTTTCAAAATTAAGGATTTCAACTCAGCTATACTTCTTAGCGGCTCTCATACCCATGAAGTTGTGCCCTTTAAACTTCATTCCTAGTTGGGTCACAAGCAATACAGATATCATAGCCTATACTGATGAAAGGGAATGACTTTTGCGTCGGGAGAAATTTGAGATGAATAAAACTTTCCTAAAAGTTAAAACTATCCATGTTTTAATTTAAAAAAGAACATCTGAAACTGTGATTATATAGTCAACTATTATCCCAGCATTGCCTAAAATATATAATAGAACAGCCTTGTTTTCCAATAGTGTACATCTGCGAGCTGCCACTGAAGAGATTCTGACAAGTATTACATTAATTTTTACAGCTTCTCTGGTATTACGTGTACTTCTAGGCTGAAAATTGGTAAATTCAGTTAATCAAATCGTCGTCATTAATATATGCTCGTTTGGAAAGTGACTTGATCTCCTCGATCTCCCACTCACTTTTTTTGTAAGATTAGCGATGTATTGTTTTTTATATGATTAATAGAAGGCGCTTTTCAATATAAAAAAGTTTCAGCCACTTGGTAGGGCTTGGCATAAAAGCACACGAGCAATAAATAATTAGAGACCAAACAAGCCCCATTCACTGCCCCCAACAAAATAATGAACCGACCCCAAAAATAATAGTTTCAATATGCTCTTGCAAAGATGTTGGGATTAAAACTGTCCCCAATAATAATAGTTTCATTGTGCTCTTGCAAATATGTTAGTGATTAAAACTGTTCTCCAGCAGCTGTAAAAATTAAGAACAAGTTTTGCATTTGATTTTGAGTTTGAACTCTTAAGAGTAGAAATTCTATGTTTCATTGAATTAAGGACAGATAAACAACAAAGCTTATCCTTTAACACGTCTCTGAAGCAGGGATTGCAGTTTCTAAAAATGCGAAACTTTGAAAGGTGTAGAGAAAATAGATAAAAGAGTTTAAATCAGGTTCATTTTTAGTCAGGTAGGAAACAAAACATCTGCAAACTTCGAGCTGTTTCTCTTTGTTTAAGAGAGTTTTTTTAGTGCAGTAATGACTTTTCATGGAAAATAGATGTAGAAAAGAAATAACCCAAAGAGGACGCATGAACCCACAGTCCTTACAGAATTTCATTCCGTAGAAATTTCCCATCCACAATGTTCAACAATAAAGTTGCAAGCCATAAAGAGAAGGGTACTATAGTTGTCAATGAAATGACTAAACAAGAATACATACCTGTAAATTGAATCAGTGTTGTGACTCATACAAGATATGCAGGCATTCTCACGGAAGTTCCTCACTACAGAATCTTCCAAAGCATGTTGGTATTTTTGAGTTAGAGATACCCGACCTCCATATCCAGCACCAAGGGTTTCAATTACATTTTGCACATCTACCTTGACACCATCTATCCCTGCTGAAGCAAGATAGCTGTGGAAATCATTGTAAAACTCCCCAATCTTGTCAGGGTTTATCATACCGACTCCATATTTTTCGATGCTGTCCATGGCTATATCACGCAGGTTCCCTACATTTCCTGGAGATTGTACTGGGTAATTTAAGGTTACTTCATATTTCTTAAGATTTGGGGCATATGGCAAAAGACCGCCCCAATCACCTGCTAGGGCATGCCATACATATATATACCTGCAATGTTTTTATATAAGCTGCTCAATTTTGACCAAAAACATATTTTGCAATTTTGGTAACCACTTGAAAGTTATTTTCAATGCCAGATATTTTTAATATAAAGGAATTCAAAACAAAATTAACTTACTTAAGGTCATAGGTGTCTTTGAGATGTTTAACAATATCATGCAAACCATCAACGAATTCATCAGAACCCTGTTGACCGTGTTTACGGAACTTTTTATTTTCCTTGATGTCAGCTAGCTTTATTGCAAACCTGGGAATCCAAAAAAAAACTAGACATTTAAAAGCATTGCTTCAAAGTTCAAACCTTGGTTTCCAAAATAGAGTAATCAAGGATAGAGTAATCCTGAGAGAACACAATTTACAAAAGCTGACTCATGGATAGTGTATATAATTCCATGCTTTATAAAGCCCAAGGTTAGGGTGGAGAATGCTGAAAACTGATTGCTAGTACTTTAATTGACTATTCTCTCGCTGATTGTATTTAATATGTTTTAAAATGAACATCATTTTGAATATGATATTGTCTGCCTGATATGATATATTGATGTGCCGGTCAACTCTGCTTATAGTTAGACCTTAAAGATTTCCCTTGTTGAGCAGATTAGAAACTTACCGCATTTCTTCAATAAATGGTTCTCCTTCTGTTTTGAATTCATTGATTGTTTCTTGCCAGCCATCATCAATTATGAGGAACTTTGCCGGAGTACCTCCTTCTGCCAAGCTGTTCATAAGAACCAATGGTGAACAGATGAGCTTTGTGTCGATCTAGACTAAAACCAAGAGACAAAAATTGAGAAAAAATTCATAGCTATGAAGAGAGAAAGTGGAAATGTGTGTTAACATATAGCCATAACATTCAATGATTAAGGGTTACCTTTGCAAACCTTGATCAATTCCTTCTGGATTGACATCGGTGTAGAATGCATCATAAGTACACCACCCAAACCAATCAAGGATTCCAGGCATCTGTTGAATGGAACCAATATGAATTCAATGTAACAGATAAATGACCAAACTATACCCAAGTTTATCAAAGACCTGTCTATGGAGTATTCAGATTATGAAAGCTTCCACTGTTACCATTCTAATTCCTTTCCATAGATTTACCGACAATAGAAAAATGGTTTCCATGGCCACAATTTTTTAACAACACCCTTCAATCATTCTCTTCCGTTTAATTAAACTCCAAGAGTTCAATAAATTGAGCGTACCTTCTTCCTTTCACGGTGAACAAATGTGCCCTTTTGTTTTTCTAGAACCCTGTCATTCAATTGAGGTTAATAAACGGATATGGTGGGTATAGTTCTGAGACAAGAATTGTCAAAGCAGATTCAAAGTACAAATTTCACAACACATGAGATTTCATCTCATAGGCTTACTTGAAAGATTCAGTTATGAGCTCAAATGGATTCTCCCCTGCATTCACGAACACAGCCTGCACTACCTGTGTGGTCTGCATAGCAGGGTCTCCTGAAGAGGCAAAAGAATCACAAAATCACATGATAAAATATGCTTAAAACACATGCCTTCATAGAATTTTAAATAATGACTCCCTATTTTTGAGACCCTCTTTTACACTACTTCCCCTATTTTGCTGATAAATGGATGGAAAAACTATAAATAAAAAATAGACTACTTCCATCTCCTGAAGGTGACGACCCAGTGTAAATCATAGGAATATTTTTCCATTAAGATAGTAGTTTAAAAATTGTGGACAAATGGGATCACTTTTTCAACTTAAGAACTCACCACTTTCCAAACAAAACTCTAATGCATTTGACTGGTTACCCTGCAGACTGCTTCTGAATGGCCCCTCCAAGACAGGCAAAACCAGGATATAAAATACATGGTTGGAGGTATAGTCCCCACTCCCTTGATCCACAGCAACCTTTTGTCTGGCCTCTAACAGCAACATCTGTGTTTCCACAGGTATGTCCTTGCCACAACTTCCGACATGAGGTAACATCCACCATATCTTGAAGCGGAACAAGCACATCAGCCTATAACCCCTGCAAATCATTAGAAAATTATATAAGTCAATTTCCTGAAATAGAACATCTTTTTTTATGCATTTGGTGTTTGAGAAGTGTATTATTATGCAATATCATTTTCTGCAATCAGTCACATGTTAATATCAAGTCAGTCTTCACGACCCATCTTATGAACAGTGATTCACGAGATGATGTAGGTGACAGTTTAGGCCAATGTTCTGACATCATACCAGAAAACTGTTTGGTCATTTACCTGGGGGCATAACTTTGCGACTGTAGCTTGAAATGACGTGGTCAAAAAGCATTGGAATGCTTAAGACGTGTAGAACATGGTGAAAGGGTGCAGAAGTCCAAAAGGTTGACTCCAGAAAACCACATTGTAAGGCCTTATATTGGCAAAATATTTTTTTTAATAAAATTGCAAAAAATTCAGCAAACTAAAATCTTGTGTTTGATGATTTTCAAGTCATGAAAAATCCTCTCAACTTCTTGGGGGAACACTTGTTGCATGGTTTTTCACATTCCAAGGTGAATATATTCTATTTTTAGACTATTAAATTCCTACTAAAATAGCTATTAAGGAATTGTCATCCGAATGTAAAAATCAGTCAGAGAGATTGTTGTAACAGAGCCAGGAGAGCCGAGAGTAGAGTATGGCAGCTTCACATCTCTTCTCAGAGATTGCCACCTTCTTGTATGAATTAGAGAAAAATTTCTTATGTTTCTTTTCAAAGATAGCCGTACATACCAATCGTATCAATGAAGTACAACTCAAAAATTGTTTTGTTTTTGTATTTTCATCTCCATTCATTCATGGTTCATTTAGTTAAAATTTAGGAATTACCTCTATTGCTACAATTATTGTAATTAATCTCTGCCGCCTATGACACACCTAAGTTCCTACAATTTAGCTGCTTGTCCATTGGATTCCTGATCCCAAACTGGATCAGTGGTATTAGAGTAGGCATTACATAGGTTTTGTAGGCATGTCACAACAATAATGGGAAAGACAAGCAAGAAGAAGCATGAAGATGAAAAATCCAAGACATGGATCTATTTTGAGCACCCCAAAATGAGCATGAGTCACCCCTTGAATAAAATCGACAATTAAGCTACGTTGCCAGGAAACAGAAATGCAAATGGGTCCGAATCATGGAAACGCGGATTTTTAAAAGCCTTTGGTTTGGAAATGTCAGTACAATATACTATAAAATAAAAAAATATATCATATATAAAAACAATGCATAATACTCATTTTTAGTCCATAAAACATAAAACAATTCAAAAATATAGTATTCATGAAAGCTCAAACATTCAACATGCTTTTCACATGTTCATGAATCATGTGTCATATCATGTGTTATAGCCCAAGGTCAAACTTCAAAGACAAAATGTACATTCAAAATAATCTCGAATAAATTATGTATTTTTCTTTTTGAAGCTGCTCCTCAAGGTGGTGTACCTCATTTTTCACCCATGCAAACACAAGTTATTAATTCTCGCCCTCCTTCTCCATCAATGATCCACAAATTTAGTGAATCACTTTTGGCTGGGAATTTCAGGGATCCACGTAATAGCAAATCCCAACAATGTGGAAGGCAAAATCAGCGCAACTACCAACATAGACCAGATATAAACAGTCAATCAAGCAGGATTAACAGTTGCTGGACACAGTTTAGAACAAAATACGTCTGTATAAGAAAGTGAAAGTATTGTTTGCATGCAACTAGTTCAAGCTGCCACTCGTCGCAATGATCCATATGTAGATGATTATTATCATCAGGCTGTGCAAGCCAAGAAAGCCTCTATTTTAACATAGCATATTCCAGAAGATGAGGTTTTTTTTGTTAATATTTTAGTTGTTTTTTTTCAACTTAGTCAATGACTTTTTTGCCGGAAGTGCCCAGAAATGTGACGGAAACTTTCCAGACGTTTCTGTTGAGTTTCCATATTGGAAACGTTTCCAAGCAGAAACAGGGGGGGAGAGGGGGCGCACCTGGGACATTTCCCCGCAACATAGTTAATCGGGATCAGAACTAATGGTTCGAGAATAAAGTTAGCCTCATCATGAAGAAAATTATAGAAATGCAGAAGAATTTTTTCCAATTCAAGAACCTTGTTATCAAAGGACTACACCGGGAAGAGTATATGTGCAACCAAGCTATGCACAAACAACAAGAAGAACTAGTTGAGGAGCAAGTCTGAAGAAATTAGAAATGCCTTGGCCATGCTACAGAATTTGAAGAGATGAAAGAAAAGAAACATCATGCCACAGAAGCATCCATAGAGACACATGAAAACACGGTATGTTATTCCAGTTTACAACCTGACTAAGTTACCGGTTCGTTTTTGGTTCTGGTGTGGGTTCAAAGAACCCGGTTCGTCAATACGGCGATTTTTTTTTTTCCCTTGGGTTCATTTTTGGGTTCGTCCATACAAAAAATATAAAAAAATTAAAAAATATAGAAATTCTAGCCTGATACATAGGAAATTAGTGCCATTGTCATTAATCACAGTATGCATCTTGATAAGTTGATAACCATTAAACAGAAATGATAAATTTTAAAATATCAATAATCACCCTGGGACTGTAATTATTTACATCAAACTTTACTAATAATAAAAATATAACTTACATTGATGATCATTGATAATTAAATAGACCTGCCCATAAATTGAATTCTATTTTCCAAAATCTTCTTATTCATGTTTCAAACCACTCCTAAGCCATTGCCATTTTGATGTTTTCTTTCTACATTCAAAAACAACTTGTTCCATGTGATAGTAAATGTGAAGTTTGAATAGATAGATATACAAGGATTTTGTAATTCCATTTGAACGAAATTTGGCATGAATTAAAGCCTTTGATGTTGGATTTCCAACTCAAAAATATGAGAGATTGGCAGTTTAGGTTTGAAGAGTGATTGAAATGACAATAATTACAAGGTCTTGGAGCCCACTTTGCAGTAAGAGTTAGAGAGATGGATCATTTATGGCTCACAAAAGGGTGATTCACACCCAAATTCAATTCAACGAGAAGCATAGAACACGGATATAAATGCAGCCCAAAAATATTGGTTCTTTGATTTTGAACTTTTCCATCTCCAAACTAGTGATGTTAGATCAAGCCTTGAGTTGATCCATTTCCTAGAGGCCATATTTTGATAACGAATATAGGGTTTAAGAGTCTTGAATGGCATCTAAGTTAAATGCCTCTGAAATAAAACTTACACTCTCATTAGAAAATAATAAAAAATGACGTTTTTGACTGTTTTTCTGCAGTAGCCTGCTGGTGCATTGTCTCAACGCCCAGGGTTCATCCCTGGGCACATGGGTGCATTGGGGGTTCTTCTGGGAAAAATAAAACTTACACTTTCAATAGAAAATAATAAAAAATGACGTTTTTGACTGTTTTTCTGCAGTAGCCTGCTGGTGCATTGTCCCAACGCCCAGGGTTCGTCCCTAGGCACATGGGTGCGTTGGGGGTCTTCTGGGAAGCGTTTCCCAGAAGAACCCCCAACGCACCCATGTGCCCAGGGACGAACCTTGGGCATTGGGACAATGCACGGAACCCCAAACCCGAACCCGGTTCGCACCCAACCTCCCAACATAGGCAAATTCTAACAAACTAGTAATGTTGCAACCTGATCATTCCCCAAATTTATTTGGCAGTTTTGAAAAACATGCCAATGAAATTTGTTTCGAGGTATTGAAAAAGTTGGAATATGCTAGTCAAGGTCTTAGAAAATATGGTCAAGGAATTTGAAAATCTCTCGAGGAAGAGATAAGGCTTAAAAATACACCATCTCAATCCACCCTGGAATCCACTTCCGTTGAAGAATTTTGGTCTCGAGAACATGTCTAAGTTCCTAGAACTTAGTGTGTTGTTCATAAGATTTTTTATTCAAATCTGAATCATGAGATCTGATTCTCATAAGTTTGAATGATTCACTTGACACTTCTTGTATGTAGGCTCACATGGGTGAAGCTTTGGAACTTACTCCATACCAATATTATTCAAAATCATGCATGCTTAATAACACAATTTTACAAAAATTAGGCCACCATAGTTTGCTATTCCTATTGCAAAACCCTCAGAGAGATTGTGGTTTATGAACCTTTCATTGGAGAGATCCCTAAAACATGGATTACATTTTATCACAAAGGTTACTTAAACATATATTGTTTGTTAAAATAGTTACAAAATCTCTTGTGCAGCACACGTTAAACAAATATTACATAGAAATTAATCAGACAAACAGAAAAGTGGTTCATTGAAGGATTTTATCTTTTTGCTTCAGAAAAGTAAAATATGTTTATAAACAATAAATACCCAAAAAGAAAAATGTTAACTGATCACTTCGATTGAAGAAAAAAGAGGAAGGATTTGGAAGTACTGGAGTTGTCCAAGCTTGAACACATGGCGGCTTCTGCTCTCAGAGGATCTGGCTCCCAGGAATACGGAATGTGACGTCCCGTCATTTGACAGAATGACGTTGTGGGGAACCTCTGTCAGCACCACCTTCCCTCGAATAGCCAGATTTCCTTCTCTAATTGCAATGGGCGAGCCTATCGTCATGATCTCACTTACAGAGAAAAATCAAAATCAAATTTGTAATAACGAACTGAATTGCCTGTGATTACACCCAATTCTATTTAGTTGTCGTTTGAGGAGAAAAGAGGAAAGTACATATACAGTTAGCAGGTGGTAGTTGCATATGAGTTGCCGTTTTCATAGATATTTTGAGACCTAATTTCATCCGGAGCGAACAGGTGCCATTTTGTACAGTGAGAGAACATCAAATCATTGAGAAGATGACGAATGATTACGGATGCACTCCAAAAAAATTAATTTGAATATTATCTGCTGTCACCTCTACTTTCCAGTGCGTAAGATACCATCGAGAAGATTTCAAAAATACATAAAAAACAGTTGATACCTTGCGTCAGTGGGAATGGTGGTACCATGTCTCCATCTGCAGAGGGTCTTCAAGTTTTATGCTTGCGTATACCTCTGCCAGTGCCACTGATACCCATCCTTCTGTGAGGAAAAAAATCAATTCTGCCACCTGAAATGTCGTAGCCGAGCGCGACAGGGAATGTCCTGTTTTGTTTTGATTTTTTGGGGTGGAATATTTAAAATTTACACGGATGGGTAGTTTAGAGAGTCGTCTATTTAATTTTAGATTTTCAGGGTATGATATATCAATGTAGTGCAATGATTATTGTGCAATATGTTATTATAGAGTTTTTTTTAAAGTTAAATTTATAGGTGATAATTAAAATCTTAAAAAAATATTAGTGAGTTGAACGTGGATATTTAAACTTTAGTTAATAGCGTCCATTCTATGTTATGTATGTACTTTATTCAAGGTGGCAAAGCAATAATATCTCACTAATTTGTATTGAACAATTTGTTGTGGATATTGAATGAGCCCATCTATACATTGAATCACACCCTAGTTTGGATTTCCATGCTCCCATACATTCGTTGTATCAATTGCTATCACTTTCTATTGCAAATTGCATTGCGCTAGAGCTATCTTTGTCGTTATCTTCCTCGACGGCCATTTGATTGTCATTGTGTCTCAACTAAAAGCCAAACAATCTTTAGTGATTTTTTCAGTCAAAAAATGTTGTTATTGTTATCATTTGCTTCATGCATGACACCCTCATTTTGCTGATCCTTGCAGCTCAAATCTCTGATTTGCAAATCGAAATAATACTCATTGTGCCTACCCGAGGTGTCATGCTCGATTCTCTCCCACAAATTCATCGTAATGTTGTTTTCCATCGAAATGGATCTCAAGTAACTATAAGTGTGTCCAGGGCCACCTCCTCGCCCATGGAATATTGGGTCGTATTGAAGAAAAGGATTAAATACCAGCATTGATGAAATAGATGATGCCTAGCATTAAAACTTTTTAGTATCTTTTCCTCACTTGTCAAGAGGCATGTTTCTTCCTTGATTGATGATCTCTATCACTTGAATGGCATGCGAGCAAAGGATTCACCAAAAGTGGTGGTGTGATTGACATTGCTACAAAGAATAGTACTAAATCCTCCTTTGTCTTCCCCTGATAATCCCTTTTGGATTTGGCGGTAAAGAGGATGATACATATCCGTATGTATTTGTAGGGACAACTACATCATATCGCAAGCTATTTGCACTATAATTAATTATGAATTACAATTAACTCTAATTAAAATTATACACTATTGAAATCTGATCTAGACTGATATATAAGATAGAATACAGTAAATACAATAATCTTTAAAATTTGTAGAATTTGTAAATTGCTAAAAATAGAAAACCAGGGTTAAGGTTATAAAATTGTGCTTGCAACTAATTTATTTTTGACTGTGTTGACTTTCTGTAAGTTGTGACTATAATAAAAACTATGTAAACATAAATGCATAAAAAAATAGTGGCTCATTGCCTACTAAGACAAGTCTACAAGAGGTGGACAGGGGTGCTGTGCGTTGTTGTCTACTATTACGACTTTGTCATGTTAGAGAATGCATTAGATTTGAAAATATGAGTTCATCTGCTTGCAACTAAATGTGATCTATTTATGTGCGGAGCTCGAATTGATGCGTGGAAGACTTGTAAAATCATAATTATAGTCCTACACAAGCACACAAAGGAAGATCAAATGCAAAATGGGGAAAAATAAGAAAAATGTGAATGGCCGAGCTATCCTCAAAAAACCCTTGGTTGATTGAGTGTTGCCTACATAGCCTAAAGGGCCTCAGGCCGATGTAGTTATCCCTTCATGGAAGATCATATGAATGCATCTAGAAAATTTAATTATAACTCTTGATAAAAGATGCCCTTAACCTGCAATAAACAATGTTAGACTTGCCTAATGATTGTAAAATTGTAGCAGCTTTGTAATAAAGATCTTTACTCAGAAAATAGATGCTTTTGAAATCATAAATAAAGATGCTTTGTCAGTGAGAGTTAGGTCCTTTCAAGTGTGACCCTTGATGTGATTTTATAGAGATATATTTCAACTATTTCTGATAACCAATCTATTGAAATGCACTGGAAAGCCATTAAGAAGCATGTCATTTCAAAAATATGACCATTAGAGCACAGGGGACAAGTTTGCACTACTAGATAAGTGTGCAGTGTGCCCTTGTATGCCTAGTGCACACTTGTCGAAAAATAACATAAGTTTCTAAAACAAGTGACAATAAAGTGTATGTTGAATATGGATGAATAGGGATCAAATAGGGAAATCTGAAAGATGTTCTCACTAATTGTAAGACTTAGAAGGATTTCTTAGAGATTACGGGTTATCAGAATGGTGAATTGGCCAAGTAAAGTAAAGGTGTTAAGGACAACTATTATCAAACACCTATTGGTTAATTTTAGGTGTCTACGCATGCCTTCATAACCATTGCAACCCATTACTACTTACCATTTCTCAGCAATTTGCCTTTATGGAATGTCAAGGGACTGCTCCACATGGCCATTTTGCATATGGGTCCAACAAAAGCCTTATACCACTGGTTGCACCATGCATTTCACACAGACATCTTATTCAAACACTATCATGCTCTCCATTATGCCTCCATTATTATACAACCACATACAGGTAAACGTAAACCAATTTACAAACCTTTGATTTTAAGTATCTGAGATTTTTATTATTTTAAATCCTTTTGATGGGTTTTGTTGTTGCAACAAGGACAACTAACCTTATGGAGAACATTATGGTAACATTAATAATGGTGGTACCCATTGTAGGAGTAGTGTTGATGGGAGGTGCATCAATGTCTATGATTTATTTCTAATGTCTATTTTTTAACTTGCTTAGATTTATGGGCCACTTCAATGTTGAGATGATTCGTGAATCCCTATTCCACTATGTTCCCCTGCTTAGATATCTCACTACACTCCCTTGTAAAATTTATTGCCTTCACTTCATTCATTTTATAATACAAAACTATGGTGCACTAAAATGTAACTTTGTAGGTGTCTGTTAAGAATTATTTTTGCCTAGTCTAAAGTTTTATTTAGTTTTTTACAATAGTCGAGTCAAAAGGTGTGATGATTTTTTTATTCTGATGAATATATATTTATTAATTCTCCATCCAACTACAATGCTATTGATTGTAATTCAAAAATCTATAATTGTACAAAAATTATATGAGCAAGTTTGATTAAAGCTTGGCCTAGTAATAGGCAATATTGACAGTCTCGTTTCCCCATACTTTAAATTTTATAAAAAAAAAATATCCAGTGCAGTAAATGTCATTTGGAAATGTGCATCTTCCATGTGACCACATATTTGATGGAACTACACATTAGATCATGATTCACAAAGATGGATCATTAAGTGTGATTCTAAAGGTGACTAAGTGTTTTTCTATTCTATGTAAACTAAAAATCTCTAATAAGTTTGATGGAGTGGATTTGCTTAATCGTACTCCATTTAATCGTGGTAGCTTAGTCGAAGAAGACTCTAATTTAAATGTATGCTTACTCAACTTGATGTAAAATACTTTCTAAGGGTATATATTCCTATATCTATGTGATTCATTTGCATCCAAACACAGAAAATAAATCTTTGATAACTACCCACTTGTTTAGTAGGTATACATCATTGTGAGGATGTGATTGCATAACAAACAAGTTATGTGCAAATCATTTATTAAATCTCATACAATATATATTTCCCTTTTACCAAGTTTTTCACTAGGAGTGATCATTGACTTACATATTTTTTAGATAAAATCCTCTTAAAAATAGCTATAGTGATTCATATTTATAATTTTAGTAAAAATACGAAGGTTTAAGTTTTTCACCAATTTACTTTCATAGGCTTTGGCTATTGGTTCACTAAACTTGCTCTAAGCAAATGACCGATAGAGGCTTCAAATTTCTTGCTATGTTCTGTCACCAACTTCATTTGCACCAAGTCTCAGTTCTCTAATGGTTTTAAAGATCGCGGTGAAGACTAACGAGAACCAATTTTGTAGATCACAATTTAGGTAATGTAACCTAGAAAATTTGTGCAAAATTTTGTCAATTTACAATTGTTTTATTGTGTTATAGATCTTGATATGTGTTCTAAGGATATTCATGCAATACATTCATTAATATACAAAAGGAATTGATAGATTTATAAGGCACCACATGCACTAGAATTATTGTGAGCTTTGCAAATGCCCCCTAAAGTGCAATTTTTGTCTCCACTTTCCCTATAATGTCCATGCATCGTCCCATACCAACCCTCAACTATATTTTTTCCATAAAAAATCCATTAGCGATCCACCCACCTCTAGTTTGAGTGGATCTTGGGCCTGTTCTCTATGAGGAGCCACAACCTCCTCTCAAATCACTCCATGTGTAAGCCGAAATGTCAAATATGATATTTTTAATTAGCCCAATTAGGGCTACAAAAGAGGAGATGTCGAACTTCATTCATTATCATGCCCATAAAACTGTTTAGAAGACCTTCCTTCACTTCTAAGATGGAGAAGGAATGTTATCAATCTATGAACACTCCTTCAAAACTCAACTTCTCTATGGAGATCAAATTGTGACTCCTAAGATTAAAAGATTTAAATTGTAGATGTTCAATGTTAATGTTAGATTATGACTCCTTACCTTCTCTTTCCTTTGTTGGTTTTATTACATTTTACATGAAGTGTTAATGTTTAATGTTTTTGATTGTTACCTATAGGTCCCTATTGAGGGGTGCTTGCTCTCAACATGGATGATGGTACAAAACATTGTATTTGTGCCCATTAAGCCAAGCAACTATTTTACATCCAAATTTGCATTGGTGTTTTTAAACATGATTAATCTTTGGATTGTATTTGTTAAGCCTTCACACTCATATGTGATCTTCATTACTTGTCTTGCCATTACTAACAATGGATTTATAGATGAGGTTTTTTAAACCTCACTAAGGCCATGAGCCAAAGTCTCTTATGTTTTTTCTTCATTTCTTACTTTTTACAAATCTTCAGTCTTGATTTGAAGTTAATTGTTTGTGGTTTATAGTTAATTATTTTATTTGGTTAAGCGTGAATAATATTGTAATAGGAATCATTTGCGTGAATGAAAATCATAAAAATATATTTTTGATTTATTTGTATGAATTATTTTATTTGGTTAATCATGTTTTAGTTCAATATAAACAAGGTTATGCCAATGTGAATCATATAAAGTATTAGTAGGAGCCAAATATGGGATATTTAAACTTTAGTTAATAGTGCCCATATTACGTTATGCATGCACCCTGTTCGAGATGGCAAAGAAATAACATCTCACCAACCTACATTTATTATCCTATTTTGGGCATTGGATGAGCCCATATCTGTGTTGAATCACACCTAAATATTTGGATTTTCACGAGCCCATACCTGCACTATAATACATCATTTTGCATATGTGTTGTTGTTGAAGAGGAATAGTGATGTAGGAGCATCCATGGTCTTATGCAATATTGCATCACCTAAAATAAAGTATGATTTCTTTTCAGTTATTTGATTTGTTTTCTCCTTGGTTTTGATGTCTTCGTTGGTGGAGGTTGTTCTCGTTTCCGTGGTGAGCCACTCTTGCTTGTGGCTTGTTCGTATGGTTACTCTTGGGTTGGAAAGTTTTCTTCTTCAAGTTGTTTAAGGACTATCTCAGTGGTTCGATTTGGTCTTGGAGAATGATGCCAATGCTTCACAATTGTATTTGGGAATCACAACCTTGTATTGGTCTAGACAAGCATCGAGATGCTATGTAGTTGTAATCGGGTAACTCTTTATAGAGTTGGTCTTGAGGCATTCGTTCGCTGTTGGTAGTTCTTTGTGGCGTTTGCCTTCCCCAAATTGGTCTTGTGAGAGACCAACTATGTTGCCAAAATTGCGACAGATAGCAGTGGTTATGCGTTAAAACGTAGGAAAGCAGATCCACAACGCGAACCAGCGTTTTAACTGTCACCGTCACGTTTTATGTGGTTTCACAACGTTTCTCGTATCTGCGCAATGTTTCTTGTGTCTGTGTAAGTAGTTTTGGGAGGTTGCAGTAAAAAATAGTAACAAACTATGTCGCACAACACTATAGAATGTATTTCGGACGTCGTACTACCCACTACCACGTGTTAAGTGCCATCTGCAATTCCAAATTATAATGTTTGTGAATAATTTCAACTTTTACACTGTATATTTAAAATAAGAAATGAATTCATTTTGGATCATCGAAGTGAGAGCAATTAAAATAAATAAATAACAAGTTATAATATTTTTTACTGTTATTAATGAAGGGTAAATTTAGTCGACTGATCCTGTTTGGGTGAATTTTACCCAGTACACTGAGAAGCAAAGTAGCTACCCCCAATCACGTGTTTTATAGAGGTAATGCTATATATTTTAAATATAATATATATAAATTTATTTTTTAATAATATAATATATTTTATCAAATTATATATTGAAAATAATATATAACAGTGTTAATCAGTTTGGTATCATTTCAATATATTATTTTATACAAAATATAATATATTATTATATTGAGATAATATAATATTATAGTATTAAATTATGAGATAATATATTATATTTTCAATATAATAAAATAATGTTATATTAATATATTTATTTTTTCTCTCGTTAATGGGTCAATCATAACTGGTAAAAAGGATAGGATTGAGAAGCAAAATTGGGTCCTTTCTCATGCAAGGTGGTTCAAGCTCAATTTCAATGGTGTTTTTCGAGGGAACCCAGGAGCATCGGGGGTGGGATGCATCATTCGGGATTGCAATGGATCCTTTATCTGGGCTATGCCCAGGGAGATTCATGATGGATCTAATAATGAAGCGGAAGCACAAACGCTTGAGAAATGGGATTGAACTGGCAATTCAGTGTGCTATTTCGACGCTGATCATAGAAGATGATTTTCAAGTTGTCATTTCGGCTTTGAAGAAGAAGGCCAACTCTTGGGATTTAGAGAATATCTTGACTAGCACCTAGAGGAATTTGGAAGCCTTTGCATCAGTGGATTACAATCATTGGTTCTAGAAGGCTAATTCGGTTGCAGATTTCTTAACGAATTGTGGCATAGATCAAGTGAAAATTTGTCAAGTGGATAATGTGAGAAACACTTAGGAAGACTTCCCATCTATATCCTCGATCGATTTTAGCTATTTTCTATCTCTGCTTGTCCTTTTGTATTGCTTGGTTTACTAAGCAATTTCAAAAGCTCCTTGCTATTTTAGTAGGGGTCTATTCTTAACGGTTTTTACATCGGATAAATCTTGATGATGGCCATTCCTTCGCTGTCATTCCATCATTTCACAAAATTTATTTCGTTTGTTGATGTGGCGATCGGGTGACAGGGTTTGCATTCATATTGGCGGATGGTTATTATTGGAAGGACAGGGGGCAACCTGAGGCACGAAGGAGTCACGGAGCTTCCCTTATGCCTCATTATGTTTTGGCTTTTCTGGCTTTTTAACGGTTTGGGAAGAATGTCTGCCCACCGTATGTCCCTTGCTGTCCATGGAAGTTGAGGTCGGCGGTGCTGTGAATGGAGAACATAAGCGAGATTGCCTTGGCGACTTTTTGTGTGGCAGTGTTGCATGTGAGATGGCCTTTAACAGGTAAATTTTGCTAGCCCGTCTCAAACAAATTTTCTGGCTACCGACTGAAGAAGTGTTTGGTGCTATCTCGGACGTTCTCGGTCAGGAATTTATAGTGAAGGGAGCTCATAGCAGGGTTAACTCGGACGCTGTGGCGGTTTTTGCATCCAATCTAATGTTCCTGGTTTCGGATTCGAAGGTGGTTGCACAGGTGGTGGGGTTTTGCATGCGTCCGAAATTTCGCATTGGGTTAGTGATGAAGATTATGTTGCATGATTTGTCCCCACTTCCAAACTTGCCATTTTCAAGAAGAGATGGTTTGGGTGTGGTTCTAGCTACGGCTTTTAGGGCGCTCGAGACACGGTTCACGGTCCCCCTGGGGTTCGTCGAAGATTTGAAAAAAAAAAATCAAATCCCCTGATTCGAAGGAAGGGAAGTTTATTCCCTTACCCCTCATGGCACAATGTCGGAGCCAAATTCTAGAAATAGCGCAACTGAGGGCATGCCGTCATGAACAAAGACGTGTGGAGGCGGTAAAGGAATTGGTAAAATGGGTTCTCAAGGGACAGGATGTTGTGCCTCTCTGGGATAGTAAATCTCTGGTTGAGGAGTCAGGGCCGGGTACCCCTGCAGGGACCAATCCCTCATTGGCGTCTACTTCTCGTGGAAAAACCCCGAAGAAATGAGTGAAGCATGAGGTTGTGGATGCAGCAGAGAAGAAAGCATGTAGTGGAGGGGAAATCATCTTCCTAGAAGACACGGATGATTAGGTTTGTGCGGGTCTTAATTGTTGATACTGGTCCGTGTTCTATCTCTGGTCTTATTGGTCTTTTCTGTTGTTGGCTTTTTTGGGTTTCTCTGTTGTTCGTTTCTGTGGTTCACCCTTGTTTTGTTGGCGTTTTTTTTTGCTGGTTGGTAGTTGTTGACAGTAGCTGGTATTTCTAGAATCGGTTATGTACATGTGGGCGGTTACTGTAACTCTTTTATTTTCACACTGGAGGCCCTAATATAAACCCCGTACTTATTAAAAATATATATATATATATATTTTTATGTAATATTATTTTTGTTATATATATATATATACACAAGTTTTTTACCTGCAACATTTTTATGACCGTTTCTTGTCACGTTTTCGTTGCGGTTGGAGTTTATCGTTTCCGGGAACATAGGCGACCAATACAAATCAGAATTGAAAGCTCGCAAAAGTCTTTGTATCGCTCAATTGGGTCTTGTAATCAGTTCAAATTGGTCTAGTACTAAAGGGAATCTGACCTGGTAAAAGAGTCATGCTGCTTTTATTCACAATTATAAATGTTGTTCAACAGCCCACATTGATCTTGGCACGATTTAAGTTCTCCACTCAGCCATAGTCGCTCAAGGCACGAAACTATCTTTGAATGATGGCATTTTTATTACAAGTTGTAATCGGGAAAGTAGATTCCGGCTTGGTCTAGCTCGAGATGAATCTCGTCCGAACAGGTCTTGGTTTCATCGAAATTGGTTAGCAATTGCTTAAACAGTGGGGATCAGGATTGGAACCCGATCAGGTAAGGTTTTTCGATCCCAACATTATCAATGCTATTCCAAGTAGCAGGCCCGAATGGGTCTAAATGTTTTTAAATAGTCTGGGCACTTAAAAGAAAGCCCGACTACATGTTAGATAGTGGTAAAAGTGCATCCTGAAGCCCAACAGGATTAAAGGTTATTTTCTTTTGTAACACAGTCCACAACCCGTTTTGGACTATCTGAGTGGCAGAAACGGATTTTGTTCTTTCCTTGATGCCGTCTAGTGTCGAAAATGCCCAAGAAGTGGAAGGGATGTTGGGGGCAGATTAGGAGTCATCCCCTTCCTGTCTACAAAGGCATTTGACTCTCATTTTTGAAGGGACGAGGAGCCCTCGGTTGGAAGAACAGGAAGAAGACCGAGATTGTCTTATTTTATATTTTTCTTGGTCTCGGTAGTGATATACTGTCAATTTGTGAACATAATTCTATGTGAGTCCTCCAAGGGCATAGTTTATTATTTTCATCCATATTTTGTATGCAATAAACCGAGTAGTACCATGAATTTGATTGTAATCAGTTGAGAATCGTGAATGAAATTTGATCTTTGTTATGCGTCGTCTAATTGTTTGATGGAATCCCTGTGTCAATTTGGAAGTGTAGACCCCTGCATCACGGACATTAAAAGTTGTTCTTAATTGGACCTCTTTGTCTTTGTGTTTGCACCAAAGAGCAGATGCAGTGTATTACATGTAGCATTTTTTAGTGTCGATATGGGTTTATGCGTGGTAGATCCGTTCTGGACATTGCTGTGAAAATTATACTACGACGAACAAGCCCTGACTCCACCCCTGCGTTGCACCACCTCCTTCGCGTGTAACTGTTGAAGGGGAAGAGCAGATGCAGTGTATTGTTGTCTTGTAGATTGAACATGATGCAATGTAATGCACGACACTAAGTTGCCGAGAGTTGACAAATAAAATATCATATTCCTTCAATCAATTAGCATAAATAAATACGATAAGTGTTTAAAAAAAAAAAAAAAGAGATTTAAGTTGACGGCCTCAATGTACATGTAAGATTATTTATTCCCCATTACATACCCAACAAGTGAATGTGAAAAAATATTTTCATTCAACTTGTCTGTGAAACCATGCACAAAATTTGAAGCTTGAATATGGTATTTATAGGCTTTTATCATAGTATTTAAAGGAAAAACAAAGTGGCATGGCATTGGCATGTTACCTAGTTGAAAAGTGTTAACATGGCCCTCTTTTGTTTCCTCAAACATCTTCTTAATAAGCATCTCACACATAATTTTGGTAATCCAAAAGCACATAATCTAATGTTTCATTCTCACAAAACCTCTATGTTAACAACTACATGGCACATGGCATTTCATGAGTAATAATTCAATGAGTTCGCCTTGATGGTGTAAATGTCATTGTATTGTCTATAATAACTGTACCATGCACAAACACATACCTTTATTGCAAGGTTTGTCTTTAATACATTTCATCTACTCTTCTCCTTCAACACATATGCAAATGCAAAAGAGTTATATAATTTATACAATGTTTCATTCTAATTAAAATAAATTATTGTTTAATTGTATATGTATGTGTGTATTTTATTAATAATAAAATTTTAGCCTTTTACTAAATGTTATGCATATAAAATTTGTTTCATTTATAACAAAATTCTATTTTGTTTTTTGTGGAGTTTACTCTCATTTTCTATCGCTATCAAAATGTAAGAATGTAGACATTATTTATGAATTATATAGCACCACAGTGTTGTACACTTAGAAAATATGGAATTTGATTGTTCCTTTCAGTTCTAGACATTTCCCACCATCGAAAGGTTGTTATTTGATATCTCTCTATGCTCATTTCTTATGTCGTAGTTTGACCAATGTTATTCTGATGACCAGGTCTTCTAATATTGTTCATAATTTTATAAACCTACTTATCTTCTGTCTTTACAAGTTTTGGACTTAGGCTTATTTTCCAACTGTTCGAACACTTACGTTTTAATCAAATGCCTACGTTGACACAAGTGTCGTATTCTAACGCAAGTGTCTAGTACCCTAAAATCATCTAATTTATAAATGAAATGTATCCCTATGGTCGGCCTAAGTGCTTTAATGAGAGATATTCTCTAAAAGGGATATATATATCAACCCTCATCCATTCCTCACTTAGCACAAACCTAAAAACTCACAAGGCAACTTGTCAAAAGCACTCAATCAAATATTCAAGTGAGCAAAGCATCTTTATTCTTTATTTTCAATATCAATCATAGGGACAACCCATCTACAAGTCTGAAGTACTAAAGTAGCAACCCATGAGTCATATTTTCTAAGTTACAAGCTAGATCACTGTTGTACTTGATTTTTACATATTGTACCTTTGTGCACACACAAGCCAACATATTAAGGGAAAGAATACATCAGTTTGAGGACCTCTTTGGAGTAGTTGATATGTGGGTAACACCCACTAACAGAAAGGTCTTTAGGGTTATTTCAACACTATGAGTATACTAACCCATTTTTTCCAAGGTCACTATGAAGATGAAAAATTAGGGTTTTGCTATTTGACAAGGAACAACAACTCATGATCTAGATCTAAACACATTAGAGTAAAAGCAACACAAAACCTTGAATATTACAAGTAGTCAGATCTAGATCCAACATGCATTTTTTATTAGAAACCTATGTCCAAGTTAGATAAAATAGTCACACAACCCTCCAAGGTCAACGCAAGTGTCCAAGGCCACAAAGATCAAATTTTTAGAGTTTGATGACTGATCCAGAATATAGATTTGGTATGGTTACAGTGTTTTTCACATCAGATACATATGCACATAATAAACTAGCTAAGTACTCTTGTTTTTCATTTATTACAATATCAATCACTAGTTGTACTTACTATCTATAAATATCTCAATATTTAAATTTATAATTTATTTATCTAAGTTTGTGATTAATTTGTTTGTTATAGAGATAATTTATCACCCTTGTACCCTAGGCTATCTTTACCCCTTTAACCCTAGATCTCTTAATCGATATTTTAGGTTTAAATATTTGGTGAACTCGACGTGAACAACCAAAAAAACATTCACACCAAAAAGATTTAACAATTTCATAGGTAGTGCTTATTTTTAGCATATCTATATTGATCTTATACAAATAAAAATTACTTGTAATAAGTATACATTCTAAATTGGTCAAGCAAACACGCATATTATGTCTTTTCACAGTGCTTTTACAAGAGACTCTGATTGGAGAATATGAGTTTTTATTCACATTTAGCCAGGTCCTTTCATTTGACATGTCTTGGTCTTTCTAGATTTTCTAGACATCTTTTTGATTATTCATGAACATCTGTAGCATTTTAGACTTACCCTGTTCAGGCCTAGGAACCTCTTTTAGGTCTAGACCCATCCCCCTAGGTCCCACAACCCCTAGACAACAACACCCAAATAGGACTATAGCACTAAAACCTAGAGTGTCCAGTTTTTGGTGTTGTTATCCAAGCATAATTTTGATTTTAACGTTGAGTTTATTTCGTAGGATACGTCTTAACCATTTTATTTACTGTGTCTAATTTTTTCAATGTCGGCGAAATGGAATAAAAGCTTTCAAATTCAAAATAATGAGTCTCCTATATAAAAGACTACACAAGGCATTTTATATCTAGCACTTATTATTTTGGCACATTAAAAATAATAAAATAAATCAATAGTATATCTTAGCTTCTCTACATCACACATAGATTTACATGCTTGATTAAGGAAGGGGGTAAAATTAGTTCTTACATCAATCATGTGTGTTGATTATGCACATTTCTTAAGGGAGAACTACATCGGATTTGAGACCTTTGGCACGAGGGTTAATGTAGAAAACAATCAGAACAACAAGAGCTATTGATTGTGCAATCATTCTTCCCACAACCTAATTTTTACCCCTTGTACTTTGATTTTCTTTGTTGTTTTCATGTATGTAGGGAAATACAAGTACTAAAGATTGAAACAGACCTACAATGAGCTCTAGTGACTTTTAAGACCTAAAATTTGGTACATAAGGTTATACCAAGTAGACAAATAGAACCCAGAAAGATTTTATCCCCAGGGCAATAGCACTAGAAATGGACAACGTCGAAAGTGGACAACAGTGCCAAAAAGTAGACTATAGCGCCAAGTAGCATGGTGTCTTCAGTTTGGTGCTCCTATCTAATCTATAAATAGAGTTTTGGGTCCTATTTTTGATAATTTTTCATCCTTGCACAAAAATTTCTAGACTCTACATCATCCATTTTAGCCCAGAATAAGCTAAGTTAATCTTTCTTTGTCTTCTCTTTCTTATGTGAATTAAGTTGATCAAATTGGTAAATATCTATATTTCACAACATAAACCAAAATTCTCTCCCTATTCCAGACCTTTAGTACTTAGGAATTAAACACCTAATTTTTTAAATTAATAAAACATTTGGTGAACTCGATTTACTTTAAATTTTTACATAAAAACCTTAAAAATCTTAGGGTTAATTATTTATAATTTTTTAATAATATTTTTTTGAATTTGAAAATCTTAAATCTATCAATTAATTGAAAAAATATCACATATTTTATTCAAACCCTAGTTTGCACATACTAGGTCCTTTTTGCATACAAACACTTTTCAAACATTAGGAAAAATACATTGTTAACTTTAGAAATATTTTTTGATTTTTCTTAAATTTTTCAAGTAAAATTCTATAAATTTTTCTCTAAATTTTTCAAATTACTGTACTAATTTTGAAAACAATTCATTCAAAACCCTAGATTTCAAAACTAGGTGATCAAACAACAAGCCTTGCCTCCTTGCCGATTTTAGAAAACTATTTTGGAATTTTTGAAAATTAATTACCTTGTCCAAATTATTTCAAAATTTCAAAATTAGTAGCTTCTGGTGCAAAAATTTAATTTTCAAAATTTGGATTTTTGTATTAATTTTTTTGCATATTCCTATTTTCAAATAATTTTTAGAATTTAAAATTATTGTATAATTTTCAAAAATTCTAAAACCTTAGTTCAAAACCTTAGATTTCAAAATTAGGACCTCAAACCTCAAATTTACCTCAAAATTTTTAGAAAAATAATTTGAATTTATTGCAAATTATTTGGGTTATCAAAAATAATTTTAAAAATTCAATGTTAGTAGTTCTTTGTGCATTTATTTGCCTCATAATTCTTTTCAAAATTCTCTTTGCTGATAAAATGGCCACTAAGGCAATTCCTGTTAAACCAGCAACTAAACATGCGAAATTAAACCAGAAGTAACAAGTAACTAGAATTCAGAAATAACAGAGTATGAGAGACAATACCCAATTGTATTAATACTCTTTCAGAAGGAAATACAACAAAGAAGATGCTATAGTCTTCTTCCTTACATCTCTAGAGCTGACACACATCTAGAGCACAAACAGTAAATCTCTTCAAGAGCTCACTCTCTCTTTTACGGTCCCAACACACAACTCAAACACAGAGTTGGTGTTCACCTCCAACCAGTTAGTATCCACTACTCCCAGTACACCGAGTATACAAACATACTCAACCGAGTACACAACGCACTCAAAGTAGATCTCTCATGAACTTGCAACAACCTGCAACTCAAATGATCTTACTTTGGAAGGGACTACCTTGCCTTCCTCATTGCTCTTTGACCGAATACACACCGTACTCCAAGTAGATCCCACCTGATCTTGCTCTCTGTTGTGTTGCTGTCATTTTTATCCTGCTGCCACCTACAGATCAACCTGGTTCTACACACTTGCAAACCTTAGACCTCACACACACAAACATCTTCAAATCAATGATTTTACTTACACATGTAGATCTCCAAACATGGCTTTGCACACCTGCTGATCAAGATCTTACATACATGAAGAATCCTTCTGATTCTCTAAACCAGCACCCATACTTGGCACTGTGGCACTAGGAGGAACACACCTTGCTCTCTTCACTCTGAAGGAGCTAATTTTTGCTCTCTTACTCTCTAGCACAAAATACAATACAGCCCATGACTCTATTATATAGATTTCATACAAACAATAATTAGATATCTAATTACAATAATTAGATTTGCAGCTCAAGATTAAAATTAGCCTTTTTCATACAAACAACCGGTTCGTTAACGAATTGTCCGTGGAACTTGCAATTCAGAACCGCACAGGCGACCGACGTTAGTCTCTGTCTGCTTGGGGGTGATCGACGTTGGTCGATATCTAACCATCGTCGACAGCTTTCTGTCTCCACCTGACCGACGTCGGTTGGCCTGACCAATGCCGACGACTGTGACACTCAGCGCCCTCCAATGTCTGCATCAGTGAAGCTTTTAGCTCCACAACCTAACAATCTCTCACTTGGAGATAAACAACTGCACTGTACCTGTACCTGTACACCGTCTAATCTGTTTTCTGGCTTGTATCCCTCTTCAAGATCAATTTTGAAGACCAACCACCACACAACTTGTGGTGCACCACCTGTCATCCAAGTAACCTGCCACATCCGAACCTACAAATCCATGTAGTGAAGTCCTGACCCTGCATATCATGTATACCTGCTGCTAGTCCCTCTCAAATACCTGAAAACTCACTTCTCTGAATTGGCTCTTAACTTTCTGACAACTCCCACTACGTGGGCAAACTCAGGGAGTACACATACTCAACCTCATCATGTGATTGGGGACCCTGTTCTATGAACTGTCCATCCATAGGTGTGCTGCCCTGTTCTGCACCCTGCACTACCTTCACACAATCATCTTGTGACAACATCAGCTTGTGATCTCCCTGTCTCTAGAATACTCATGCCAAAAAATTTTGCTGCTCCCAAATCTTTAATGGCAAATCACTGAACTAACCTTACCTTTAGCTCAACAAAACTTTGTATGTACGAACCTGCTAGCTAGCATACCATCCACATACAGTAACAGGATAACGTCGCGACCATCATCCACCTAGTAAGACAAACACAATGGTTACAATGACATTGACTAAAGCCCTGCTTTGTCATCCACCTGTCAAACCTGTACCACTGTCCTGCAGCTTCTTCAAGACCATATGACCTGGCATTCCGTCTCACGTATCCATTCTCTCTATTCTTTAACTAAGGAATCCATTCGTCTTTCAGTGCTTTCTTCCCGCTGGCAACCCTACCAAATCTCTCGTTTAGTTTTGCATCCTCATCATGCCATGTTCCCACTGTTTTCGGGATCCTCCCTGCTTTGCAGTGAGCAACGAGTATAAAGAAGAGGAACAACGAATTTGAGGCTTACTTACCCTTTCAGTCCTCCATATGGGCGTTTGAGACTGTTAGGTTGTGGAGCTAAAAGCTTCACTGATGCAGACATGGAGGAGGTTTCTGAGTTGCAGAGCAACCGATGTCGGTCTAATCAGCCGACGTCGGTCATATACGGTGAGAAGAGCAACTGACGTCGGTTAGGGATCGACTGGCGTCAGTCACCTCCAGGCAGACAGGGACAGACGTCGGTCGCCTGTGTAGTTTTGGAACTGTCGGTTGCACGAACAGTGAGTTAACGAACCGGTTGTTTGCATGTCAAAGGCCAATTATAGACTTGAAGCTGCAGATCTAATTATTGTTTGCATGAGATCTATATAATAGACTCATGGGCTGTATTGTGATTTGTGTTAGAGAGTAAGAGAGCAAAAATTAGCTCTTTTAGAGTGAAGAGAGCATGGTGTGTTCCTCCTAGTGCCATAGTGCCAAGTGTAGGTGCTGGTTTGGAGAATCAGAAAGATTCTTTATGTATGTAGGATCTTGATCAGCGGGTGTGCAAGGCCACGTTTGGAGATCTGCGTGGTAAGTAAGATCATTGATCTGTCGGTGTTTGTGTATGCGAGGTCTAAGGTTTGCAAGTATGCAGAACCAAGTTGATCTGCAGGTGGCAGCAAGATCAAGGTGATAGCAACACAATAGGTAACAAGATCAGGTGGGATCTACTTGAAGTATGGTGTGTACTCAGTTGGAGAGCAAAAAGGAAGGCAAGATAGATCCTTCCAAAGTAAGATCATTTGAGTTGCAGGTTGTTGCAAGTTCATGGGAGATCTACTCGGAGTGCGTTGTGTACTCGATTTGAGTATGTGTGTATACTGTTAGGTTGTGGAGCTAAAAGCTTCACCCGGATGCAAACATGGAGGAGGGTGCTGAGTGTCACAGTCACCGACGTCGGCAGGATCACCGACGTCGGGCATGGTTCGACAGAAAACAATCGACATCGGTAGGAGTCGACCGACGTCGATCACCTCCAGTCAGACAGGGACCGACGTCGGTCACTTGTGCGATTCCAGAATTGGTTGTTGACGAACAGTTAGTTAGTTGAACGGGTTGTTTGCATGTTAAAGACTACTTCGAGTCTTGAGCCGCTTGTCTAATTATTGTATGCATGGGATTTATATAATAGACTCATGGGCTATATTGAAAAGTATTGTATAATTTTCAAAAATTCTAAAACCCTAGTTCAAAACCCTAGATTTCAAAACTAAGACCTCAAACCTCAAATTTACCTCAAAATTTGTAGAAAAATAATTTGAATTTATTGCAAATTATTTGGGGTTCCAAAAATAATTTTAAAAATTCAATGTTAGTAGTTCTTTGTGCATTTATTTGCCTCATAGTACTTTTCAAAATTCTCTTTGCTGCTAAAATGGCCACTAAGGCAATTCCTCCTCATCCCATAGATCAATTACTAAAATTTTCTTATGATTATGACAATGATTGGATAAACTTGAAAAATTGCACATTAGCTAAAACTATAGAAAATGATTTCATTTATAGTGAAGATAATGACTATTGTTGCAATGAAGGATATGACGATGTACGTAATGATGAGGGTGAATTACAAATAAATGAATATTTTTCGCTTAAACCCATCTCTTTTATTCCTTCTTATAATGAAAATAATTTTGATAAGTGGGAAAGATACTTCTCACTTCATTCTCCTAGGTACAATGCACCAAATGCACAAATTGGTCATGCATTTCCAAGTGAACCTCTTATAGGTGATGATTTGCTTCCATGTGAACCTAATCTCTCTCTACCTTTTGCTACTGCTATGTTCAAAATACAACAATATAAATGCAATAGAATCAAATTACCAAAGCATAGTTCAAATGATGCATTATGTGTTCCCAACTCTACTCTCTCAAAAGAATGTTCAAATGATAACTCTTCTACTTTTCCTTCTCATGTTGAAAATGAAGAAAATGCATATACACCATCCATGAATAGCATAGATACACATGATATTCCAAATACCAATGATAGCTTATTGCATATTAGAAATAAATTAGCTCTTTCTCTTACACCTCTCCCTAGCATTGATGGAAGTCATAATGAATATGATAGTGAACATTAAAATGAATATGAGAATGAAAGTGAATACGAAAATGATACCTCAAATTCTACTATCTCTAATGAACAAAATAGCATGTAATAATGATGACTACTATGTATGTAGTGAATAAAAAAATGCATCTCATGCTTCTAACCTTTCTCTCATTTCTCTCAAATCTCATGCATGTCAAAATGTTACTCCTACTTTTATTCATGATGTTATGTCAAATGATGCACCTGTTAATGTTAATAGCACATCTTCTAATAAATTAGAATGTGATTCACTAAAACACAAAGATACCAATGAATCCCCCAATCCACCCTTCACTATGGTAGAACCCAGTTCTCACACTTCATCTAAAGAGAATGGTAGCCCACATCCCTCTAGTAAAGTCCAAGCTACCATTACTCCCAACGTTTAAGTGAGCACACCCCCTCTTTATGATCTAATTGCAAAATGTAGTTTTTCCATGGCTAAAATTAACAACCAAATTCCCATGGCTAAAATTAACAACCAAATTCAAATATTAAATGAACCACTTCAATATACTAATGTACCATCTGAGGAGATCATCTCTTTGATGCATGCAGTTGGTGAACTACAACACCAAGTACATCTCCTTACCTTGGAAAACAAAGCTTATAAATCTTGGATGGATGCCAATGATCTACATGGTTACTGTATTCCAAAGACATTCATAAAAGTTGCATTGTCTAAACATTTCTAGACACCATCATTACCTCACTTTGATGGAACTGGAGATCCATTTGCATATCTTCAGGCCTTTCAGAAGGCTTTGCCACCTCATGCAAGCCCTTTGATTCTACTCAAGTTGTTTCAGTAGACATTAGTGGGGGAAGCATAGAATTGGATCTTTCATCTACTTCTTGTCAATTCATTGCACACATATGATGACTTAGAGGAGGCATTTCTCAGGAACTGCATTATAAACACGGGCCCTCGTGTTACAAATGAGAAACTTACCACTCTACATCAGAATTATTTAGAGTCAGTGAGTATATCTTAAGATTCAAGGCTCATTTTTTAAGATTAATAAACAAACTAACATATCTAGAGATTCAACATATCTTTATCAAGGGCCTTCGCCAACCCCTCCTCGAGCATCTACTATATCAGACAACTTTATTTCAGACATTTGTGTTACACAGTTCTAGATTTGGAAAAGAAATTGGGATTAATAAAGGCATATTCAGTTGATCAAATCACTCTAGACTTCACAGTAGCATCTTCAAATACAACTCCTACCACTTAGTATTCACCATGTCCTAGACAAGATAGGAGACCACAACCAAAAAAGCAACCAATCAAGAACAAAGAGCAAGTTTTCAAAACACAACCTACAGTATGCACCATAGAGAACAATAATAAAACAACACTACAATTTGATTCAGAATGAGATAGCCCATCTGTCATTTTATAATCCCTACTAGATAGGAGGTTAATCACATTACCTTCTATTCACCAATAATATCCGCATCTCTTACATAGATAACTACATCAGCCCTTTTATAATTATCATCGTATCCGTGGACACAATGATGAAAATTGTCTTGGACTCTGAGATTGCATTTCTAGATGTGTTGATGATGGTCTTATAGCATTCACACAAGGGGCACATAAATCTCCTCCATTATGGAACCCTAGACCTCATTCCTCCATGACTGAGTCATCCTAGGACACTCCTTTATAGGAATCATTGGTCACTCATCGTGAGTACAATGCAGGTTTTAGGATAGAATCCCACATGATATATCCTATTCAAACTATCAAAAGAGTTTGGAAACCAATACAATAAAAACAACCCACATATAGCAATTTAGTCCATCGTATAGATAGTGCAATTCCATATACATATCCAAAAGAGTCATAGGCACTGCAACAGAGTATTGCTCTAGAAAGATATTCATTATAGTCGAGTTTTTAGGGGTCCTATCTCACGTAGAAATCTGTTACGATTAAGATTAGTCAAAACCACATTACAAAGTACTATTCTAGAGAGATATTCATTACAGTCAAGTTTTTAGGGTCCTATCTCACATAACAACCTATTACAGTTAAGATTAAATGAGCCCTCGACATAGGTTTCAACTCCATCTCAACATATTGCACATTCATATACATCATAGTAGAGGCCACAGGGTATTCGGTTATAGACAGATGAGCCTTCTTCATAGCAAATAATACCAGCTACAAAACACATTCTTACATAGCATGAGCAGTATGGGCACTTGTTCACTTGGCCAATAGGGTTCATATATTGACATAACACAGTATGATACAACGTATATTCATTTCAGCATAAGTTCATAGCTTCACTTAACAGGGCAACAATGGAGCCAAAGGTCTACTAATCTTTGCATTATTGAGCCACTCTCAGGGAAGTAATATGCACATCATGCTATATTACATCCCCACCTACTCACAACTAACATTCCTAATTCTAGATAACCATCCCTAACGAAAACCAAACTATCCTATCCAAATACAAACCTATCAAAATTTAGATCTTACCAACTCAACCTATCCAAACACTTTACCAATATAAAACCCAATTAACTCATTCGAACAAGTCATCCATCTCAAACCAACCTATCAAAGTACATACATTACCAAATCAAGCATATTCAAATCTTACTCAAATTTATCCAATTACTTCATCAATCTCAAAAACCAAATCAAATTCATCCAAATAAATTACCAATTACCACGACAAACAAATGTTTGCCTACATATGATTACAATCATAAATCGATAAGCCTAGCATTGCATTTATAAAAACATCACATTCAAACATATCAAAACATCAAATCACATATCCAAAGTACCAATTTACAAAATAAATATGACAATCAAAATCAATACTAGATCAACCATTTCCAAAATCAACCACTTACAATCCATTTACCAACATATTCGAAAATCCATAACATGAATGCAAATGAGTTCAAAATTAAACCAACACACACACACACACACATATACTTTGTCATGATGCATATGTTTTTAAACCTTTGTGATATATATACTATCATGAATAGGGGTCATGCCCTCACTCTCGGTCTCACTCTCTCCTCTCATGCTAGTCCCATAACCTTGTCTCGTACTCGATGATCCTGCACCTCCTTGAGCTCTTGAATGCCTCTTATGCCAATTGTCTCACTCCAACAAATGACCATATGCCTCATGCAAGTTTGCATGTCATCGCTAAATATCCATGTAATCATCCACAATATTTGAACTCATCGATCCACAATCAAGAAGAGGCATCCTATGCCTATCTCACTTAACCCTCAACTCATCTCTCTCTCCCATTATCTTAACATATGCAGCTGTAGCTATAATAGCTTGGTCAAATAAATGAGCATAGACACTAGATGTAATGGTCACTCTCTCTATCAAACCCTCCTCCATAGCATCATCTGGAACATGCCGTGTAAGCTTACATAATTTAGACTCAATGATAGTCTCTTATAACACATCATCCCCAAAACTAACCCCAGCAGGTGCCTCACCCTATACACCTCCCACTCCACCTGCACACATAAGAAAGATAACACTACATTAAATATGTACTTTTAAAATACAAACTCAAGCACAAACATAAAATTAACGCAATTATAATTAATGATTACCTCCCATCATCTAGATCGACTCAAAATCCTCATACGTAAGAACATCCACTCTATCCGTAAGGTACAATGGAGCCCACCGCTCCTTGGCCCACCATGAAATATATCCATCAGTACATCCCACATCATCCACATTAGGTACATCTATAATAGCACCCTGTGTATCCAAAGGTAAAGGTGCAAATTCAGCCTCAGTAGGTCTCGCATGAGCCCATGCTCTTGTTGGTGCCTGTGCACTCCTCAACCATACCCATGCTGTAGGAAGAACATCTTATCGAACTCCAAACTACCTCATCACGTGCTCATACTAAAATCACTCATAAACTCTAGGCCAATGATCATGTAACCAATAGCTGACCCTAATATACTATAACTAATCTCCATCCTCAGGCCATCTAGGGAATCCTCTATAGGGCCTCCATATGATATCTTGGGCCACCAACCTATCTAGCACCCTCCTATAGTGGTCTATCCCACAGGATCTAATAGCCAACTCAATAATCCATCACTCACCAAACGAATGTGGATAGCCCCAGCTCACCCTCGGTAACCCAATAGGTCACACAATTGCTATGTGCTCATATGCCTAACAATGTAATAATGTAGCCACACCCACACCACTGCTAAATGCCTCTTGAGTAAATATATACAAATCTTTGTACAAGTGGGAAAGCATAGTATTAAGCCATGAGAAAACTATACCATAATTTTCAATACACTCAACTACACAATCACTATCAAAAGCACATCACTCTCACTGCCTCAATGATGTACTCGTATAGGCACCCTAGTAAAGTATGTAGATGCTCAATCAATGGCATCTGCACCCATATCATCTTGTAATGTCACACACCACCCACTAATTGGTAAATGCAAAATATGGTATACATCCTCCAAAGTAATAGTAATCTCCATAGTAGGAAGCTAGAATGTATAAGTATCAACATTCCACCTCTCACATAAGGTGGTAATAAGATACCTATCCCACTATATAGTACCCAGGTCACATATATGACCCAATCCAACCCTATCCATCAAAACATTCTTATCAATCAATAATGGAAACATCCTCTATGTCTCCATAACATGGCCTCTACAGAACTCTCTCATTCACACCTCACCCTGAAAAACACACCAAAAAGCAACAACTACATCAAGTAACCATGCCAAGTAAATACCCTAACTATACAATAGCAAATAACAAATCAAAACTCCAACAATCATCAACAGTGGACATTAGCGCTATAAAAGGACACTAGCACTGGGCAACATCATTAGAACCTGGATAATAGTGTTGAACCTTGGACAGTAGTGTTGCCTCTAGGACATGAGTGTTGGAACTATTTAAGCATATTTTAAACCACTCAAAACAACTCAAAAATGACTAAAACAAGGTTCTAAATAGGCAAAAATTGAATAACCAGCTTACTCACGAGGCTAATCTCCCTGCCAGCCTTAATTTGGAATGCCAGCTACTCAAAATGTGTCACAGAAGGTGTTCATCTCCTCGGCATCTTAAAATCTAAATCTTCAATATCTTAAACTTGTCACTACATAAATGAACTCAAACTCAATCCAAATTCCTATATCAATCAACTATTGTATTCAAAAGCAAAACACCATTTTGCTCATAACTAGAGTATCGTAGCTCCATTTTACAAACTGTTTAAATCCTTAGAATCACAATGATGACACCTTCAAAATAACATAATCTCTAATCTTTCACTAAGTCATCTAAATACCATGTAATTCACACACATTTATAATACATAGGCATACAAATTGGTTCCCACCAATCAACATTCGTTCAAAACATCCAAGCAACCCAACCTATTTAATCAATCAATATTTCACTTCATTCAATCTATTACTACCTCATTTGCCTACCATAACATGAAAGTTTATATATCTCTACTATACCTAGGCAAAAGCTTCGATCCTAATCAATCAAAGATACCTTTCACTCTACGTAATTCAATCTCACCAATTCAACAATAGACTTTCAATCTATTCAATACATACCAACCAAGTTCCTATACATTCTACCACTAGTCATCCCTTTTGGCTCAACCTCCCCAATCACAGATTTGATCCCTCTCCCCAAAAGGGGGGCATCATTCCAACTATTCCTATTCCTACACCTATCCACTCTCATAGATGGATACACCATGGTTCTCACACCTCTAGCAGTCAAATTATCAGATTTAGCTCAGATTGATTGAAACATACAATGATTCAGACTACATGGGTCACTCAACATGGTTTTTACATCTCCAGTATTTAGATTATTAGCATTACTCAACTCAGATTGGTCAAGATTATACAGTGGTTTAGATTATATGGGTCACTTAGCGTTACTTAGTGCAGTTTGGTCAAGATTATGTAGTGGTTTAGACTATATGGGTCACTTAACATTACTTAGCTTAGGATTATACAGTGATTCAAATTTTAGTAGGTCACTCAACATTACTCAAAACATTCAGAGGGATACACATTCAGTTTATAAATATCATATTTGAAGGCATATACATTATTACATGTCTCACACATACAACTTCATACAACATGACGTAGTTACAGACTAGATAACAAATTATAGGCATAGTGCAAACCACATTGTTTTTATAGTTTTGCACATGGGACATGACACGATAGATCATATCACATGTGGATATATATATTTATAGATTATCTAGGTGCATCACTCACATATCAGATTTAGGGGCATGACACAGGGGTTTATGTCCATCTTCTAGGATTATACAGATTAGGATGGTAGGACATGTCATCCTCTTCTTACATATTTTACTAGAATTTTATGTTTACACCTACGAATTACTTAGGTTGTCACTAGGTTGGACTATACAATCATCTTCATGATTGGTCCATAGTATTACTCAGACTTAGACCTAGGAGTTTGTGCAGGATAGAGGACAGACATTAGTTGTGGACCTCTGAGCACTTCTCAAATCTAGTTCAGATTATTCAAATTCAGTACAAGGGGCATTTATTACAGGGATTCCTTCTTTCTCCAGGCACTATTCAGATTTAGTACAAGGGGCATATATTATAGGGATTCCTTCTTTTTCCAAGCATTATTTCAGTTCTTCATCCACTTCCCTAGATAGGAAGTTAGACCCTTTTTAGTAGACTTATCTTCACATAGGTAAGTTTAGGTACGCATCTTCTTTCTTTATTTTATTCTAGTATTTAATTTCATTACATCACTATATTGAAATGAGGGAAAATGCATACATCCTAAATTGTTCAAGCAAACATGCATATTATGTCTTTTCACAATCCTTTTATAGGAGACTCTGACTAGAGAATATGAGTTTTTATTCACATTTAGCCAGATCTTCTCATTTGACTTGTCTTGGTCTTTATAGATTCCTTAGACATATTTTTTATTATTCCTAACATCTGTAGCATTCCAGACTTGACCCGTTCAAGCCTAGGAACCTCTTTTAGGTCCAGACCCATCCCCCTAGGTCCCACACCCCCTGGACAATAGCACCCAAATATGACTACAATGCTAAAACTCAGGGTGTCCAATTTTTGACATTATTATCCAAGCATAATTTTGGTTCTAACAATCAATTTCTTCCATAGGATGAGTCTTACCCCTTTTCTTTGCTTCGTGTCTAAGTTTCTCAATGTCAGTTAATTGCAATAAAAGCTCCCAAATTCAAAATAATGAGTCTCTTATATAAAGGACTACACAAGGCATTTTATATCTAGCACTTACTATTTTGGCACATTAGAAATAATAAAATCAATCAATATTATAGCTCATCTTCTCTACATCACACATAAATTTTCATGCTTGATCAAGGAAAGGCCTAGGTGAAATTCATTGTTACATCAATCATGTGCATTGATTATGCACGTTCCCTAAGGGAGAACTACATCGGATTTGAGACCCTTGGCATGAGGGTTAATATAGGTAGCAATTAGAATAGTAGGGGTTCTTGATTGTACGATCATTCTTCCCATAACCCAAATTTCCCCCCCTTATGCTTTGATTTCCTTTGTTATTTCCATGTATGTAGGCTAATATAGGTACTAAATATTGAACCAGACTTATAACAAGTAATAGTCACATCTAAGACCTAAAATTTGGTATGGAGGTTTATAATAAGTAGATGAACAAAACCCAAAAAGATTTTAGCCCTAAGACAATAGTGTTGGAAGTGGACAATAATGCCAAAAGTGGACAACAGTGCTAGAAAGTGGACTATAGTGTCAAGTAGCAGGGTGCCCTGAGTTTGGCACTCCTATCCAATCCAAAAATAGAGTTTTGGGTCCTATTTTTGATAGTCTACCATACCTGCACAACAATTTCCAGACTCTGGATCATCCATTTCAACCCAGAATAAGCTAAGTTAATCTTTCTTTGTCTTCTCTTTCTTATGTGAATTAAGTTGATCAAATTGGTAAAAACTTGTATTTCACTACATAAATCAGAATTCTCTCCTTATACTAGATCGATATTACTTAGAAATTAAACACCTAATTTCCTAAATTAATAAAACATAATGTAAGACATTTTCAATAACTTGGATTTGATCTAAAAGACTTACAAAGCAAAGGAGATTAGGAAGACTCATTGGGCAATGCCATCATACCAATTGCTTATGAGCCTAAATTAATTCAAACAAGGGTTTGGTTTATTCTAACCACATCATAATATGCATTTACATTGGGCACTCTTTGGTTATATCAAATGGAAGCTAAATTTGACCAAAAACAACAAGATATATCTTTTTCTCATGAAAGCAAATTGATATATAGTCCAAATGATAGCATTGGTTCTTCTAATGCACATGTAAATCGTGATGATAAACATGTTATGCATGATTTACACTTATCCAACCATGATTCAAACAATGTAAAGATCCAACTTAAGATTACAAGGTATCATAACCAAATATACTAGAAAAAATAAAAAATCCAAAAATATCTTCAACTTTTACGTGTTCTATTAACTCCTTGGCATCTATGTTATTGGTTCCATGTTGGTATATGGCATATTATTAATTTATATATACATGCGTTTCACACATCATTTGAGTGTGATAAAAGCATATACATATACATGATATATTCCTATACAGATGTTGGGCCTTCCTTATGCTCATGTCATATAGACATTGGGAGCATTCAATTCTTTGATCTTGATATACACATAGGTTATACAGTTCTATGATCACTTTATATTATCATGATTGAGCTTATGTACTTATGCACGCCACTATTCATGTTTATATCTTTCATGATGTACTTGATATTTTTTGCTAACACGTATAGCTAGGGACTAGTATGATATGTTTATGTTGGTTGCTTAAACTTTATTTATGCACTTTTTTGAGTATCTTGTCTTGTTTGTGGAACATTTGAATATGCTCCATTGTTTGAGGCCCATGTGGCCTTATTTATTTATTTTAATATTTGCATATGTCATTGCTTGTTGTATAGACATTTAAATATGTCATTCATTGCTTTGTGGACATTTGATTAAGTAATGTCCCTTCGATTGTGCAACAATTGAACATGCCTCTTGTTTACGGTCTTCTTGGACCATTGTATTTTGATTTGTTGTTGAGTTTTATTGCATGTGTGTTTGATTGCTTGTTGAGATTATAATGTTACTCTCTAGACGTTGCCATGATCTATATCATGCATCTTAATACTTGATGTGATCACATTTTATATGCTTCAATGATATATCTACCTAGACATGCTTTTGATGCAGAGCATGTATAAAGAAAACATCTTGACCTTTGTTTCTTAATCCACTCTCCTTTGATAATGGTACTATACCAATTTTTTTGCAAAATTCTAGGCTTCAATTCTCTATTAGGAGGACTCAAATAGTTTATTAGTTCAAATAGGGTCCCTTTACCCTCTAAATTCCTTTTCATAACTATGTCAACACGTTTCAATACTCTCAAACACTTTTTAAGTTTCAATTCCATCCTTTACACATTTATGACCACTCCTCATATAACTCTTGTAGCCCTTCTTTGTTCCAAATCCTTTATCTACAGACAAGTACAAGTGTACTCTGACAAACTAATGACTATTACAAATACCCTTTATTGTGTTTTATTCCTTTACCAAGTCTTGACCTTCAACTCATAGCTAAGACTTCTTTTCAGACTCTCTTTAAGCCACTGTTTACACTTATTAGGCCTCTTTTTGCACTCAGAATCTTAAAACATAAAAAAATCATATTCAATGCCTCCACAAATCCCAAAATCTATTAACTCACTTCAAAATACAGTTTTCCATAAAATTTTGTCACTTTCTAATGGTTCAAACTCATTCTATGCATATTTTAATATCAAAACCCTAGACAGGGTTGCTCCAGTTTTGTCTCTGCCCAAGAACAATTAATAACTCACTGTGAATGTTAGGATTCATTAAAAAAATTCAAAGTTGGTTTGAAAGGTCTGTGTTCACCTATAACAAGTATTCCAATCATCAAATACTACTATATAGTCCACAGTCTAATAGTTTTATACCAAAATGCACATGACTATGTATAATAAATGACTGTTGTTAAGTCTGTCTTCAATTTTTGAAACCCAAATCACATTCTATATTAAAAAAGGTTAAAAAAACATTTCAATTACATCAACTACATTCACCACACCATTATATAACATTCACAACTCAAATCTTGAAACTTATCTTTTCAAGAATTCACTACATGGTCCACTTTACCAAGGTTCATTCTCAGGAAACATGGGTTTTCAACACATCTAACTAATACCACTCGATTTAAAACTATATATTATTTCATGGAGTTTAAATAACTCTCTAAAAATTGTATCCACCTTCCAAATATCTGTTACACCTTCCACATTCAGTCGGGAGAACACATAGGTTGTGTATAAAGAAATCAACACCCAAAAATAGGGTCTATGTACTACATCCCTGAGCATCACTGGTTTTATTAATATTAATTAAAAATATATACTTAAATACATTAAAAACACCTTCGAGGACATTTTTAATGACTGTTTGGTGTCATTTGATCATTTAACAAGCAAGACTCAATCTATAACTAGTCAATACTTTAAGAGCAGGGTTTGAGGAAACAATCTTTCTTTGATCAGAATTCTTATTTCGTATATCTTGGAGCATAAAGTCACTATATAAACACTTATTGCCTTCCAAAAAAGTTTTTAATTAATTTTCACAGTCAATCATTGATCATTAAAACATATACATTGTAAACAACAATCATCATTCAACCAACATGGTCTATACATGTTAAGCTTACAAAACAGGTTTCTCTCTTTTCTCAGTCTCTTTGACATTTATTTACAATCACACTTGCAATAAACCTAAATAAAACATATAATACAACTATTGAGATCATTATTTAATCAACATCTCACATGCAACCAATAATAATAGTGAATGACCCTAAACAGGGTTTGTGCAAATTCTTTATTCAGAAAAATAGAGTTTTCCATACTAAAACATTCTTTTTGTCTTTGTTCAAAAATTTGTCATTACATTATCCATTATAATGGATTCAACATGACCACATCAAAACTGACTTCTAGACACCTACAAATGTGCATGACTACTTTTAAAACTGTCCCATCAAGACATGTCTTTCCATATTGCATTTTCTTGATTATTAAGACTTCATGACATATAGAACCTTAACTAAGGGCTTATGACCATCAAGTGGAAATTTTTTATTATCTATAAACTCCTAGACATGTTAAAATATCTACCACCTTTACTAATTGCACCAAATTCCTTATACATGGCTTAATAATCATTCAAAAATTCAAATATTACTTTTGGTGGGAAACTCTAGAATTTGAATTCTATGCACCTTGTTAGGTGAATATTTTGTCGTCAACTAACTGATGACAAAATGGGTATATCAACCATAGTATAGAGAGATTTACACCACGAAAAGTATGGGTTTACCAGATCTGAACGAAGTAAATCTTTCCTCTCATCAAGGGGAGGTTCCCTATAAATACTTACGCGCTATATGTATATATAATCAAGCAGAAAATAACACATGGGGTGGTATGACAACATCTACCTCTCTTTTTTCAGAGGTAATGTACAAAGAACAAAAGAGAGAAATCTTGGTCTTTAGTTAACAACACTCCTCTTCTCTCAGGAATGGTATCAAACGGAGAGCAGGAGATCACCTGAAGTAACAAAGTTCACAAGAGCACTCACGTAAGCACAAAGTCTTATGTATCCTCCTCACCGATTCGGAACAAACACAAACGTAGAGTAAAACGAAGCACAAAGTCTCCGTCGAAAATTACAAAAGATAACTGAATCTGAAAGATAAAAATAGCTCAAAGTCTATCTTCTACCCTTTAAAAACGGCCTTAGATAATATAAACACACCCACTTTGCTTATTAAATCAGATAAATAAGATATTACCAGGAAAAAAGACATAAGAACTATTTTCTAAATAACACAGACAATCTCAACACAAAGTCTGAAATAACCTGCTTCTCATTCATTCAACAAAATATGATTCACAAGTTCGAGCACAAAGTCTAAAAAATTGCTTCAATTTTGGCAGAGTGTTTGCTCTCTATTTCTCCAAGATAATTTACAAATGAGGTCTCCACTATATATAAGGAGAAAATCCTCAAAAATTGAAAAATAATAAAATACAAAAATATCTCAGTCAAAGATGACTCATCTTTGACTTTGAGATATTTTTCCAAATATTTACATCTAATTACATTTTACAAAATTGCATGCACTTCTCACAAAATAGAAGTGCATAAGGAAAGAAGAAGAAAGAAGGGGAGAAATTCAGTTCTTGCTGCCATATTTTTTCATATGGGCATCGTACATAGTGATGGATGCTTGAATTCTTATGTTGTTTGGCACCACTGTGTTCTTGGAGACGATCTTAGCTGTGATCAATGCGTCTTTCAATGCTGTGATGACCTTAGCGTGACTAGTTAACCTGGATTTTAAATTTTTAAAGTTAACTGAGCGTCTAGAATACTATCCACAGAAGACATTGAGAATGATTTTTCTTCAAAATCTCTCCGAATCATCTCTTTGAAACTCTGAATCATTTCTTCTGTCGAAAGGAACTGATTGTCTTTAGAGGTTAGGTTGCATGACAACTCTTCTAGTTTATTCAGCAGGCTTAAGTCACTCTTCTCACTAGCCTTCTTGAAAGCTTTGAGATCATCAATTAGATCTTTGAGTACCTGAATTCTGAAGATCAGTGACTCCTTGATTTCAACATAAGAGTCCTTGCTGGAGATGACACCAATAGATATCAAGGTGCTTTTCTTCATATCCTTCATCTCATTCCATTTGCCAAGATCTTTTTTTGAAATATCAATCTCTTGAGAGATAAGGGAGACAAAGTCATCTAACTCTGCTTTTACTTTCCTCATCTTACCCATCTTTTTTGCAACCTCTGATAGCAAAAAAACTCCCTGAGTATGCATTCTTTCAATATAATCTTCCAAGACTTTTCCCTTCAAGTAAGTTTTTTCTGCTTTTTGAATCACTGGGTCATCCACGGAGAAGGCCTCTGGAGTTGCCGCTTCAGGGGGAAGAGTGAACCTTCTTATTACTGCTGTTAGCTGCTCTGTCTTAGCCTTGTAATAATCTTTCATCTCTTTCTCTCGGTCGAATTTCTGGACCATGATGTCCATAGCAGCCTGAAGATCGCTTTTCGCACCTTCGTGAGTAACTTTGCCAAGTTCAACACGAGAGATTGAATAATTGCTCATCTCGAAACCTTCAAGGGTTGCGTCTTGCGGAGGCCTGGCCATTTTCAAAAATTTCTGTCCTTTTTTTTGATCAATTTGGAGAGGATCTTTGGCCTCTTCAGAGCCTTAGCTTTCACCGGCACTATTTTGCCAAAGTCGAAGTCATCTGGAGAAATGTCCAACTTCTTTTTTTTGGGGGTGAATGCTGACATCCAGGGCGGGAGTAAAGTACCTATTGTGGCAATAGTTGTCTCAGCTGGTGTTACTGTGACAGCTTCTACACTGTTAGTGGTGACAGTAGTTGCAGTTGGAGTAACTGGTGAAACTACACCAACCACTGATTCTAGCTCTTGTGTAGGGCTTGCTACCAAGTTGAAGGAAGGAGATGATAAACTTGGAATGGACCCAGAAGAGTGAGGAGAACCTCCAAAAGCGCCTTGAGGATCGCCGAATATGACTCTGGAAGGAGAGGCGGCTACAGAAGAGGGAACACTGATCAGAGAGATAGGAGAAGAGGGTACCACAAGAGACTGGGAGGAGAAGGAGAGACGCTCCTGAGCGGTTGCGCTTCTTCCTATGAGAGCGAAAGTCCAGTGCTTGGTTGCCCTGACGGTCGATCATCAGTCTCCATTCGCTGGGCTGCCTGTGTCTGAAGACTCTACTCTTTGGTTACTTTTGCTGCCACTTCAGGTTCTTCTGTAGTCTTTGGTTTCTTAGACACAAAGATGATTCTAGGCTTGTGAGGCCTAAAAGGGGAATGTACATCACTTTTATTTTTGGTTCTGTTCTCAGCGTTCCTCTTCAACTCTGCTTGGTTTTCAACTTCTGATCTTGTGACAAATTCTTTCAAGACGATCCCTTTGGCTGCTAGCTAATCATTAGTGTTAGCCAATACTGGTTTGAATCTTTTTTCCAGAGAAGTCACCTCTTTCTGAGACCACTGAGTTGGAGGAAGAGGGGAGCCAACAACCTTTTCAGCTAGATATTTGTTATTTACGATGTTCTCGTTGTCGACCAAATTGGAGGGGATCTCTGCAAGTCTTAGATATTCAATCTAGTCTAGGGTCAGCCTGCAATAATTCATCTTTCTGATCTCTTCGACCGTCCTCAGGTCGATCCAGATATCTTCAATCATGGGCTCATGGAATTGAGTCTTTCCCCTGATTTTATCTTTGACTCCCCTATAGTCAAATTTATCTCTTCTTTTGAATGGTTTCAGAGTGACCATCTGCATTTCTATTTCCATGACTTTAGCTTTCGCTGCTGTTGCAATGAAATCCCTGCCAATCTCGATTGAAAACTTGAAATCCGGCTTCTTCAGCTCCATTTGTCTGGTATGCACGACAATCAGTTGTCGATAAAGTTCCATTAGTACCAACTTATCTGAAGGGAACTTGGGGAGCATGTAGGGTTAGCCTTGGTAAAAGTCGACCCGAAGATAGCAAAAAGTGGGAAATTGAAGGAACATACAGCCGTAATCATTGACCACTGTCCAGGCCTTGTCTGATCTCTCTTCTGCTCAAGCTGAGAGTCAAAGAGACATAAAAATCATTTACCCTTTTGAAGTGACGGGTCGATCCTTGCAGAGTCAGCTGAGTGTAATATGAGTACACTGGGGTTGTCTTTCTATCTCCCTCCGTGGTTAAGCCCAGAAAAGTTTGCATGGCGGCAGCTATATACACAAGGTACAAAGTCATATAAAACTTGTAAGAAGTCTGTACTTTGGTTAGCTGTTCATAGAGGGCGTTGCTGATCTACTCCCCTCAAAAGATAACCTGCTTGCCATGGAGGATGATCTTGATGAATAGATACATCCATTCATGAAACAGTGAAGAAGATGGGAGGCCTCGTACTCTGCTAAGAAGGGTGATCAAGTCACCAAATTCTTCAATGAAGTCACTCCTCGAAAATTTCCACGGCCATCTTGATAAGTTGGTCATGGGGGTCTTCAACCACTTGTAGTTCATGATTTTCTTTGCCCTCTCACGGTCTTTGTCGTATTCCTTATGGGCGTTCGCGAAGTCAATCTTGGTTACTTCGGTGGCTGGAGGGCACATGAAAACTTTATTGATGAATTTGGGGTCCAGCTGAATCACCATGTTGCCGCTGGCATCTGAGATCGCCCTGGTCTCTTTGTTGTAGAAGCGCGCACATTGGAGAACGAACTTAGTATGATGTGCTGCCACTGGAAACGCTGCCACCAGGTGGATGTTGCTCTCGCCGATCTTTTTTATTTTGGTGCTTGGATTTGTCGCCTTCGTTCAGGGTATGAATTCGACCATGTCCACGTGGCCAATCTCGGTGTCCCAGATGTCGTCGACATTTGAGGAGACCGATGTGAGCGGGAAGACGCCCTGATATTTGTACTTCATGGTCTTTACTTTTTTTGGAGACGCTTCAGTCATGGGAACTGATTTTGGTTGAATAGGTGTCGAGGAGTAAGAGTTCTCTAAAGGTGTTGCAGACATGATTACGAGATTTAGAGGAAAGTGGACGAAAGGAGAAAACACAATTTAAGTGATCATGGTCAATAGAGATTACTTAAAAACGCCGGGTTGAAAAAAATACCAAAAAATGAGGAAGAAATGGAAAGAAAAAGTTAACAGGGAAAATCTTCCGAATTTAAAAAAATTTAGGGGAGAGATGCATGAGCGGTAAAATTTGCCGCCCCTGCATGCTGGAATAAAAAAGATGCAAGGGTTGCGAATTTTGACGCCCTAGCAGGGATGACCTGCACGGGCGGTGAATTTCGCTGCCCTTGCAAGTTTAAAGAAGAAAGAGGTAGGGGCGGCGAAATTCATCGCCCCTGCAGGGAAGCCCTGCAGGGGCGACAAATTTTGCCGCCCTTGCAAGACAAAAAGGAAGGAAGTAGGGGCGGCGAAAATCACCGCCCCTGCATTAAAGAGTGAGTGTGGGCGGTGAATTTTGCCGCCTGCAAAGGTGATGAATGGGGTTTGGGGAAAAGCCGAGGCATAGGGCGGCGAAAAATGCCGCCCTTGGGGTTTTTGGGACAAAAATCGCGGGGGGGTACGGGCGACAAGATTTGCCGTCCGTGCGGGATTGATCAAAGCCGCAGGAAATAGAGAGGGACGACATTTTTAGCCATCCCAGCAGGATGAAAGGGTCCACTAAAACAATAAACAAACTGATGAAAAGAAAAAGAAATGCAAAAATGAGATCGACTTGGAAAGTCGCGCGCGCCACAAACTCGAATCTGCAAAAATGTGCTTCAAATTGCTCGTCAGATCATCCAGACGCGAAGTGCAAGAGGAGAGGAGGAAGCAATGCGAAGAAATGGGGTTCAAATTGGTTTATATGAGGTGAAAATCGACCCCAACAACCCACCGCATGCGGCAATAAATGTCGTGCACAAAAATTGAGGCATGCTCGGATGGCAAAATTTGCCACCCTTGCATGTCCTGGTGGGTCTAAATGCAGGGGCGGCAAATTTTGCCGCCCTTGCAAGTTAAAATTCAAGGGCAAAAAATTTTGCCGCCCTTGCAGGAAAAACGCAGGGGCGGCAAATTTTGCTGCCCTTGCTTTTTAAGGGTCAAAATGCACTGGCGGCAAAATTTGCCGTCCGTGCACAAAAGAAGAAAAGACCAACTTTGGAAGAGGCAGTCTGGGATAGGGGTTCCTCAGTGGCAACGAGATCGTGGTCATTCTTACGTTCCTAGGCCAAGATGAGAACGAATTCAAAACTCATCTCAAAAAATGAATTTAGAGAGACGAAACGGACAAGTTTCGTAGGGGGATGTTCTCAAAAATGGGCTAATCCGATTTTTGGAAACAACACACCTATGGAGAATCTAGTCTCCACAAATGAAATTTATAAGACCTCTATCACTTATAAAAAATCTAATAAACCAACTTAAGACCAAAAATGGATTAACTTAGGGTCATTATGGGATGCCCCTGCATCAGCTTTTCCTATACACTACATGATACATTCATAGTTTACATGGTTATCTTATCATTTTGAGGTCAGGTAACTATCAGCTTCTACTTTTCATCACCTCAAAATGGGGGAATATTAGTTGGGGCATGCCATAGAGGCATGGCTTCCACATTCTTCATAGATTTAGATTGTAGTAGGTGCATGTTTTAGAAACATGTTATCCACATTTGTCATAATTTTAGATATACAGTGGGGCCATGTTTTGGAAACAGGTTCTCTAAACTTACACCCATTTTAAGTTTTAGATTATAGTGAGAGCATGTTATGGAAACATGTTCTTCACACTTACACAGTAAAAAAATTGAGCAGATTCACAATTATATGATTCATATACACAGTTTTGGTAGAATTGTATACATTAGTATCATATTTATACCCAAGTTTTAGTATGAGACATACATAAGGTGCATATGTTATTTAATGATCAATTAAATTATAAACTCAAATCAAATTTCATATTTCAAACACTTCTATGGACTTTAGCTCACCAAGTTGGATTGTATTAAGCTAATCTACTGTACGAGTTGATTCATTTTTGGTATGGTTAAGGTGATTAAATCACTTAATCTTATCAAGTTTATAGGTTGGACTTGATTACATCATCCAACCTCTCTAGATTTTTGGTGTGAGTTGACTTGGTTCACTCACTTTTACTAGGTTATAAGTATGATTGGGTTGCATGGTTGAGTTAATCTCAACTATCGGGTGGAAACTCACCTTTTCTACAAGGTTGAAGGCAAGTTTTGTCCTTCAATATTTTTATATTTATTCACTTTCTATATTTATATTTGTCCTACTGTGAACACTAATGTTTCATAATGATACATATTTTCAAATCAAGTTACCAAAATGCAAGGTAGTTGCATCAATACCCGTGTACTCGTAAACCTTGCTCTTTCAATTTCAATCATTTCAATGCTTTTTATTTAAAATTATATGTATTGATTATATTTTGTAACATTCTCTTTGTTGTAGGTTAGTCACCAACAAAGCATTTAAGTTGGGCTCTCACACAAGAAAAGTCTGTTATACACACCTAGGTACACATTTCTTTTCCTTTAAACTAGCAATTTTATCACTAGATTAAGGGGGAGTGTAGACACTATTTATAAATTATATAACACTTTAGTCTTGTACACTTGAAAAATATGGACCTTGGTTGTTCCTCTCAGTCGTAGAATTTTCCCACTATGTAAAGGATCATATCTATTATCTCTTTATTCTCATTGCTTATCTCTTAGTATGACCAATGTTATTCTAATGACCATTTTTTTTTTATTGCTTAGAATTCTATAAACCTGCTTATCTTCTATCTTTGTAAGTTCTGGACCTATGCCTATTTTCCAATTGTCCAGACACATGTGTCCCAGTTAGATGCCTACGTTGATGCAAGTATCCCCTATCATAAACCTAACAACTCACAAGAAAACTTACCGAAAACACTCAATCAAGCATTCAAGTGAATAAATCTTCCCTATTCTTTATTATTTCAATATCAGTCACAGGGAAAACCCATCTACAAATTTGAATTACTGAAGGAGTAGCCCATGAGTCATATTTTCTAAGTTATAAATTATGTCACTATTGTACTTTCTTTCCACATATTTCACCCTTATGCACACATAATTCAACACATTAAGTGAGAACTACATCAGTATGAGGCCCTTTTTAGAGCAGTGGGTATGTAGGTAACACCTACTAATAAATGTGTATTTAAGGTTATATCGATACATGAGCCCACTAACCCATTTTTTCCAAGGTCACTATGAAAATGAAGAACTAGGATTTTTCTATTTGATCAGGAGTGATAGCCTATGATCCAAATTTGAGCACACTAGAGAGAATATGACATAAAATCTAGGATATTTTAGGTAGTTGCATCTAGATTCAATAGGTATTCCATATTGAAAACTTGCATCTAAGTTAGATAGAAGCATCAATGCACTGTCCAAGGTTGGTGCAAGTGTTCGAGGCCACAAAGGTCAAATTTATATAATTTAACGACTAGTCTAGAATCTAGATCTTGTCTATTTCCAGCTTATTCCACATCAGATCCATATGTGCATAATAAACCTGCTAAGTCCTCTTATTTCCCATTTATTTGAATATCAATCACTAGTTTTACTTACCATCTATAACATATTTCAATATTTAAATTTAGAATATTATTTATCTAAATTTGTAATAAATAGGCCTGTTATAGGGATAATTTATCATCCTTGTGCCCTAGGTTATTCCTACCCCTTTTACCATAGATCTCTTAATCTAGATTTTAGTGTTAAATAAAGATATCAACTTTAGCTCTTATAAGTGCCCCATGCCCATTAGACCACAACTCCTTGAACATGGTAAAAGATTCAATACTCACACTATTAAAGCTCCTAGGATGTAATATCCCTTTAAAACATTCATTTTGTGTTAAAAAATGGTAGATTGGCCATGATTTTAATTTTTAATGGAACCTTATAAATTATGTAAAAAAAATAGACTAAGATAACACTCAATATGTACCATGAGATATCTATACTCCCTTCTTTTCCTTTTTACCAGATTCTCTATGTTTACCTATGCTCTCTTTCTACCTAGCCTACCTCTCTTTTATAACATTTTGAACCCATAATGTCATTCATAGAATTATAGGTCATCTGTCATGATTAAATTAAACTTAAGCTTCAAAATAATAAAAAAATCATACAAATAATCCTCCATGAATACATCTATTTTCATGTAAAAATCAATGATAGCAACTGTAGTCATATAAAATGTCACCTTAGTGCAATGAGTGTCACTTAAGACCACATATCCCTAACTTAGCCCTAGACCTATCTTAGGGCATATTTTAACCCTTATCTAGATTTTGTGTAGGTATTACACATCCCTATACATTTTAAAATCATTCTCAGACCTTCCCCTAGGGATCCAAGCCCCTAGTGCCCTAGGTTCTTCCAAATGGATACTAGCACATTCCCCACTAGTGACCAATGGAATGTGCTAGCATCCAAGTGCAAGAACCTAGGGCACTATGGGCTTAGATCCCTAGGGGAAGGTTTGGGATTGATTTTAGAATGTCTAGGGATGTGTAATACCTACATTAAATCTAGATAAGGGTTGAAAGAGGCCTTAAAATAGGTTTAGGGCTAAGCTAAGGATATGTGGTCTCAAGTGACACTCATTGCACTCAGGTGACATTTTATAGGACCATGTTAGTGTCCCTTACCTAATTTCAACACCAACAAATATATTTTCAATTCCTAAGACACCTAAGGTCAACCTAGACCTATTTAACACTTTGCACAAGCACCAAATCAGTATAAATACATTACTTTTATCCCTTTATCCACTAGATGAAAATCATATACAAATACAAACAAACAAGTGTAAAACAAGTTGTGCAAAATCAAGGTAATTGATTCCTCTTCTACCCTACTTATGCATAAAACCATATACAACCATCTTAAGATTAAATTAACAAATTTCCAATCTTAGGCCTCACTCAAAGCATTGAATCTGACATTCATACTAGTATCACTTACACTTGCACTAAAACTTTGATTGGGAGAACTACATCGGGCCTTATCCCCTCTCGAGGTATTGGTATGTAGGCAACTCTCAACACAATGGGGTGTGGAGGACGTCCAGCCTACCCCACTAACTCTTTTTTCTCATGGCGTCCATTCAAACCCTTACAAGCATGAAAACCTAGGGTTTTATAGGAAAACAAAGCTACACAAAAAGTATTGATGACACAAAATCATTGGATCAGAGCTAGAACAAGCCTGCTCTATAAAACTCAAAAATCATTTATAGATATTTTGAGTGGGACACTAGCAAACTACCTTGGACACTAGCATACCACACTACTATCTAGGGAACCTTGCTACTATCCTATATGAATTTTTACACCTGGATCTTATTTACGACACCTTGATAAGGTTTTGTGCCAGTTTTCAGCCTCTAGATCATCCATCTTAGTTTACAACTAAGTATTTATTGTGTGTCATTCATTACTATTTTCAAAAATACCATATTAGGTTGATTCTTGCATAAATAAATGGTTGTATTTATTGCATATTTATTTCCTGATTTAATGTTCCAACCCTTTAACAACCAAAGATTTACATATACTAAATCCTAAAAATTTGAATGATTTGGTGAACCTAACTTACTTCAAACAATGCCCAAAAACGCTAGCCTTGGATGCTATTAGGGTTTCTATCCTTTTGTTTCCTATTTTTAGTGGTCATGTTAGCCATTTTAAACTTGATATATTATACTCTAATAAACCTCTTCCAAATCACATTATCAAATTTCATGGATTAAGAAGATTATTTTCATCTTTCTCATCTCCAGGAGGGTGATAGATATTTTTCATCTAACTAGGTCCATGTTATCACTCCTTATTTGGTGAATCTGTCTTACTTAAAATAGGTCCAAAAAACACTAACACTATATGCTATTAGGGTTTATATCCTTTTGTTTCCTATTTTTAGTGGTTATGTTAGGGTTTTCATACCTAATATATTCTACCTTAGCATCCGTCTTCCAAGTCACATTGCCAAATTTCATGGATAAAGAAGATTCTTTTCCTCCTCCTTATGTCTAGGAGGGTGATATGTAGTTTCCCTCTAACCAAGTCCATGCTATCTCCCTCAAAGAGGTAAGGTAGTATATACTACTATTTTAAATGTTTATACTCAACCTACACATCTTTCAAACCCTTCCTTTCCCATATATCCCATTCAAGATGTGTGGTTGCATGTTCAATCAAAAGTAATTAGGGTTTACAATTGTGATACTTTAAGGGATGAAATTATCAGTACAAGAATTATAATTTTAGAATTGCAAAATCAAAATTTGCTATTACATGAAAATATTACAGTATTGGAAAATTATATTACAAGACAAAATCTTCCAGGGCACACTAGTGGCAATCATGTATATGAATCTTCACATAGTCAATTTGTGGTAAACAATGTTATATATCAAAAAAAAAATCACAACAAAGTGAATCTACAAATAATGATTAAAAAATTATTGAAAGATCAAATAAAAGTCCAAGTGAGACTTTAAAGCAAATTATTAAAGCTAAGTTGATCAGCCTACCTCCTCTACATCTAGTGAGGAGATCCAAATATTATTATGAATACCATAGAATGCATGGTCATCACACAGATAAATGCTTGGCATTAAAAAAGTATATACAACACATCATTGATAACGAGGAACCTATGTGTAATGGGAAATGCAACTGATCTATAAATCAATCATATTTCAGAGAAGATAAATCTTACTTACACTTCTGATTATGGATACATTAGATTTTATGGGTCATGACCAAGATGGATCCATAAGACTTAGCCAAGGGATATTTTACCACAATAATGTCACTAGAGAGGGTTCCAAAGCCTCCAATCAATCAAAACTATGTAATAACCCTAACTAGGTCTTATGTTTTCATATTCACTAAACTAATAACAAGTAAAGTAAAGTCTAATCTAGTGCTCACCAAAGTTTATGGTATAAATGGGGTAATAAATATTAAAAGTAAACATGCATATAAGACATATACTCATGTCAATGTATACATATTCCTAATGCATGGGAGAGAAGTATACAAATGCATATTTATCTAATCTTATAAAAGAGGAACAAAGTAGGAATACTTACCTTTGAAGATGAACCCATCAAGCCTCAATCTCTTCCTTAGCCAAGGTGATTCGTAAGAGGTTGTTGTGGTATGTATGGATGACAATGATAAATCAGTTCTAGGATACACAACCTATCAATACATCTAAAATACTTCTCCATAAGACAAGATTCATATCTCCGAAGAAAGTATGAAACCCTAAGTTATGCTCATCATGTAGAATGATGGATAAGTAGATGCATAATATATATATCTTCTTCTTTTCTTTTAAAAATGATGAAATGGATGTGTGTATATAAACGGATCTAACCCTAGTCCTTTTCAAAAGTTTAGGTCGACAAGGTCAACCCAATTGACCTTGTATCATTATTGATAAAAATAAATTAGGTCACATTCTTGGTCAACCAGGGGCTAACCTAGACCCTAAATAAATTTCAACAATTAGAGTACAAGGTGGATGGGGATGACAGTGTAACGTAAACCATCAAAAAGGATTTTAAGCTAGGGAAGGGATAATGAAGGTAGAAAATGACTAGAGGAGGGTGAAAAATAGGAGTCAAAGCTTAGGGTAATGTTTTTAGGAGATGGGTGTGTAGATAGCAAGTGGTAGTATAGGGACAATAATCATGCAAAGCACCAATGGTCTACCCACTCCCTTCTCAGTACACTCTTTAAGGCATGCGCTTAGAGAGATTAAGACTCGATGGGTTCTTTCAAAAGAGAAAGCATCAATAATTGATAAAGTTTTGAAATATTATGTGTATACATATACTCCACTAGAAGCTCATCATGTGTCACTTAGGTGCAACACTAGATGGTACTTTGGGAAAAGAACATAACAACACACAATGGTAAAGCTAAATAAATTAAAATAAGGAGAAACTAACATAAAATTAAAGGACATAATTGAAAAACACATAAATTTACTTACCATAGTGTTGTCGATAAAGAAGGAGATGCAATAAATGTGAAGGTTGTCAATGTAGAGAACATTAGGTGAACCTGAAGAGATTAATGAAAAAGAGCAAAACATATTTTGTGATATATACATATAATAAGTCAAAAGATTCTCTATGATGTCAGGATTCCAGAACATTTTATAATTTAGAAAAATAGCTAGTATAGATAAATATATGATCAAAATATGAAATTAGATAATAAATATTTGAAAAGTAAATAATTTTGAATAGTAAATATAAATAGGGTGAAAAATAATTCATTTGTTATTTTTACTATTATGTAAAAATAGAGCTTTGAGAAACCTAGTTGGAGACCAAAGAACTATCATAGTGAGGAGACAACATCTGAAATAGGGAGGATGCATAGCGGCCGCACCGAGTGCAACATGAGTAAGCAACTAAAATTTTCAAAATTTTGAATATTTTGGTTTGAAATTGAGTGAAATATAAAAAATTGATTGGTAGGAAATATATAGGCACCAAACTAAACCTTAGGAAAATTTTAGGTACACTAGGGGTATAACAAGGTATTGGGTAAGAATAAGTCAAACCAATAAATGCCTAAGACATTTATTGTAAATGGTCAAAAAATCACTGCTATGGATGAACAGAGTCAACTTGGTCGACTTAGTCCTTAAGGTGAGGGAGAGAGATAAGGTCGACTACATAGTAGTGGGTCAATTTAGTTTGCTAAGAGGGAGATTTAGTCTTACACTACAACTCATAAAGGGAACACCAATGATGTGGAAATAATGGGAAAAATATGTTAAAGGGGATGTTTGGAATGCAATTTATGAGGAAGGCCTAGTCCTATACAAGGTCTTACACTACAACTTACAAATGGAAACCCTAGGGGAAGTGACCAGTGAACAAAACAATATTTCTGAAGGGGAAATATTATAATTATATGAAATGAAAGAGGGAATTTAAAAATCATTATGTAGGCATCTTTGAAAAGGCCTTAGGAAATATAAGGCACACTAAGGACATAAAAAGACACTAAATGACTAGTGACCATCAATATACAAAGGATACCCATTCATAGTAAGGATAAAGTTGTATAAAGATCGAATTACGTTGGTTGTTTAAACAAAACAAAGTAAAATGGACCTACTTTCCCATAATGTGTTCCCTATTCCTCAAGACTTATTACAAAGCCATCGGTCTATTACGAAGATTGGGTACTTATGTGAGAAAGTAGGTAACACTATTTTTTTTAATTCTCCTTTCCCAATGTACTGACCTAATATACCCCAATGGACCTCAACTCTATCATGAGGCTAGATATGGAGTTTGAGCTTTAGTTATAAAAAGAATAAGTGCTTTGAATCACATCTTTTAGTGTGATTTGACTTTTGGAATTTTGAATGTTTCCTTTTAGATCATTGTCTTTTGTTAAAATGATCTGGGTTTTAAATTTTTATGGCTTTTAAGATTCCTCCTCCATATAGATTTGGAATGACCAATCATGAGAGTGATATACACAAATGAGATTTAGAATTTGGCTTAAAGGAAGCTAAGTATCCAAAGACATGATTGACTAAAACACGTAGGCTTACGTATGAATCAACATGTTATCTCAAGTTTTAACCATGTGTATGCTTAGTTTATGAAAGTAAATAATGGGAATAAATAGATATCCAAGATGATCTGGTAAAATGAGATTATAATGAGAGGACTTGTTTGCTAACTGATCACATGGTAAAGAAGGAATGACTTAGGGGAGCAAGTTTTGTATAACCAAGTCAAAATAATGATTATCTGTGTTATAGAGATAAGGTAGGAAACAATCATGAGAAATGAGTAAGACATTCATGGAAATAAATGAACTAAAAAATCATGTAATCATGAAAAGAACCATAAGATATCATAAGGAAAGAAAATGACACCATAGACAACATGGAATGTGAGATATAAATAACCATATAAGATAAATGATAATTTGACATAGTTTCAAATGATATAAAGTAGATAAATATACACTTAGAGCACACGTCTAATCAAAAATGAAGAAAAAAGTGAAGGAAAACTATGTTGTGTTCATAAATATTGGTAAATATATCAATACGCATTATCCATAACATCTGATAAATCTTTGTGAAGCTGGACTCTAACTACAATGAGGGTCTCATCGATCTTTAGAGAAATCTGGGAAAATACCTCTCATTGAATCTCCTTGATATAAAATGTATACATACCTGAAGGATTGTGCTCATGAGGGCTATCATGCATGGGATACTTAGGAGAATGAATACGAGTGGAATCTAGGGGACATGAAGGAGTCACCAATGGAGAAGGGGCCACAGGTGAAGGAAGATCCATAGGTGGAGGGATCACATATAGAGGAACCATAGGTGAGGGAACCACAATTGGGGGAACCATAGGTGGAGGAACCACAGGTGGGGGAACCACAGGTGGAATAACCATAAGGGAAAAAGTGGCCACTGGTGGGGGAACCATAAGGTAAGAAGGGGAAGCCTTATTTCATGGGTGACCTATAAGAGGTGGATAACATGCATAGGAATGGTCATAAGGTGATCCTGGAGATGTTACTGGAGGATGCAACAACAATTGGTGTGATGGGTACCATATTAGTGCCATAACCAATAGACCTCTCCATATTTGGGAATATATTTAGGTAATACTCTTGAGGGAGGTATAGCCTTATCTATATGCTGAGAAAGAGTAGGACATAAGGTGTCTATATATTGTCGAAGCTTACAACAATAGTGGAGGAATTATTGTTTGTGCCATGGAAGCAAAAAATACACTTGTTAGTAGACTTTGTGGGTATACTAATAGAGGGAGTGGAAGAAAAATTTGGGGAATGCTGGTATAATTTACAATCTCTAGTCCAATGACTAATAAAATCTATGAATGTCACAATATGACTGATCCACCCATTGGGCAAGTAGATGAACAAGCTGCGATAAAGGAAGTAGGCCATCTCCAATGGGAGGTGAGGTTGGTGGAGAGAATAGACAAGGCTTGATAGAAGGAGAAATAGGATTAGAAGGAGGAAGAGACTCAACTAAAGGGAGAGTGGGAATATGATTTGGACTAGCTCAGCTAAGGGAGGAACAAGATGCATGGAGTGTTGAAGGATAATATCAAGCATTTCAAGGACAAGTCAGCTATAGGGATTTTGGTATCTAATGAAGTGATAGGGACTAGTCATAGCATGATCCATAAGCATGTTCCTAATAGGTTATTTGAAAACTGGAGGAATAATGTTAAAAATAGGAACTATATAAGACAACATTCGTTAAGATAAATGAAAAGACTAAAACAAATAAAAATGATAATAAAGGATCTTAACATCTTGAGCCTAAACAATACCTCCTAGAAATGAGTTATCTTAGGTATAACCACCACCATAGTCAGGTGTATGAAGATCAATTATGCAATTATGGATGACCTTTCCAATGGAGGTGGCATGATGAGTAGAGTGTTGAGTCTTAGTTAAGACTACAAGTATATCATCACTAGGTGGTTAACGAGAATGCGGCTTCAGAGAAGGTGAAAGCTTGGAAATGAGATGAGGAGAGAGATCAAGAGTTTTTATCTTGAGGGTGATATCATTAGGCCCATCATCATCATAATTGAAGAGGCTATGTGGTATATTCCTGATGAGTTTAGGGTGATCATGGTAACCTCGCATAGAGTGGACAGGGAAATTAAAATGTTAAGATTCTTGAAATGGAATACTCAGTAAGGGTTCAAGGGTTAGAATTTTGAATACACTATGGTCTTAGAATTATTCAAAATTTTAAGGGTTAGTATCACCTTGAATCCTATAGCATGCACCGTATGATGTAACTTGACACATTGGTAAGTAGAAGAGGTGACAAATTTCATGCAATGAGTCCATGGTCTACCAAGCAAGATATTATAAGAGAGAGGAAAATTGAAGATCATAACCTTCACTTGAACAGTGATAGATGGATGGTGATAGGGAGCCACACACAACCTAAAGGAGGTATTTGCCTTTGGTCATAGCCTTGACTACATGTGAACTTAAGATTACATTCAGAGTATCTAAAGGTTTTAATTAAGTTGAGGGAGGAAACATAAATATTTGAACCCTCATCAATCTAGTCATGTTTGACTTAGATGTCACTGATTTGGATGCTTATAAAGAGGGGAGGATCATCCACATGAAGCAAAATCTCATCTAGAATTATAGAATCAATGGGGAATTTGAGAGAGAGAGGTGTCCATTATTTTGACATGTACAAACATCTCTTCACACTATTGTAAGATGCTATCTTCTGACCCAAATAAGGTAGATTCACATCCTATTAGGGGAGGACAAGGGATGTTCATTTCAAATAGAAGTTCATAAGGTTGTTATGATGATGTAGAGAAGTTTGCATGAGTTCAAGAAATGGAATTTGAGATGGGAGATTAGTAATATCCGTGATAGGATACTATTCATCATAACCCATGAAGGGATTGTTGGATAGAAGGGTGTAGTGTTGGAGGAGTTTCTCGAAAGTAGGAACAAAGGTGCATGTAAATTTGTGTTTATGGGATGTGGGAAATTTAATTAGGGGACAAGGTAGTTGATTATTGTGAGAGGATGAGGTAGTTGATGTAGGTTGAGTTTGTGATATATTTGAAGAAGTGGTGTTATAAGGTTGAATACCATTGGTGAGGGGTAAATAGGTTGGAGAAATTGTATAAATGGTACGAGAGGTGTTATCTAATGGAGGTGTTAGAATTGGTTCATCAAAAGAGATAAGGTCCTCTTCCCCCAACTCTATTAGGTGAGTTAGAGAATAATCTTGGATAACATAGAAATTGTGAGATGATTGGTGCATGTGGATGGGATGAGAATCAATTAAGGCAACTACCTTTGCATATTAGTCATGTTGACCAAATTCTCTTTGAGAGTTAGGTCTATAAGACTACCAACATTATTGGTGGAAGGGGTAGGCTTATCATTATTGTCTTGATGATTTGGAAGAGGGTCTTTGTAAATGGCCAATGAACATTAGCCTGGTTCAAAGCTTGATTTTTAGTTTGTGTTTCATGATATTTGAAGGCAATTTCATAGGCTTGTTGACATTTATTAATGAGGGAATTGTGGTCAAAATTAGGACCAAGAAGAAAATCCATGGACAAGTTACGTAATTGCCTACAAATATCATAAGAGTGACCCCAACTAGCATGAAACCAACATAATTTATTGGGATCATACCATGATTTCGTAGGATGAGTAGGATCAAGTTCTCATGGAAAATGCCTTGGTAGATGTTTTTGGAGTTTTTCCAAGGATAAAGGCTTATGAACATTGATCTTGTTTGTTGGAGAAAAGTGAGGATTAAGGATGTGGTTTAAAGGGGAAGTTTGTTTTGGAGCATGGTTAGGAGCAATAACTTGAATATTATGAATGGTATTATAGGAATCAATGACACCATCATTAGTATCATGTTCATTTTTATTTTTGATGAGCATGTGAGTGCCCATAAGAGGTTGGGATGGCTCAAACTAATGCATGAGGAAATCTTGGCTCTTGGCTTGGTCGATGGCCTCTTATAAAGTTCATGGAGAGAGAGTTTGGACCTAGTATTGTAACTTAGGATAGAGAGAATTGGTTAATAGATGAAATAGGTTATCATATTGCATTTTATGTTCACACTTGTTAGATAAGGTTTTTCACTGTTTGATGAAATTTTATGCAGTTTTCACCTCAAGTTGCTTGCAATTAATAAAATGAGACAAGGTATTGTCAAAGAGGTCACTAGTTTGAAAATATTAAACTAGAGTATCAATGAGATCTTCCAAACTAGTGATGGAATGAGATTTGAGTTGGTTAGACCAGTCTAAAGCATCTCCAGGGAGGGTTTTCACTAAAATCTTGGTAGCAAAAAAAGTGTTTAACTTGACCCAATCTTTGTATAGATTTTTAAATGTTTTAAGTGTAAGGTAGAATCAATTGACCCATTGTAGATAATGGTAGGGGTGATACCTCCTATACCTATGTTAGTAATTTGAGCTATAAGAGGTTTGTTTTGAAGATGTTTAATTATTTTGTTAACAAGAGGTGGTTAAGGAATGAGATTTCCATGGGAATCCCTAAGGGGGGGTTGGGGGTAATTTTGGTTGTGCGCTCCCCATGAAGCCTATTAAGGGTGATTTTGGAGATGAATAAGGTGATTTTGTATTTGCATCCTCTGGTCAACATTATTATCTTGGAAATCATTCATTTGGTTAAGAGTTTACAATAAAAGTTGATGGGTTTCAGTGGTGTTATTCACAACATGCAAAGCATTAGCATTGGTATTAGTGGTTTGGGTACCATTGTGAGTAGTAACATGCATGTTATTAGTATATTGAGAGGTATTGTTAAAAAACTAGGCACTAGTGGCATGATTAGGTTAGGCTGCAAAAGATGCACTAGTAGAAGGATTAGAATAATAAACACTAGTGGCATGATTACCATCGGTAGCAAATGATGCACTAGTGGAGGAATTGAGAAGAGTGGGTCCTAGACAAGGCCTACTAGATGTTGAACCTACCATGTTAGTAGAGAAACTTGGCATGTGATATAGTGGAATATTATGAATTCCCAAGAGTTGGTCTAGGAGTCATGAATATGAGTTAAATTTGAATTTGAAGCTTTCTCGCCTTGTTCCCAAGTTGAATTTTCAAACTTGTAAGAAAAAATTGTGAGTGTTTTAGGTGGTCCAAATGAAGGATTAAAGATATGTAATGGTGAAATAATGTTTTAAATAGACCTATAAGGTATATTAAGGGTCCTAAGATGATGTTTAGTCATTATGTCTAGTTGGAAGTGTGAGGTGGTAGTTTTGGTTCACCACCCTACGTGGGTTTTAGAGTTATTGGGAGTTTATTGATTCAAGAAACCTTTATAGGTCTTGTCTAAGAGTTTTGATCATTTATAAATGAGATATATAGAATTTTTAGTCTTTAGGAAGGGCAATGTGTGAAGAAACATGGCAAACATGTTTGAATATGAAAGAAGGTTTGCCAAACATATGCATGACTGTAAATCATCTTGGTAATGAACTAAAGCTTCATTTGAATTCAATAGAAATGGACATGTTGAGTCCAATAAGTGATTGATATATTTTACATGATAATTAGTCACTTTCAGACTTGAGATTTAGAATATTCATACTCTGTATTATGTTCAAATAATGTGTTTAAGAATAAGAAGGTACGAGTTTATGGTAATGGACTTGAATAAGAATGTTTTTAAAAGAATAACATATTTTGATAAGTTCCTTGTTGTTTGAAGTGATTAACATATTGATTTTCACATTGATTCAAGTGATTTGAGTTTCAATCTAACCAATAACCCTTGTTTACTATTGGAAAGGAAGTTGCATAAACCTTGTTTTGTACATTTCCCTTAGTATGCAGACTGTGTGTCATTATTAAGAGTTAAAAGACATTGAAGTGATTTGTCCCCAAGTATTTGAAATTATATGTGAGGATTTTTTTGTATATAAAAGGTCCTTAAACCATCAATAAGTCATTTATTTATAAAACAATTATGTGATAACCCTGCTTTCCTGTAGCAGGCTACCATTTGATACTATGTATTCAATCCAAAGGAGAAGAAGTGACTTGGAATTGATTTATAAGTCCCATGAGGTATTTAGGTAAGTGATATTTAATGTTTTTGGAGGTTTAATTATCATCTTTTTGTCATTTGTTTTCTATTTATTCCATTGTTTAGAGCAAAGACCTGTAGCTTGTCAATCTTTTGATATAATCAAGTGCAAATTATGTTGGAACATATGATAAAGAATGGATTAGTGTTGAATAAGGATTTAAGTACATTACCAAGGTAAATACAGACCTAATTAAAGTGATTTGGGTTTTTTAAACCCAATATAACAAAAAATATGCCTTTTAATATGCTCTCGGCCTTCATAGTGGCCTAAAAACCCTAAATTTAGGGTTTGGAGTATAAAAGGAGTTGTAACCATCCAAATGTCAAAAAAAATTATAGTATTGTCAATTTAAATGTGATATAAATTATTTTTATGGTTTCAGAGGTATATGGACCAATATGTATGGATTATTGAGGATTGAGATGGAATAGGCTTAGAAGAAGGGATAGTTGAATAGGCCAAAGAAGAAAAGGGTATGTGTGTGAAGATTGAGATTGAAAAAAGGGTTTAATAATATGTATGAGGATAATGGGTATCCAAAAAGGTCCATATTTTGACTGGTTTGACCATATATTTCTTAGAGTAAGGAGGTTAGTCCATTAGGAGGGCTAATTAAAGGAGCCAAATAAGCTTACAGGTACTAAATTTTTTAAAGGAACCTAACCTAATTTTTTTGTGAAGTATAATAATGGTAAATGGTACTCAAACATGTATTTTTTTTTCCTAAATGAGTTTATTTAAGAGATAGAACAAATGATTTGCATTGAAAGAGGGCTAGTAGGCTTTGAAGGCAAGAAGTTGAATATTGAGTGAAAGGCAAGGTGTTGAATGATGGAATTAGTTTGAGATGGTCTAAAATATTGTTTTAGATTTATTTAAGTGTTTTAGAACTTGTATTATGTAGGTTTTTATGTTTTGGTCCATTGGGATAAGGTAGGCCTAATTTGACTAAGGAAGCTTTGCAAGTTTGCAAGCAAAGTGAAAAAGAATTACAAGCCGAGGGAAAAGATCTACATCAGCATGGAGGTATAATAAATCAAGGAAGAGGATGTAAGAGTATGATAAGGGGTCAAAAGAGAAGAAAGAGGTTAAGAGGTGAAGAAACTATTGCCCCCCAATCTGTATGAGAATGTGGGGGAAGGTGAATGGGGTTCTTTTGTTTGACCACTTATCATAAGGTGATAAATAGTAGAAGGTACTTTTAATCGATGTTGAAGAAATTTATTAATGAAGAAAAGAATTTATAGATTATACTTTAATTAAGGCTGATATTGTAAGGAGAATAGAGGATTACGAATTAAACGGGAATGAGGAGTCCCAAATTTATAGTGTAAGTGGCCACATGCACATTATTGGTGTCTAATTTAGGAGCCACAAGATATTTATGGGAAAACCTATTAGGATTGGTAAAGTTCATCATATCTATTTTTTTCAACTCTGTATTATCCTCAAACATGATGTTCACGATGAAAGAGAAAGGTTAAGAAGGACAAAGATGATGCAAAGACAAAGCTAGCAAATAGGATACAGAGTCGTGTAGGTCGACTATGTTATGTAACCCAATAGGAAAATAAGAATACAAAGTATTCAGGGCTACTATGTACTACTAGATAGAGAATTGAATGGGTGAATAAGAAGACATAGTCATATAGGTCGATTGTGTACTGATGGCAGGAAGGAAAAATACAGTCTATAAGAGATTGTATTAACTATAATGATAGTGCTCTAAAATAAGATAATTTTTTTTAAAGATAATTGAATAAAAAATGAAAGCAAACACACAAACAGTTGCATCAATGTCATTGATCCAATCGGGGTACACATTACAAAACCTCGCACCAATGTTATCTAATGCAAGTTTTTACAATACAACATGCAATGATAATAGAGCAAACAATCAATTTGAAAAGTAAATGCTAACTAAGTGGTCACTCTAAGTGTTATTTATTATATGGAAACTTTGATTTTATTGTGACAGGAGAGTTTACTGAAATAGGGAATTAGAAAGACAATCTATGTATGGTTTCAAGACATTTGGGCTTAAAGAGATCTATGTTGGCAATGGCACTTGCTTGGTATTGGGGCCTACCCCATCACTTTACAATATCACAATAAGAAGGGTGTCGGGTGCTTTACCAATATATACCATTAACCATATATTTATACTTGGCTAGAAAACCAAGCCGACTTCTCCCTTAGTGATGAAATTCAAGTAGGTAGGCCTTATAAAGACAAATGTTTAAATGTATTTTGAATGTTATTTGGCTTGGTGGTGTGTGTAAAAGATTAAAATAGTGTAAATAAAATGGTAATTTGAAAAACCACCTATTTATACTATGTGAGTTACTCTAAGCATGTAAACAGTTGAAAATAAAATGTGAATTAATTACTTGCAAATAATTATTAATTCTTTGATTAAGAATAGTACAGAGTCAGCTCAGGTGACACTGTATGAAAATAGTATAGAACAAAGTATTGGGTCACTACTATTTTATATAAGTAAGGTCCTTAAGAATAGAGTCAAACAGGTCATCTATGTCTCTCAGACAATAGACAAAATACATAACTAGGTCTTAAGAATAAAGTCAAACAGGTCATCTATGTCTCTCAGATAAAAGACAAACTACATAACTAGGTCAACCAGATCGACCTAGTTAGTTTTAGGGTTGTAGTTTTAAAGACTGCTAACTTATGAAAAACAAAACTAAAAGAAATATTGAAATGATAAAGAGGGTAAAGAAAGGAACCTTAGTGGGCTTGAAGATGATTAAGATTAATTTTTTTATGTTGTAATGCCTTAGTTGTTGCCTTCAAAATCAACAAATTGGGTTGACTAGTTTGACCAAGTTCTGTAAAATCTTATATGTTGAAGAACAATAAGGAACATGGTTGACCTGTTTGACAGTGTTTGTTGACTGATATGCTATCAAAAAGAATTAACAGGAAAAATTAACCTATTTGATAATGTATGCTAATTTGGGACTAAAAAAGAGTACTATGTTGACCTGTTTGATCTAGTAACATGTAGCTTATGAAGACCTACATAGATAAAATAAAGTCATTTTAGAGTGACTGTGTTACAATTGTGCATACAAAGTTATAACTATATCGAGTGGTTCAATACAATACTGCAAATATGGAAAAATATATTAAAATGATAAAAATGATGGCGTGAAATAAAGCTTGCAAGGGTTAGATTCACGCCAGGTTCACCAAAATATATGCAATGGGAAATGTAATTGCTCTATAAATCAATCTTAGTTCGAATAATATAAATCTTACTTACGCTTCTGATTGTGGATACATTATATATTAGGGGTCATGACCAAGATGGATCCATTAGACCTAGCCAAGGGATCTCTTACCATAATAATATCACTAGGGAGGGTTCCAAAACCTCAAGTCAAGCAAAACTATGCAATAATCCTAACTAGGTCCTATGTTTTCATATTCACTAAACTAATAATAAATAAAGTAAAATCTAATCTAGTGCTCACCAAAGCTTGTGGAACAAAGTGGGGTAATAAACATTAAAATTAAACATGTATAGAAGACATATACTCATGCCAATGTATATGAAATCTTAATGTATGGGAGAGAAGTACAAATACATATCTATCTACTCTTATAAAGGAGGAACGAAGTTAGGAATACTTACCTTTGAAGTTGAACCTGCTAAGCCTCAATCTCTCCCTTGGCCAAGGTGCTTTGCAAGAGGTTGTTGTGGTATGTAAGGATGACAAGGGTAAATCACCTCTAGGCTACACAACCTATCAATGCATCTTAAATATTTCTCCATAAGACAAGATCCATATCTCCAAAGAAAGTATGAAACCATAAGCTATGATCCTCAAGTACAATGGTGGATAAAAAGATGCACAATATATATATATATATATATATATATATATATATATATATATATCTTCTTCTTCTCTTCTTTTAGAAATGGTGAAATGGATGTGTTTATATAGGCAGATCTAACCCTAGTTCTTTTCAAAAGTTTAGGCCAACAAGGTTGACCCAATCGACCTTATGTAATTATTGATAAAAATAAATTAGGTCTTGATTTAGGTTTGCCAAGGTTGAACTAGACCCTAAATAAGTTTTATCAATTAGAGTACAAGGTTGATGGGGCCCATAGTGTAACATAAACTATCAAAAAAGATTTTAGGCTAGGGAAGGGCTAATGAAGGCAAAAAATGACTAGAGGAGGGTGAAAATTAGGAAGAAAATCTTAGGAGAATGTTTTTAGGAAATGGTTGGATTGATAAAAAGTGGTATTATAGTGACAACAATCCTAAGAAGTACCAATGGTGTGTCCACCCTTTTCCTGGTGCACCCCTTAAGTCATGTACTTAGAGAGATTGAGACTCAATGAGTTCCTACAAGAGAGAAAGCATCAATAATTGATAAAGTTTGAAAATGTTGTGTATACAAAACCTATACAAGATAAATTAGTTAATCACTCCACAATGATACAAGAACATATTAAAAAAGTGTCAAATTCAGAAATAGTACAAAAGTGGTTACTAAAGCATAACTAAAAAAAACAAAAGGTTCACAAAGTAAAATTAGAACAAGAAATAGTACAACAAACACATGTAAATCAAGTGAAGTATACAAATATACCTCTCCAAAATGAGGTCCCACTTTCAAAGTAGTATGAGTTTAGTCAAAAATATCTTCAAAAGTTTGATTATCATGGTCAAGGTTTAGGCAAGCAGGCCTAAGGCATCGTTACTCCTATTCTAGCTGTTGATAATGTTGGTCAACAAGGTTTGGGATTTATTGAACATCCTAAGGAAAATCATTCACATACACAATTTATCAAGGCAAAAGATTTAGATACACATAATGTTATAAAAAAAGCAAGAACTTAAGTTGCACATTCAGAATCTAGCTAAGAAAACAACCATTCTCAAAAGAGTGTTTGTAACAAGAGAGTATTCAAAGTAAGTTATACCTATAGTGGATACAATTTAGATTATAAGATCACAATCAATAATCCAAACATTTCTAATCAAAATGAATAAGATGATTGGAAAAACCCAGATTATTATGATACAAACCATTCATAAAATGAAGATGCCACCTATGTTACATAGAGGCATCTCATTGATGACATGTTGGGCTTCTAGCACCATTCCTTACCAACACACAAATTCTTATCCATAACACTCTCCTTTTATAGTTTTTCATTCATTTCCAGTATACTTATACATAATTTCATTTACCCCAGTTTTCTTGTACATAGTTTCTTTTATATTTATACTTGTACATAGTTTCATTTTCATGTAACTTGTACATAGCTTATACTTAGAAAATAAAAAAACAATCAAATATTGCTCATAAAATACAAATTATAGACTGTATGCATTTCCATGTTTACATTCCATATATTTTCTAGGTACTACATATGTTAGTATAGTTTAGTTTTAGCATACATAAATGATTCACTTATTTACTTTGAGTGTTCACAAGTTCTTACAAGACTTAGGTCCATCACACAAATCCAAAGTTTCTACTATCTATCCACTAGGGGCACATACATAGAAATTACATAGATACACATATTCAAAATTGATACAATCACCCATTAGGGGCATCCTATACATAGATTCCAATTTACTAGGTTATATCATTCTATACTACTCAAAATTTTTATCGACTACTACTACTATAGACTTAGTTATGTACATCTTTTCTCTTATACATATTTGTACTAGATGCTCATGCATACTTTCATTTTTAGCTTTCCTACTATAGACTTGATTGTATGTCTTTGCTTCTACATCTATTTGAGGTCATTGTATAGCTCTACACCACTTCCTTTCCTTGTATGTATGTTTTGGACATGTGCCCATGCATTTGTGTGAGATTTCTTGATTGTGTATGCATACATTTGAACATTTCCTTCCATGTGGATCTAAGCTAACCTACATGTTATTTGTGTATATGGACATTAGAACACGTCTTTGTATGTATTGGTTTTTCAAATTTAGTGACATATGCCTATGTCTATTGAATTATGGCCCCTTGGCCTATATTGTGTGCCTCATGTGTTTGTATGTATGCTTTCATGTATGTGTCATGGCCATGACACTTATCTCTTGCTTGTTGATTTCACACCCAGTTTATGATGCCATGAGTGCTCTCATGGATCTACCCTTCCTCCTTAGGTGCCTTGATGGACATCATACCCCATCCCCCAACGTAGTTTATACAAATTATTCTTAGATTATGTAGTTAATAAACATGCTTACATTATTATATCTATGTTGATAACCTTTTGAATGTTATATCCAACATACATCATACATTACTTACATATGTTTAGATTATCTTACATTTTGATGTCATGTATACACATTATATTGGTTTATCATGTAGATATCATATGTTTTCATCCTAACACACATCATATAGAGATTTTAATTTAAGAAAATTTATTACATAGGTATAAAAATTCCCCTCAAAAGATGGGGCATTCACATGGGTTTATCATAGAGAGCTGGTCATTCGAGTGGACTCAAAATATATTTTTTAGCATGCAGACACAGAATTACAGAGCTCATAATTAGGAAAACATAATGGAAAATATTTAGACAAAGATCAGAGTTAGTTTGATATAAAAATAACACAAAGGATACTAGCACACCACAAAGGAAACTAAAATGGTGATTACTATCCAAGGGACCGTGCTAATTCTAGTAGCCCTAAACATAAGAAAATCTAGAATTGATAGAAGAACACAATAGTTATAGTCTAGATTTTCATAGTTTCAGTCATAGTTTATCAAATTTGATCATTTTATGCTCAATTTTGTGTAGAATCATATTGATTTTACTCATATTAGGGCATCATGTGCATCATGATCACTCTCATTTCAATTTCATATATATATATATAAACACATATTGCTACAACTCAATCCATAATCCATATATCCAAATATCACAATTGGGGCCATGTGCACAACACATTATTTACACATGATCAATTTTTCACTAGTTCAACTTAGATGGAATGACAAATCCATGTCATTATCGACATTATATACTTGAAACACCATTTTCACTAGGTTTCACACCAGATAAATGACTTATTCTATCTATAATAGTTGGCATTTCTACATAGTCCTTTAGCTACATTCATGAGTGCCTGAGAGGCCCCTTGGCTATTTTAAATTTTATATTTTCTGAGTGACCCCAAAGACATCCTACACAATTTTAGTTACATCATATAGTTTCAGTCACAAATGCATATACTAGATATGGGTAGGCAATGATGGAGTCATAACCTACTTGATTTCTTGAGCCACCTACATAGGAGGGTTGAATAAGCCATTAGTCCAATCCAAGTTATTCATAGTGTACAATCCATTAATTAAGGGTGGGAAATGATGGAGTCAAAACCAGATTGAGTTCTTGAGCCATCCACACATGGGGATTGATCAATCCATCAACTCAGTCCAAGTTATTCACCATTAATCACTAGTTACACGTATAGGATGCCTCCAAGGTTTTGTATTGGTTTGTGTATCTAGTGAGTTGTATTCATTCATTTCCTCTCTCTTATCTATTTACTGAATTTTGTCTTTGATTTTGATATTCCTTAAGGACTGATTTGTACATGTTTCATTTGTAGGACACATAATGGAGGATGATTCACATACTCAAACATAGATTCAAGGGCTTTGCCTCACATTTAAGTCTAAGTATGCTTATTCTTTCTTTATCCTAGTCATTTCACTTTGTTGCATTTATATAATAAAGGAGGGAAAAAATGTAGTCATATAAAATGTCACCTAAGTGCAATGAGTGTCACTTAAGACCATATATACCTAGCTTAACCCTAGACCTATTTTAGGGCCTCTTTCAACCATTATCCAAATTTTATTTAGGTATTACACATCCAAGCGCCAAAATCAGTCCCAAACCTTCCCCTAGGGATCCAAGCCCCTAGTGCCCAAGGTTCTTCCACCTGGACACTAGCATGTTTCTTTAGACACTAGCACGCTGCACTAGTGACCAAGGGATTGTGCAAGTGTCCCTTGCCTATTTCAACCCCAACAGATATATTTTAAATTATTAAGACACCTAGGGTTGACCTAGACCTATTTCACACTCTACACAAGTACCAAATCAATATAAATTCATGACGTTTAACCTTTTATCCACTAAATGGAAATTAGATGCAAATACGAACAAACAAGCTCAAAACAGTGCAAAATCAAGGTTATTGATCCTTATTTTTCCCTACTTCTATATATAACCATTTAAAACCATCCTAAACTCAGATTACATATATTTCCAATCTCAAGCCTCACTCAAAGAACTCAAAATGGCATTCATACTAGCATCACTTGCACTTGCAACAACACCTAGATAGGGAGAAATATATCGGGTTTGATCCCCTCTAGAGGTATTGGTATGTAGACAAATCTCAACAGATTAGGGTGTTGAGGATGTCTAACCTACCCCACTAACTCTTTTTCTCATGGTGTTCATTCAAGACCTTGTAAGCATGAAAACCTAGGGTTTTTAGAGGAAAATAGAGCATAAGGAAAAGTATTGATCACACTGATTCTAAATTTGTACTAGATCTAGAATAGGGCCTATTCTATAAAACCCATAAATTGTTTGCATATATTTTGAGTGGGGCACTAGTGAACTACCTTAGACACTAGCATACCATGCCACTATCCATGAGGAAATTTGACACCTAAATCTTGTTTATGACACTTTGATTATCTTTTATTCTAGTTTTCAGCCTCCAGATCATCCATCTCAGTCAGTTTCCAACTAAGTATTTATTTGTGTTATTCATTGCTATTTTTATAAATATTAGATTAGGTCAATTCTAACACAAATCAGTGGCTGTATTTATTGCATGTTTATTCCCTAATTTACTATTCCGGCCTTTAACAACCTAGGAGAAATAAAATGAGATTAGCAAAAGCCTTAGATATTCTTAGCAAATTTAATTAGCAGGTGTAATGCTAGACTTCACAATTCTTTCAATAAAATACATAACATAATTATTTTGTAAAATTATATCAAATGCAAGGTGAAATTATAACAAGGGAAAGACACAAGAAGTGGTGTTGCTTAACATGACACCCATATGGCATCTAAATGGTTCCACACCAAGATTTGAAATTTACAATCATAATTAGCTTAGAGTGTCTATTATTTTATTATAATTTTTCAAGGTGTGAGGTGTCAGTATGGTGCTAACACAATGATTATCTTACAAGGTGTCATTATAGAGCATCTTTAAAATTCAAACCGATAGGTGATGATAAAAATCCCAAAAATTATTATGAAGTATGAACTTGCATCCCTTTCGTTCATTTAATCATGCTTGGATTGGTTTTTTTTTTTTTACTTAGCTAGATTAAGAAGAATAATTAGTTTTACATTATAATTTCTTTTTCAAAAGTTTTCAAAATGCATTTGATATTTTGGTGAGCTTTACACATTGGTTCAATTATGCAGGTACTTGGATCAAAGTGTTAATGAAGTTATAAGGAGAAACATATAGAAAATATTTATATTTAATGGTTAGGAATAGCACATATTTTTATAACTTTTGAAATTAATAATTATGACAAAGTGGATGTATACTTGCACATTAAATATTGTGAATATGACACGTTGTTTTGATAGTTTGTACATGTAGAAGTATAAAGTTGATATGATGTTGAATTTTAATTGTAAGTGAAAGGATATAACTTATTTGATAAGTAATATGAAAATTCATATAAATGAACTCAATATTAGCAATAATTCATGCAAACCTTAAATTGATATATGTGTGGTTGAGATGGAGTGTACTAACAATAATACAATTTTTTGTGTACAAGTTTAAGATTTCATATGAAATACTTTAGAATATCAATGCACTATAATTGGTATTAATATCTTTGTAATTAAATAAATTTTTACCTAATTTTCATAGGAAAAAATATTCAAGATTTGGGCCCCACATCTCAAAATACCCTCTCATGTATTGGGATCATCATTTTATTTTTATTCTCCCTAAAAATGGGCATACATATTGTATCCACGATGCTAGACTCAGTTTTATTCAATACAATGGTTCTAGATTTTTTTTTCAATTTTAAAATATTATATAAATCTAATTAATTCTAGGGCAAGTGCATGGACAATTTCATGAAATATCCCAAAATGTTTGCATTAGGTTTATTAGGCTTGGTAAACACCAAACCTGGAATACGTACACATTTTAATGCTTAAAATACGTACACATTATAATACACACACAATATAACACATACACATTCGTAAAAGTATGTCATTATCAATGTTAATGAACTATACATGTTTTTAAAACTATACAAAACAAAAGTGTGGACGCGTTATAATCTATACACATTTGTAAGAGATGCAAGTATAAAGCCTTATAATGCAACAAGGTGAGTAATTAAAAGGTGGGGGAGGCCATGGGTTTACTAAAATTGGTCTCACATCTACATGACTTACGATTTAGAAGATAAAACTATCAAATCTAATTTATTTAGTACTTAGTCATTTTTAGGATTTTAATATTGAACCTAGGGATTTTAGGGCATAAATTTTGTAATTGATGTCTATTTTGCATAAACATATAGCCATTTTTTAGATTTTTGGGCCTTTTAAATTGCTTGCTGACATTTTTAGGAGTTTTCAGTTTGTCGAAATTAAAGTTTACAAACCAACACACACCTAACCACTCTTTTATGTTGAGTATACTTACAATTAATTCCCTTATAGGCCAAAAACAACACAACAACACCATAATAATTTATGACCAGGGTAAATGGGAATAGTTTGGGCCACATTTGTGCATGGTCACCCTAATTAAATTTAAATTCATGCCAAAGTAGTGTGCATATGGCAACATAGGTTATATTGGTGACTTGTGCACACCCAACCACCCATTTATGATAATTTTACTTGTGATTAGGCCCCTTATAGGCCAAAAGAGACGCAAAACACCATATCCAATTATGACCAAAGTAAATACAAATAATTTTAGGCAATTTTTTTTATGATCACCCCATTTCTCTCTAATTGAGGGGAAAATGTATGATTATGGTAACACAAGTCATATTGTGACCCTTGCACATTCAACCAATAATTTATGTTGATTTTACTAGAAATTAGTTCCGTTATATGCCAAAAGTGACTTAACAACACTATATACACTTGTGGATAATTTTTAGCACTTATTTGTATGATCACCCTAAATCACTCTGAATTCAAGTCAAAATGATGTGATTAAGGTAACATAGGTTGAGATGATGACCCACACACATAAAACCACCACTTTATATTGATTTCACTTACGATTAAGTCTCTCATATGCAAAATTCACATAACAACACCATATCCACTTATGACTAAGAAATATGTCGATGATATGGGACACATATATGTGTGATCACTCTATTTCACTTTGAAATCAAGCCAAAATAATATGATTAGGGAAAATTGGGTCACATTAGTGACCTATGCATATACAACCACCCGTTTATGCCATTTTTACTTGATATTATGGGGATTATAGGCCAAAATTACTCTAACAACACTACATCCATTTACGACCAAAACAATCATGCAGAGGCACATTGAGGGATTCTCCCTGGTTGCACAAGCACATTCATCCATTTTTAGTTATATACCAACAACACTATCTATATAACTTATATAAATCTCATGTCGATTTCTACTAAGGACATTGATGATATGGTTTATGCACCATTTTTAGAGCTCAACTATTATACCTTGACCCTCTCCTTTCAATCTAACCTTTCTTTATATAGAGGTATGGAGAAGCTCATATACATCTATGTACTCCACATTGAATGAATGGTGTATGCATCACTCCCTTATTCTTCTCAATAATAATTGGTGTTCTTCTCAACATTCATGGGTGTTATTCCAAAATAGAATAAAGTGATTGATATAATCTATTAAATTTATGTAATATAATACAATACAACCTAGAAAATCCTTGACTCCCTAAGATGGGTATGGGAACCCATCAATAATTTCTTGATCATAAAGTCACCCTTATCTATAAACTTTTGTCCCTTAATTTAGGGTATCAATCGAGTCTCGTCCTGTCCCTGAATTCATTGATATATTATCTATGACCTATATAAATAAAAAGGAAACTTTTTGCATCACTCACTAGAATGTGGGGCCCTCAATTCCCATGTATATAGATATGTCAATCAATCCCCCCAATATCTATACAAGGTCATCACCATATAGATATATAGGGTCAATCCTCAAATGAGTGCCCCACATCTATTATGAGACCTCTCTCTTAGCCTCAATTATAGATGGTTAGTCTATATATATAGGGGTGACCCACATATATATAGAGAGGTGATAGCCATCACCCACCACTATGCCCATTATATTATATATGCCCTATCCCTATCATAAATAGACATAAGGAAAATTTTACGCACATTACTGATGCATCAATCACTAATGAATGATGTTATATATTTGATACCAATAAATATATAGGGGTGGGGACACCATTGGATATATACTATCAAGCGAGTACTTAATTTATAAACCAATCTTGGGCCCCTGTCTATATATGGGCACTCGACCACCCTTATCTAAATTTAGGGACGATGAGGCCCCATTATCTATAGATAAAGACTCAATTAATTTATTATATTAATTGATGGTCCCTATCCATATATGGGCACTCACCTATACTTATTTATATTTGAGAAGGGCAAGGGGTGCATAGGGTTTGAACCTATAGTCATCAAGTCATGGGCCTAATGAGTTGAAAAATTACTCTACCCCACTTTATTAGATATGGTATGTCTATAATGGATCAATGCCATATCCATATCCCATATCAATATGAGCAGGTCATCAATGTGACCTGTGTTACCCCAATCAACCAATTTGGCTTTAATTCCAAGTGAATTAGGGTCATTACACGTGCAAAAATTTGTTTGCATTTCCATGGTCAAAAGTGGATATGATGTTATTGTGTCACTGCTAGAAATAATGGAACTAATTGCAAGTAAAATCAACATAAATTGGTGGTTGGATGTGCAAGGGTTGTAATGCACATTACATTGTCTTAATCACACATTTTTTGCTTGATTTTAAAGAGAAATGGGGTGGTCATGCATAAATGTGCTTAAAATTATTTACATTTACCTTAGTTATAAGTGGATATGGTGTTTTTATGTTATTTTTGGCCTATAACAGACCTAATTGCAAGTAAAATTAGCATGAAGAGGTGGTTGGGTGTGCGTGGATCACCTATACAACTTATGTTCTCAAATGCACACCACTTTAACATGAATTCAAATTCAATTGGGGTGACTACACTTAAATGTGCCCCAAATTATCCACATTTACCCTAGTCACAAATGATTATGATGTTTTTGTCATCACCCTTAACATGCCTTGACCCAAACTTTATGAAGATTTTGAATGGTCTTCATAGTATTTGATATTCCTATTTCCATCTTACCTTCTCTCCATAACTCAAATTCTCTCCATTAGTTAAGCTCTATTGCTGCTGCACTCGCTGGCCAACTTATTTGGATAGGTGGTTATGGGTTAAAAACCAATGATGACGTAGAGGTACTGCATCTACTCCATAGCTCCTCTTGTAGGCATCAAATATTATCACCACTTGTTCATTATCCAAAGTAATTTTCATGACCTATGTCCTTACACCATTTGGTCATTTAATGTCTGAGCCTTCTCCCACGATGTTGAGGCTCATCACCACCTATAGTCCTTTCAATGGATTATCACGTAACTAATTGAGAAACTTATCATCTAAATCTCCTGATCCACACAACATCCACCTAGCTACTCACATGATCTATGCCATCCTCCTCCCAATCAAGTTAAGCCTAACATTTTTTTTACCCACCACAAGCCCATGGTTTGGAAACCAACTCATGGTTTCCTTAAAACCACTTTATTTTTTGGTTTATGTTTTTATTAAAACTCAAATATTCAACCTTATATGAAGACCAATTATTAAAGTATGGGAAATTAGAAGGAAGAGAGGTTTATTTGTGAGTGGGGACATATTCATTAGTGGCAATGCTCCTTTTCAAAGAGGCGTGGTTTATTATTAAAGTGGCAAAGTATTTTATTGGAGGAAGTTTTTTTTTTTTTAAATTTATTTTTATATAAAAATAATATCTCTAGGGAGATATTGTAAATTGTAAAGGAGGGCGAATATTCTTTATTTTTAAAAATTTACTCTGATCTTTCATTAGTCAAAGATGGAAGGTGAGGTACAGTTTGGTAGGAGGTGAAACGCCTTCACAAACAAAATAATCTTTCTCATCTCTTTCTTTGTTTGGACTTATCACTTGTACTCCTTACAAATGCATTATCGATAGAGATTGACATCCCTTTTTCTTATTTAAATTATCACATGTGTTACTCTATTTTAACATCATAAGCATTGATTACTTGTGGATGCATTCTCAAGCAAGTCTTATGTCCAACACTTGAGTGTGTTATGTTGTTTGCAAAATTTAGGGGGGTCATTATTGAGTATTTTAGGGGGGTTATTATGGTGCCTTCCTTTCTCTCTTACACACTTCATTTATACATTATTGAGAATGCATATTGCATAGATTACTCTCATGTGTGGATGCATTTTTAATTGAGTCTGACATCCAATTTTTTGAGCATGCATACTACACATATTGCTCTCATTTACTAATGCATGATGGAAGATTCATCTCCATAATTTTTTATTCATAGGACTAGCTATGCAAAGTGGCCTCCACCAATTCTGCTTGGGAGGACCAATTATAAGGCTTTATACCTGCATATCTTAGGAGCACGTATGCATTATAATGCCTTATAACTCATACATGTTATAGCATGTACACACTTTTATTATGTGTAATTTAAAAAAATGCCTTCTGACTTAGAAATGGCTTGGACTCTTGAGCCAAAGCTCTGACCCTACAAACACATAGTCAAATATATGTTTTTGATTGAAAATAACAAAATCTAACTTTCACCATCAGTAAAACTATGAATTTCATCGAGACATTTCCTAATGCTATCAATACAATGTCAACCATAATATCCTCTTTCTAAATATATGGTTTTTTTAATTTTAAACTATTTTAAGGTTTCCATCTATGTTAATTTCTAAGTATGTCTTTTAGGCTACTACATGCCACAACTATATATGTCTACATATGTTTATGTATTTTTTTCCATTGATTCAAATGAAAAAAATTAGTCACAAACTAGGCCCAATTCTATACATATCAAGAAAAAATTAATTTTTATTTTTTTAAATAGTTAGGGGACCACACAACTAGCTATCCATTTTTTAGTTTTCAGGATGTATTTATTTATAAAATTAATAGTAATAAAATATTCATTCAAAATTAAATAAAAAACACAGCTCATAAATTAGATGATCTTATCTAAATTTTTACAAAAGGATTTCAAACAATACTAAATGACACTCAAAAAATGAGGGGCCGCATGATTGACAATCTACTCTTTTTTCCTGAAAAACTATGATTTCCTTATTGAAAATTATATGTTTTACCTACTTATACTTGATCATTAAAAAAACATATAGTAGTTTCAAAAATAGACTTCAAATGATACAATTCATGTTCTTATATCATCTTCAAATTTTAAATGTAGCCATCTCAAATAATCTATATAAATTAAGATTTTTTAGATTATACCATGATCAACTAAACAACAAAACATGCACAAAGAATTTGTAGAGTTAAATCTCGTAACCTAAAATAAAAGTCTCACACAAGGAACTTTGTGCAAAAGAGCATTATATCATTAAGCATTCAAGCATTATCATTAGCCAAAAATTACATAGGAAGGTTCCGTATATAGGTGGAAAATAGACATGTCCCAACATCCTCATGTATGTGGGATTATTTTCTACTATGAACCTTTATTAAACATAAGCAAACTGACTAGACCATGTAGATAAAACCCAGTGGGACAAAAGTCTATCCCAACACCCCCCTTAAGTAGATATTAGGTGGAAAAAATAATTAGGTTGTGGAAATGAGGTCTAATGAGGTACCCAAGCACAATGCAACTCCCATAAAGTGAATAAGAGGAGAAAACTTATAGGAATAAAACTCCTCTCCAAAAGAGAGAAAATAATAAGGTAGGGCTAAAAATCCTCACTAGAATCTACAACTACCTAAAACCATCATGTGTCTTGTAACAGAGTGCCCTGGAGTGACTGCGGATCAAAAGTAAATGTAATGAAAATAGGATCACCCTAGAACAATGAATGAGTCCACCAAGTGCCTGATGGATATTCAACCAAGGTATGATTCCTATACTAGGAATTATTTTCCTCATGTAAGGTAAGAGGGCCAAATGATCTATGCCAAGATGGTGTATTAGAAGCATAAGCTAAGAAGGAATGTGGTATACCTTGAAACTATGGAATAGACCATCTGATGTCTGATGTGTCTTGGATCAATATACCTATTCCTTATAATGTCTAAAGCAGACTAGGGGTAGGTTGATTAGGAAATAAATCCTCAACATCTAGAAGGTGACAAGGAGATGGTGGAGGTGTGTCACCATCACTATTGTAGCCATTTTCATTATAAGAAGATTCATCCATATCAGAGATGTGCTCAGGCTCAAAAATGTCATCAAGTTCAGGTGAGTCTGAAGAAGAAGAGTCTGAATGAGAGTTAGGAGCAAAGTGTGAAAAGTTATATAGCTGAGTCTAATTATCGACCATTCTCACTGCCAACATAGAGGAATTGTGTAACTCTCTAACATACACTAAATCTAGAGTGAACTCAACTCACCTCCCTAGACAAAGGTGAGTGATCTAGTGAATGGATATGAGATTAGTTGAAAGTAAGGGAACACTAATAACATTATTGAATGTTCCACCACTCACTTCAATAGACCCTCTCTTGAGAATATTTTTAGAAATGTCATCACCCAATTATATAGAGAACATGTGACATGGTTCTAAGAAATTGAACTCTATCTGTGAAGAGGCCATGTGATGTGAAGCACTAGAGTCAATGACCCATGTAGGAGTAAGAGGTACAACTATTACTAGGGCCTTGGCCTTTGATTTCCACTTAATATTCTCCTTTGCCTTTTCTTTACCATGGTCATTTACCTTAGAGGATTCATGGGTTGATGAATTTTGATTGGTAGAATTAAGAACACTAATGTTGTGCTTATCAAGCACCTTAGTTAGTGGGTCATTCTGCTTCTTCAAATATTTGATTTCATCATGATTTCCCAATTAAAACCCACATTTAATCCAATATTTATTAGGATTATAATTGGAAGAAGAGATCTCATGGTTAGATTTATAGGTGGGAGGATTTGCATCCTTCTCTTGATCCTTGTTATTCTATTTCTTCTCTTTGTGGTTTGAAGCCTTCTCTTTCTTAGCAAAAAATGCATAAGATTTTGAGGACTTTACTGTGCCCATCCGTATTAACTTATCTTGCTCCTAATTTAATTCAACAATAAAGGTATCTCAATAAGGCATCTTCCATGTGGCTTTAAGAGAACTTTTTATGGCATGAAAAACGGATAAAACTATAAAATAGTTAGGACCCAGTTTGGAGAGTATCAATAGAACAAGGTGATCATCTTTCTTATCTATTCCATAATATTTTAACTATAACCTCAAAGATTTGAACTTAATGAATAAGTCTTTTCGTATATCAAATTCACCCAGACTCAAACTAATGAGCTCATTATCTAGTTGATGACCTCTCATCACATTCTACTTTCCAAAGAGTTTTTACAATGTGGTCCATACTTCGTTCAGTGTCTTAGTAGATTCAATGTGAAAACATAAGTCAAGAGAAATAGATAAACTAAAACAACCATGTGATTGATCATATCTATTAAACCATTTGTTTTTCTCTACATCTTCTACAAGCTTAGTTTCCTCATTTATAGTAATATTATAAAATCCTTATTTTCTTAGAGTAACATGTTTCTTTTCCATTTGTGATAATTGAATGCATAAGAGGAAAAAATGATCGTTAATTTTCCATGATGAAAGAAAAGAGGTTGTTATAGAAAGTAAAGAAGAAATGGAAAAAAGAAAAGCACACAACACCACACAGTACCCCTTAGAACTATCAGAGTGACCCTTCCCTTAAGTTTCAAATACAAGCACACTCATATTGACGTCAGACTCAGTTGAGAATGTGTCTTGAGTAAATGTGGGTAAGTATGAAATAACTAGAGGGACGTTAAACTCAATCAATAATGCATCCAATAATGTATAATAGTTGGTTTGAAGAGAGTTATATAGGGCCTAAAAATACCACTAATATATAGAACACAAAAAATAAATACTTTTGAAGAAGACAACACTCAAGTCTAAATTATTGATAAAAAGTTATGCATGTTTAAAAATTTGTTTGCATGAAAAAAATGGTAGCAATAGTGTTGGAAAAAATAATATACAAAAATTTAAGAAAATTTTGGTGTGAAAATAGTAGTTAGAATTTTTCCAAGGGAAATTTAAGCCCCCATGGGTTAGACGTGACCAAGAAATAAATTCTCATATGATCACGGGCTAAGGCATTTTGTGAGTGCTTTCCCCCTCTCCCTTTTGATGTGACCTTGATTGATGTGGGTGCTACATCACCCTCTAAAGGATCCCTTTTTGCAAATGAATAATGATGCACTTAATTTTATTAAATTTGATGGTCGTGCACACATCGAGGAAGGAGGAGTTATTCTGACCTTAAAATTGATGGCCTAGAGACCGTTACCACGTGATGGAGGTGTCCCATGTAACAGGAGAGGTGCAACTAGTCTATCACACAAATGCACATTAAAATACCATCACCATGTGATGAAGGTGGCCCACAATAGTAGGAGAGACACAATTAATTTATTGTGTGTGTGCGCACTGAGTCGAGATGGCTAGATGACCCACATAGGCATGGAACATAGGGTTGTATGGGACTAGGATGATCAGATAGACCAACATGATCATGGGTCCAAGTAGGGCTAAGACAATCAAAATATCTACATGGATGCAGATCCATGAATCTACACATGTATTGGTGACTATATTTTTGCATTTGGCAGGGTTGGCTAGTCAACCCAAACAAGCATGAAGGCATGAAGATTGGGGTAACCATGCCATAAGGCCAATTAGTCATTCCTACTTGGGTGTGAAGGCATGGAGTGTGTGTAAGTGTTGTTAGATGATGATGGTAGAAAGATCATAAAAAATCTTATGTTTAGATTTTTGTTGGAATGGCCAAGAAGGGCAAAAACCTTGCACAAAGAACCTCGGATTTATAATGAACCATTCATCTTATCTAAAAATAGATAATAAACCATTTGGTAATTTGAGAAACCTAGAAAAATATATAAACTATTTTCTAATTGAAGACTCTAACGATACAAAAATATGCGAAAGCTAAGAAAACTACCTGAAACCCTCCAAAAATAGCTGAAAATAGTTGTCACAAAACTAGGTCATGTTTATAGTGAATCCTAGGGTTTTAGCACCCTCTTAATCCAAAAGAATTTTCCATTTTTTGTTTGAAGACACTAGCTATAAATACCTGCATGGATTTTAAAGAAACCCCACCAAACCCTTGAAAACTAAACCCAAAAAAATAACAAGAATGCAATGAACAAATCCCACCAAGATTCAAATAGTAAATAGTTATCATAATGGCTCTGATACCATGTCATATTTTACCATGATCAACTAAATAATGAAGCATGCATGAAGAAATTATAGAGTAAAATCTCATAACCTGAAAGAAAAAAGCATCACACAAGGAAAGTTATGCAAAAGAACATTATCTCATTAAGCACTCAAGCATTAACATTAGCCAAAAAGTACATAGGAAGGTTCTTTATATAAGTGGAAAATAGACATGTCCCAACATCCTCATGCATGTGAGATTATTTTCCACTAAGGATCTTTATTAAACCTAAGCAAGCTAACTAGATTGTGTAGACAAAACCTAGTTGGACAAAAGTCTACACCAATAGAGATATCTTATTTTTTAGAAAAATAAATGTCCACTTAAGACCCCCCTTTTGTCCCCCAACTTCTGCACTTAACCTTATAAATGAAATGACTAGAAGCATGGTTTTTTTGAAAAAATTACTTGTTGATATATCATTAAAAAAAAAAAAAAACATAAATACAATATTTGGATTTTGAAAATAAATTGAGTTTTCTAATAGTAATTGAAATAGAATTATAATAGAATTGGCTATGTTTCATATTAATACATATTAATATTAGAAACACATATATTAATAAAAAAATAACTAGTTTATATAGCAAAGGTGGTCAGGTGTTATCTACGACCTATAAGTGGTTAGAGAAAACTCATGATGGGAACAAAAAACCAAACAAAAATAACCCTTAAAACTCCCTTGTTGTTCAGGCCAAACGAAATAAGTGACATACAACAAATAACCATTAGAACTCCCTTGTTGGTTGGGAAATACCAAGCAAGTAAAACTAATGTATGACATCTAGGTTCATGTGAAATATTATATCAACAAAAAATATGTTAGTTTAGGAAACTTGTCTAAGTATGGTGTTGCGCAGGTTTCTTATTCACACATATTTTATTGTAAGTTTGTGTAAGCTTTTTGTGCTGCACAAACTTTCTTTGTGTTATTTTGTGTCACCTTTGTGTGTGCATGTGTTTAATGTAGATTTATGTTGCTTGTGAGCACATGTTATGCATATCCTTTAATTACACACATTTGTATTTGTTTCTTGTTTAATTAAGATTTTGAAACTATGCATAAGAAGATGTGTTGATATGTTACTCCAGCACAATAGTGCAGATTTTTGTAGTATATTTTCATCGATCTATGATATCTCTTGAGCATCGGGGCATTCCATAGAGTTGATTCTTCACTATAGAAGTAAATGAGTGGGTGATATTTCATGGAGGAGATGAACATTCATTACATAGTTTGTGCATTGAATTACAAGATGTTTTAAAAACCTACAATAAAATGCAATATTATGCATGAGAAAACATAAGGATCATGGCAAAACAATTTTCATGATAAATGTTGATTATAAATTCCTATGATTTCATATGACTTATTATGATGTGCTACGGAAGAAGTTACTAATTGTTGGGAATTTAATCTTGAAAGTCATGGAAGTTGATAAGGATTCATTTAATTATGTCTCTGCTATGTTTGTGATGCATTAAGATATAACATGTTATTGTCCCTTAGAATTGTGAGACACATTTAATGTTTATGGCAAAGTAAGGTATGTTAATATTGTTAATGGGATAATACAACTTAATGTAATTAGGTGTGTCTCTCACCTTTATAAGCATGCCCCTACATTTATGCAAGGAAGGAGGTAAGTATTTTAGGTAAGAAGATTATATCTAAGAGTTTTGTCTTAAGATTGACATATTTGAAAAGATCATGAGTTGGCAAAGTTGATATCTATGGATCTAATTTTTTAACATATCTCATTGGGAGATTGTGGTGTCATTATTGTCATTGTGCTTATTGTATTTTCTTGCTATTAAAATATAACAAAGATCTAAAATTTTGTTATTACATTTCATATTACATATTTTGTAGTGTATTTAGAGGGTGTCATAGTCTTATGCATCTCTTAATTGAAAACCGTAACCACAAATGCATCATTTGGTATCATAACAAGGTTTAATCCTTATTTATTCTTGTTGCTTTTTACATTTGAGAGTGTGGGTAGAAAGTAGCTGCATACATCTTCTAACGATATTGTTAGGGATAAGGTGCATGTAAAATATAAGGATCTAGATTTTTAAGAAAATGGCACATAGAGGAGGCTTAGGTGGTATAAGAACCTAAGTGGTTAGAGCGCCAAGACTAGTAGACGTAGCAAGATTGATTAGATAAATTCAAGCCTAAATGGAGGCTATGGAAACCACACACTGTCATGGAGTTGAAGTAGTAGATTATGAAATCGATACTGAGGTCATAAAAAAGCTACAAAAGATCAAGTTATGGTTAACGAGGTTGATGAACCTGAAGATAAATTACTTAAAGTTGTTGCAAGAATGATAAGTAAACCAAAGTTGGACCATTGCATTTATTTTGGAAGTTTAAATCTTGAAGAGTTCATTGTGTTAGGTTGTGGAGCTAAAAGCTTCACTGATGCAGACATGGAGGAGGTTGCAGGAGAGTTGCTGAGTGTCAGAAGTCTTTGGCGTTGGTCTGGCCAACTGACGTCGATAGGTAGGAGACAGGAAGCAACCGACGTCAGTCATGGATTGGCCGGCATCGGCGACCCCCAGGCAGATAGGGACCGACGTCGGTCGCCTGTGTGGTTCGACTGCGAGCTTATTACAGACAGTTAGCTAACGAACCAAGTGTTTGCATGATTAGATCTATTTTTAGACTGAGAGCTGTGGATCTAATTATTGTAATTAGATGTCTAATCATTGTTTGGATGAGATCTATATAATAGACTCATGGTTGTATTGGAAAGGTGTTCTAGTTTGAGTTGAGCAAAGTTTGCTCCTTCTGTGTGTGAGGTGAGCAAGGGTGTTCCTCCTAGTTCCACAGTACCAGGTGGGTGCTAGTTTTGGAGAGTCAGCAGGATTCTTCATGTATGTAGGATCTTGGTCACAGGTGCATGGCCTATATAGGAGATCTACATGGTAAGTAAGATCGTTGATCTGCAGGTGTATGTGTGTGCAAGGTCAAGGTTCACAGGTGTGCAGAACCAAGTTGATTTGCAGGTGTGCAAGATCAGATAGGACAACAACACAACAGGGAGCAGAATCAGACAGGATCTACTTGGAGTACAGGTGTGTACTCGGATAGAGCAAAGAGGAAGGCAAGGGAGTTCCTTCCATAAGTATGGTCTGTTGAATTACAGGTTGTTGCAGGTTCATGGGAGATCTACTTGAAGTACCTTGAGTACTTGTGGAGTACGTGGAGTACTTGTGGAGTGCGTGGAGCACTTGTGGTGTGCGTGGAGCACAGGAGGTGAACACCAACTCTGTATTTGAGTTGTGTGTTGGGACCTGAGAGGGAGAGCTTTGAGGAGAGAATTACTGTTCACTTGAGGTGTGGCGAGCCTCTGAAGAGGTGGTGGAGAAGAAGTGGCATGTTCTTTATTGTATTCTTTTCTGTAAAGTATTAATACAAGTTGTGTATTGTCTCTCATATCATGTGTTATTCTGAATTCTAGTTACTTGGTGAATCTGGTTATTTCTGCATATTAAGTTGCTTGGTTTGGTAATCATATTGTGCTCTTTTGGTGGAGCAAGATCCTGACACATTGAATATATCATTGAGTTAAAGAAATACGTATGAAAGATCCTAAGTGAGTTAAGTTCACTGGTATAAATTTGAAATGTCATGCATACTTATGGTGAGAACATGTATAAGCTAAGAGAGTATACAAAGACAAAAAATATTAAGACATGGAGTAGATTCATTGTGAAGTTTAAGGATAAATTCATTCATGTGGATTATAATATGATTTTGTTTAAAAAACTCCAAAACTTGTAACAAAAGGAGATGAGTGTCAAAGATAACATCGAGGAGTATTATAGACTTACAATTTGAGTGTGTCATGTTGAAGATGATGTTGAAAATATCTATGAATATGTAAATAGATTGCACATGATAATTAAAGCTAAGTTTGGTATGATCAGACTATGAAATGTTGAATAATCCTATCATTGTGTGATGAAGTCAGAAGAAAAGTCATCACACAAACAACAAATAACAACATGATGGAGAAGAATATTCACACGTGGAAATGGAAGTGGTAGAGGTTATTCTTTGCAAGTGCAAGAGGGTGAGGCAAGTACTTAATAGCGTAAAGATGTTAATACATAAAGATGTAGAGGCAATTTCATAGGTAGAGTATCCTATGGACAAGGTAGAGGTCATGGATTCAATGGTACATGTTTAAGATGTGGTGAGATTACCCACATAGCATTTGAGTGTCCTCTTATGCATACTAAAAGAAACATAAGAACTGATGTGAATGCACATATTGCACAAGTAGATGAAGAAAGTGTTTTGTTTATTCATAACATAAATGACTGAAGACTAGAGAAGCTCTCATGATAAAGGGGTTAATTTTATAGCTTGTGAAAAAGAAAAATAGTCCTACGTAGAGAAAGAATTTGTTTAGAAAATTTTACAAATCTGAAGGTAAGTGTTGTAACTTGATTTTTGATAGTGGAAGGATAAATAATATTGTTTCACAAAAAATGTAGATAAAATTAAATAGAAGATAGTTTTGCATCTTAACCCATATAATGTTTCTTAGCTGTTGAAGGGACATCAAGTTATGGTTAATAAGTTTTCAGTTATGGTTAATGCCTATGGATGTTTTTCATAGTTTTCTTGGAATGCCTTGAAACTATGACCACAAGGTGTATCTAAATTATTTGAAATATAAGCATGAATAATTGGATAAGAGTCCAAAAGTGTTGTTGATTTCAAGAAAATAATTTCTAAAGGAAATGAAGCAAAGTGCATGTTATGCATTTATTTTAAAACCAACACAAGAAGCTATAATTATAACATAAGAATAAATAATTCCACATGAAGTAAAGGGGATACTAAGTGAGTTTGATGAAATTGTGTCTAATGATTTCCCAGATGGATTACCATCGATGAGAAGCATAATTCATCACATTGATTTGATACTTGGTTCGAGTTTACCAAACAAAATTGCACATAGATTAACTCTGAAAGATAATGCAAAAGTGCAAAGACAAGTTCAAGAACTCTTAAATAAAGGTTTGAGCATAAAAACTTTGAGCCCATGTGCAATACCAATAATACTAATGTCTAAAAAGAATGGAGAATGTGCAATGATTCTAGAGCCATGAATAAGATTACTATAGAGTATAAATTTACATTGCTTCATATGGATGATTTATTAAATTTTTTGAGTGGAGAGAGGTACTTCATGAAAGAGTGGATATCACTAGATTCTTATAAGAAAGGGTGATGAATGGAAAACAACATTGAAGACATAGTAAGGGTTGTATGAATTTTTGGTTATGTCATTTGGGTTAACTAATACACCAAGTACATTCATGAGATTGATGAATAAGATTTAAACCATTTTAAGGCAAGTTTGTCATTGTGTATCTTGATGACACATTAATTTTCAGTAGAATAGAGGTAGAACATTTGAGCCATTTATACAAAGGGTTATAAAAGTTGAGAGATGAAAAGTTACTTGTGAATTTGAAGAAATGAATATTCATGCAAAAATAATTATTGGTGCATTTATTTGCTTTATTGAATTTACTTGTATTTATTATTTAGATTGATGCACTAATTACTTATTGTAATTAGTTTATTACTTTGATTAATAATTTGCACCAAATAGGATAAGCTTGCTTAGCTATTAATCAACTTAGACACCTATCTAGTTATAGTAGAGTTCCACTCCACTATTTAGGGTAAGACAGGATAATATTGCTTAACTAGTAGTCAAATTGTATTAATCATTTACACAAGTTGGACACATATCTTGTTAGTGTGGAGTTTCACTCCACTATTCTTGTAGTCAGTTATCAGTTGAACGACACGTGTTGTGTGATTTCTTTGATATTTATCTTACACGCCATGCTCTATATAAGCAATGGCTATTTGTGTATTCTACATTAGATTAATATTGAATTATCAGAGTAATTCATCATATTTGAGTTATTTATTTATTTCTATTATTGTCTCAGATATATAGTTATTATTTATTACTATTAATATTTTATCTCTTGTTTATGCTTTTTATTAGATTCATTAGATCCTATAGTTAATTCTAACATGGTACCAGAGCTATATTGAATCTGTAGATTGCTAAATATTCAAAAAAAATATCCAGATATAGGATGGATTTTTTGATTTTTTATACAAGAAAAAATTGGATCTTTGTAAAGAATTTTTGAGCTCACCATTGAGTTCAAAGTGCTTGAGATAGTCAAAATTATCTACAATTTTATCCAAATTGGGCATAAGAGGTGAAATTAGCAAGGGTTTGATCCAAAATCACCATGCCTAAATTTGGTATGTACCTAAAAATTGAAAGGTTTTTGATCAAAATGGAACCCATGGTTGCGTTTAGAAGGTGTCAAAACCTATGGATCCATATAAAATTTATCCAATTTGGACACAATCACTCAAAAGGAAATTTTTTTTTGCTCCTAAGTACGACTATACACACTATATGGACTGTGTATGGAAAAAATAAAAAAATTAGTAGGCCTCACGGATCAATAGGTAGATTTGATAGGGAAACTTTGAGAGCTCACCATTTGAACACCAGGAGGTATTTTTGAGTAACTTATTTTTGAAATACCTTAAAATTTCATGCTCTTCACTACTGTGCTTTTAGTTTTTTCTATATTTTTCTAGAATTTAGGTTTTTCTATAGCAGCTCTTGCCCATCCTCATTTTTACAACTTTAGAGGCTCATAAATTTCACATATGACCTTGTATTGAGGTCTCATTTTTTTAAAAGTTAATATTTTTTGAGCACAATGCATTGGTGCAAAATTTTTTGTAATAAAGTGCATATTTTTTGTACTTTAGACTAGAGGGCCTAATTAAGCTTTTTAAAAATTAGAATAATTATAATCCAGCTTTGTAAACATACTCAATTATAAAGTTCTAAGAAATACTTGCTAGGTGGGATTGAATTAATTAATTCAGGAGAGTTTTGTGGTGTGTTCTGTACTTTGATTTCTACTTTGTGATAATTTATTATCAATTACATCATGGGGAATCCTAAGTTCTCACTATTAACAGCATACAACTATAACATATGGAAACAAAATGTTTAGAATGCATTGATTATGGTAGGATATATGCCTTACATAACAACTCTTCTTACTCCACTTACTGATGTGAAAGAGTTAAAACACTTTCTCTTTGAATGTACTAAGGTAATTGGATGCATTTGGTCTTACATGCCTTTAGATTTGAATTTTCATCTTGACAAATGTACAACTTCAAAAGAGGCTTGGGATAAATTAGCATCATTGTTTGACAAAATAGATGAGGGTCATGGTTACCAAATTGATAATGAACTCATTAGTTTAGATCGTAAAAATTATGCTACAATACAAGACTACATCACTAAAATCATAGATCTTAGAGCACAACTTTTTAAATGTAAATTTGATAAAAATGATATTCAATTGAATATTCATCCTTTGCCTCTAGCTTTTAGACTCATAGGCTTACATTGGGCACATCTTATCAAATGCCCACCTTTGTGGCATTCTCTGGGATTCTAATAAATAAAAAAGAAAAGTTAATAGCTATGGGTCTAATCAAGTCATCCAAATCTCAAGCTCTAGTTGCAAGTCAAACTCATCATAAGCAAGTTTTAACATCAACATCAAATACAGGTTCAAGTAAAAAAAAGCAAAATAATTATAATAAGTCACAAAAAGATAAGAATAAAGGGAAAAAATCTTCCTCATAAGGAGATTATAAATGAAATAATAAGAAAGGGGATTCACAAAAAAGGACTGCAACTCCTTACCCTTATTACAAAAAAGAGTTTCATAATGAATAAGATTGCTGGAAGAAAGAGATTGATAACCTTAAGGGTCTTCTAAAAAAGAATAACATCAATCGATCCTCTTCAAAGGATTATTCCACTCCTTTAAATTCAGGGAAAGGGAAAGCTACGACACTAGTTGCACTGGAAAATTCTCCCAAGTCATGGGTAATTAACTTAGGTGCTTTGCACCATATGGGTTTTGATCAAGAACAATGTTTTGGATTAGAATCAAGTTCTTTGCCTCATATTCTCATAGGTGATAATTATAAGGTAGATGTTATAGGAAAAGGTATAGTTGATGCTTATAGTAGTGTATTTGAGGATGTCCTCTATGTGCCATAGTTATCAACTAACCTTCTCTTTGTCTACCAAATCACTCACTTTGATACTAGTAGGAAATTTGAGTTCACACCTGATTCTGTATCAATCAAAAAATTGGAGGATAATGACTTAGTTGCAGTGGGAAAAGTTGATAATCATACTCGACTTTATTCATTCTCACATTTTGTGCCTCAGTCTTCCTCTACAACTTTGCTCTCACACACTGATTTAATGAGCAAGCTATGGCATGAGCGGTTTGATCATCTAAACTACTGCTATTTACAATAACTTAATCAACAAGAGATGATTACAAGACTTTCACAGACTCAATTTTTAGGGGGTGTATGTCATGGTTGTGCCTTAGGCAAACATCCAAAGGATAAGTTTGATAAAGGGAAGGCTTGGAGGGATACACAAGTACTTAAACTTGTTCATAGTGATTTAGCGGGTCCATTACCTATTTTGTCTTTTAGTAAAACCTATTATGTTCTCACATTTATTAATGAATATTCCATATATACTTGGGTTTATTTTCTGAAACTCAAGACTGAAGTATTTGATAGATTTCTACAGTTTAAAGCTTTAACAGAGAAATAATTTGTGAAGTATGTCAAGATCCTTCACACCGATAATGGGAGGGAATATGTGAAAAACAAGTTTGAACAATTTTATGTTCTTGATGAAATTGATCTTCAACATTTAGTTACATACACACCTCAACCAGAATGGTGTAGCAGAGAGGAAGAATATATTCTTAAAAGAGATGGCAAGTTGTCTGATTCAGGCAAAATCATTAGTACTTGAGTACTGGGTGGAAGCGATTAATTATGTTGTATATATACATAATAGAGTTCTTCATAAAGATTTATAGGGGATAACACTTCTTGAAGCTTGGTACAACAAGAAGCTAGATGTGTATCATTTCAAAGTCATCGACAGTCCAACATGGGCTCACATAGCTTAATAAAAGCACCATGCTTTTGAACAACAAAGTTGGACTTGAATATTTGTGGGATATCCTAATGGTTTTAAGGGATATCAGCTCCTTGATCTAGATTCACATGAGCTTATTATAGTAAAAAGTGTTTACTTTGAAGAAATTCCTTCAGACTTATCTTCTAACATTTCTCATTCTTCTTTAGAAGAATTAGATAATAGTGATGATGATACTCCTATTTCATTTACTCACAGTGATGATGAGGTAATACCTCCCCAACATGGTTTAGCAGGTCATGTTCCTCCTCATCCTCCTCCAGATCCTCACCTATTAATGCCTTTGTGGGCTAGATATACTTTGGCGGATACAGGACCTCTTGTTAGGGATCCATTAGATAGAAGGAAAACATAGTCACAACATGATCTTACACATTCCTACATTGCCACAGATTCTAATCCATAGTCTTTTTAGGAATCCATAGGGACATTTGAGTGGCATTCAACAATAGAAGAAGAGTATGACTCATTGATTAGGAACAACACTTGGAATCTTATTCCTCTTCCTAAGGGAAGAAAATTAGTACGATGAAAGTGGATATATCAGACTAAGTTTGTAGTGAATGGAAACGTTATTAAGTATAAATCACACTTAGTGGCCAAAGGTTTTTCCCAAGTAGAACCATTGACTATAAAAAAACTTTTATGCCTATTGTTAAGATGAATTCCATTCACTTGATACTAGATATTGATGCAACTCATGGTTGGGTTATACATTAGATGGATGTGAAGTGTTAGGTTGTGGAGCTAAAAGCTTCACTGATGCGAACAGGGGAGGAGGTTGCTGAGTTGCAGAGAAACTAACGTCGGTCTGATCAATTGACGTCGGTCATATACAGTGAGAAGAGCAACTGACATCAATCATGGATCGGCCGACGTCGGTCACCTCCAGGCAGAGAGGGATCGACGTCGGTCGCCTGTGCGGTTCCAAAACTGTCAGTTCACAGATAGTTAGTTAATGAACCAGTTGTTTGCATGTAGAAGGCCAATTTTAGACTGAAGCTGTGGATCTAATTATTATAATTAGGTGTCTAATTATTGTTTACATGATATCTATATAATAGACTCATGGGCTGTATTATAAAAGTGTGCTAGAGAGTAAGAGAGCAAATATTAGCTCCTTCAGAGAGAAGAAAGCATGGTGTGTTCCTCCTAATGCCACAGTGCCAGTGTGGGTGTTGGTTTGGAGAATCAAAAGGATTCTTCATGTATGTAGGATCTTGGTCAGTAGGTGTGCAAGGCCACATTTATAGATCTACATGGTAAGTAAGATCATTGATCTGCAGGTGTATGTGTGTGCGAGGTCTAGGTTTGCAGGGGTACAGAACTAGGTTGATCTGCAGGTGGCAGCAGGATCAAGGTGATAACAACACAACAGGTAGCAGTATCAGGTGGGATCTACTTAGAGTATGGTGTGTACTCAGTTGGAGAGCAAAGAGGAAGGCAAGGTAGTCCCTTCCAAAGTAAGATCATTTGAGTTGCAGGTTGTTGCAAGTTCATGGGAGATCTACTTGGAGTATGTATGTATACTCAAATTTGGAGTGCGTGGAGCACTTGTGTACTGGCAGTAGTGATACTGACTAGTGGTACTGACAGTAGTGGATACTGACTGGTTGGAGGTGAACACCAACTCTGTGTTTGAGTTGTGTGTTGGGACCGTAATTGAGAGAGAGCTTTGAGGAAAGATTACTAGAAGTCTTAGAGGTGTGGGAAGCCTTGGAGGTGTAAGAAGATTGTGGCACTTCTTTATTGTAATTTTCTTCTGTAAGAGTATTAATACAATTGGGTATTGTCTCTCATATTCTGTGTTGTTTCATATTTATAGAATGGTGCTTTCGGGTCCTAACAGTTGGTATCAGAGCATGTTTGTTGTTCTAGATACCTGACAAATTGGTATCAGAGCTAAGGTTGTAGGGAGTAGGTTTGTGTTTGGTTATAGGACACTCTCAAGGGTTTCTGATTGAGTGGGAGTATAGCAACGGCAGAAGAAAGTACACTAAAAATGGAGGAATTGAAAAGCATGAATGGTCAATTACGAAGTGATGGAAAAAAAGAGCAGGTAAAGAAATATTGTTGGTTGGTAGCAGATCATCATGAAGGAACTGAAGATGCAGATGTTGCAGGTGTTGTTGCACAGGATGCTCTAGGATGTTTTTTGGATAAAGTAGAATCTTGTCTTATAGATTCTATTGCCTCTTTCCATGCAGCTCGAAATAGAGTATTTTTCTATGTTAAGGTCTTTGGAGACTTTGGAAAGATTTATTTAGGGGCTGGTGTGCCTTGTCAAAGAATTGGTAAAAGGGAAGTGAAGCTGAAATTGCAGGCGGCCAACACATGGGTGTTGAAGGAGGTCATGCAGGTCCCAGTCTTGAAGATGTGGCTAATTTCTTTAAAAAAGTTGGGTGATGAGAGATGCACAAGAACTCTCACAGCAGATGCACTTGAATTAGCTGGTGGTAACAAAGTAGGTATCATTTATCTATCTACTTATATTACTGATTCTTCTTCTGTTGTAAAGACATGGCTTTGTAGGCTTGGTCACATGAGCAAGAAAGAGATGCATGTTCTTAAGAGGAAGTTAGATGTCTTTGACAGACTTAAGAATTGGAAAGCCTTAGTGTTCTTGGAGGAGATGATAGACAAAGATCAGTGGATGGGACTGAGTAACTCTAAGCAGAGCAATTTGGATAGGGTTTTGATCCAAAGAGAGCTCACGGATAAAAATTCATCACTCATAGGCAAATACATTTACCAGCGTCGGTCAAGGAGAACTGACATCGAACAGATAGGTGATGATGTCGATCATGTGTAGACCGGAGCCGGTGGTGTTGGGTAGGGTGGCTGCTGGCATCGATAAGGGAACTGATGTCGGTGACCAGGTAAGACCGACGTCGGTCAAAAAATTGATGTCGGTAGAAAGGACAGTCACATGGAAATCGACGTCGGTCAGATGCAGATTGTGTGGTGACTGAGGTCAGTCACTATAACAGATTTTGGGCAGACAACAAGCTGTTAAGGAGTCTCAAACACCCATATGGAGGACTGAAAGGGTAAGTAAGCATCAAATTCATTTTTCCTCTTCTTTATACTTGTTGCTCACTGTAGAGTAGGAAGGATCCAGGAAATAGTGGGAGCATGGCATGATGAGGATGCAGAACCAAACGATAGATTTGGTAGGGTTGCCAGCTGGTATGAAAGCACTGAGAGACGAATGGATACCTTAGTTAACGAATAGAGAGAATGGACACGTGAGACAGAAGGCCAGGTCATATGGTCTTGAGGAAGCTGCAGGACAGTGGTACAGGTTTTGACAGGTGGATGACAAATTAGGGCTTTAGTCAATGTCAGTGTAACCATTGTGTTTGTCTTACCAGGGTGGATAATGATTGCAACATTATCTTGTTACTGTATGTGGATGGTATGCTAGCTATCAAGTTCGTACATACAGGGTTTTGCTGAGCTAAGGGTAAGGTTAGTTCAGTGGCATGTCATGAAGAATTTGGAGCAACAAAATTCTTTGGCATGAGAGACATGGAAGATCACAGGTTGATTTTGTCTCCAGTGGGAGCTGATGTGAATCAGGTGTTAGCAAGGTTCAATACGTAGGATGCAGAACCATAGCACACCAAGGGCTGGACAGTTCAGTGTCTGAAATCACATGAGGTCTGGTATAGACCTGAATTTGCCTACGCAGTGGGAGCTGTCAAAAAGTTTGGAGCCGATCTGAGAAAGAAGCACTAGAGGGCATTTCAGTGGATTCTCAGGTATCTGAGAGGGACCAGTAGCAGGTCGACATGTTATGCAGGGTCAAGGTCTTTTCTACATGGGTTTGTAGATGCGGATGCCGCAGGGTACTTGGATGACAGGAGGTGCACCATAAGTTTTGTGGTGGGTTGGTCTTCAGGATTGATCTTGAAGAGGGATACAAGCCAGGAAACAAATTAGATGGGGTATAGGTACAGGTACAGTGCAGCTGTTAATCTCCAAGTGAGAGATTGTTAGGTTGTGGAGCTAAAATTTTTACTGATGCAAATAGGGGAGGAGGTTGCTGAGTTGCAGAGAAACTGACGTCAGTCTGATCAATCGACGTTGGTCATATACAGTGAGAAGAGAAATTGACATTTGTCATGGATCGGCCAATGTCGGTCACCTCCAGGCAGATAAGGATCGACGTCAATTGCCTGTGTGATTCCAGAACTGCCAGGTCACGGACAGTTAGCTAACGAACTGATTATTTGCATGTAGAAGGCCAGTTTTAGACTGAAGCTACGGATCTAATTATTGTTTGCATGAGATCTATATAATAGACTCATGGGCTGTATTGTAAAAGTGTGCTAGAGAGTAAGAGAGCAAATATTAGCTCCTTCAGAGAGAAGAGAGCATGGTGTGTTCCTCCTAGTGCCACAGTGCCAAGTGTGGGTGCTGGTTTAGAGAATCAGAAGGATTTTTCATGTATGTAGGATCTTGGTTAGCAGGTGTGCATGGCCACGTTTGGAGATCTACATGGTAAGTAAGATCATTGATCTACAGGTGTATGTGTGTGTGAGGTCTAGGTTTGCAGGTGTGCAGAACCAGGTTGATCTGCAGGTGGCAGCAAGATCAAGGTGACAACAACACAACAGGTAGCAGTATCAGGTGGGATCTACTTAGAGTATGGTGTGTACTCAGTTGGAGAGCAAAGAGGAAGGCAAGGTAGTCCCTTCCAAAGTAAGATCATTTGAGTTGTAGGTTGTTGCAAGTTCATGGGAGATCTACTTGGAGTATGTATGTATACTCGGATTTGGAGTGCGTGGAGCACTTGTGTATTGGCAGTAGTGATACTGACTAGTGGTACTGGCAGTAGTGGATACTAACTGGTTGGAGGTGAACACCAACTCTGTGTTTGAGTTGTGTGTTGGGACCGTAATTGAGAGAGAGCTTTGAGGAAAGATTACTGAGAGTCTTAGAGGTGTGGGAAGCCTTGGAGGTGTAAGAAGACTGTGGCACTTCTTTATTGTAATTTTCTTCTGTAAGAGTATTAATACAATTGGGTATTGTCTCTCATATTCTGTGTTGTTTTTGAATTCTAGTTACTTGTACTTCTGATTTAATTCTGCATGTTTAGTTGCTTGGTAATCAATGGTGCTTTCAGGTCCTAACAGTTGGTATCAGAGCATGTTTGTTGTTCTAGATACCTGACATGAAGAGCACATTTTTTCATGGGGATCTTCATTAGGAGATATATGAGAAGCCACAGGGGTTCATTCAAGATTCTTCATTGGTGTGTCACTTGCAAAAGTCTCTCTATGGTCTGAAATAAGCCTTGAGGGCTTGGTATTCCAAGATGGACACATTTATTCTTTCAGTTCAGTTCTCAAGATGTCACTTAGATGCAAATGTCTATATTATATGGTAGGAGAATTAACTATTGTACTTAGTTCTCTATGTTGATGATCTCATTATTATAGGGAGCAAAACATCCATCATCATTAGTGTTAAGACTACATTTCATGATAGGTTTTCTATGATAGACATGGGCCTATTGCACTATTTTCTTAGGATTTAAATATCATAATCTTCTTCTGGGATTATGCTTTCATAGCCTAAGTATGCTATGAAGTTGTTAGCCTAGTTTCACATGGTTGATTGTAGGCCTGTACCAACTCCTTTCTTATCTAGATTTAGACTTGAGGTTCATTGTTCCACTCCCTTGATTGATGCCACATTGTATCACCAATTTGCAGGCAACCTCATCTATTTGACTCATACATGGACCAATATTTCATATGTAATTGGCATGGTTTCACGCTTTATGCGGACATTACATGAGCTTCATTAAAGACCGGCCAAGCACATTTTGAGCTACATTCAAGGCACTATCAAATACGAGATTCATTATATAATAGGTACAGGTTCAAACTTGGTGGGATCTACATATTTTTATTGGGCTAACGATTATGATGATCATAAGTCCACTTATGGTTACAACCTTCACATTAGATTTGACCCTATTTTATGGTAGATCAAGAAGCAAAATGCTATTGCTCTTTCATCTATAGAGGCTGAGTATTATGGCACTGTTAATGCCACTACTGAGGCTATTTGGCTTCATAATATTTTCATTGAGATTAGTTTTCCATTTTAGAAGCCATTAGTCATTTATTGCAACAACCAAATCACTATTTAGATCTTAAAGAATCTACTTCATCATCAGAGAACCAAACACATAAATATCTATATGCACTTTATCAGGGAGCTAATTTAGGCAGAGATCATTGATCTCCAATATTGTCCTATGGAGGAGTAGATTGTAGATATTTTAACCAAACATTTCACTGAGAGCAAGTATCTTCACTTGTGATCTCTTTTGGGGGTGTGAGACATTAGTTATTTAAGGGATATTAGTTCTTTAGGCAGGTCTCCTAGACCTTCATTTTGAGGAGGAGTTTTTTTTTTTCGGATTTTCTCCTTTCCTCATCTATTTGTATAGATTACCTAATATGGATACACATTGCTAAGACTCTTATCTGCATAGCCCTAGCTAAGATTCTCTTATGGGGGGTGTTGGTACATTTATTTGCTTTATTGCATTTACTTGTATTTATTATTTAGATTGGTGCACTAATTAATTATTGTAATTAGTTTATTACTTTGATTAATAATTTTCACTAAATAAGATAAGCTTGCTTAGCTAGTAGTCAACTTAGACACCTATCTTATTATAGTAGAGTTCTACTCCACTATTCAAAGTAATATAGGATAAGATTGCTTAGCTAGTATTCAACTTGTGTTGATCATTTAAAAAAAATTGGATACCTATCTTGTTAGTGTGGAGTTTCACTCCACTATTCTTGTAGGTAGATATCAGTTGAACTACACGTGTTGTGTGAGTTCTCTGATCTTTATCTTGCATGCCTTGCTCTATGTAAGCAATGGCTATTTGTTTATTCTACATCAGATTAATATTGAATTATCAAAATAATTCATCATATTTGAGTTATTTATTCATTTCTGTTATTGTCGTAGATATATAGTTATTGTTTATTACTATTACTATTTTATCTCTTGTTTATGCTTTTTATTAGATTCATTAGATCCTGTAGCTGATTCTAACAATAATTGGTATATTTGGTATTTGTAATTTGTCAAGAAAATTTAAAAATGGATACAAAGAAGGTGTGAGATATATTGATTATCTATCACCGTAAAATAAATTTAAGGCACATAATTTTCATGGACTAACAATTTTTTATAAGAATTTCATCAAGATTTTAGTGGGATGTGCACAAAAATCATTGACCAGATACGCAAGGATAATATATAATTTGTATGAATAGAAGAATCAGAATATAACTTCCAACACTTGAAGAAACAAATAACTTAACAACCAATATTGGCATTACCAGATTTTGATAAATTATTTTAGGTAGATTATGATGCAAGTATCATAGAGATACGAGTAGTATTGTGTTAATAAGGAAGATCTATTACATATTTTAATGAAAGTTTGAATGATATAAAGCACATGTATTTTGTATATGATCAAGAGTTCTATGTAATTGTGCAAGTGCTAAGGAAATGGAGACATTATTTTTTGCCAAATGAATTTGTATTGGATATAAATCATCAAACACTACAATTTAGTAATAGTTAAAAGAAGTTGAATCAAAGACATATGAAATGGTTTGAATTTTTATAGAGTTAATCATTTTTTATTGAAACATAGAAGTAAAAAATATAATAGAGTTGTTGATGTAGTGAGTAGAATAATTCTTTTAGTGAATGAGTTAAAAGTGGAAGTCATAGGATTTGATCTTATGAGAGAACAAGATGAAGAATGGAGATTTAAAAAAAGCATGGAAATTGTGTATAGAACTAGTGAGTAAAAATAGAATACCATGGTTAGAGTATTTTATTTAGGAAGGTTTTTTATTCAAGGAAGGTAATTATGTATACTAAGAGGTTCAATGCGAGAGAATTTAATCAAGGAAAAACATAGTGGAGGATTGTCAGGTCATTTTGGCTATCACAAAACATTAATGCAAGTGGCATAATATTATTTTTGGATGTGAATGAGTGTATATGTGAGCAAATTTGTTCAAGAGTGTAGAGTCTGTCAACTTGGGAAAGGGAGAAGTCAAAATACAGGATTGTATCAACCATTACCTATTCAAGAGAAATCATGGGAAGATATAAGAGTGGATTTTGTTTAGGTTTACCTAGGACAAAGAAAGGAAATTATTTAGTATTTGTGATAGTTGATAGATTTTTATAATGGCATATTGTGTGGCATTTATAAAGACTAGGGATACAATAAACATTTTTAACTTATTTTTAAGGGAAATTGTAAGACTGCATAGTTTACCGCATAATATAATATTAGAGAAATATATGAAATTTGTTAGACATTTTTATAGGACATTTTCAAAGAATTTAAATACTTAGCATACCATCCTTAGACAAATGGACAAATAGAGGTAGTTAACATGAGTTTGGGAAATATTTGATATTTTTAATCGAAAGTAAGTCAAGAACATGGGATAATATTTTGGCATAAACTGAGTTTGCATAATTTAATGAATAAAAGTATAGGGAAGACACATTTCAAATTATTTGTGGGTCAAGTCCAAGATGAGTTATGGAGTTATGCAACATGAGAAATGACCAAAAGAGAAGTGTTGAAGTAGTATATTTTGTAGAGCATATCCAAGAAGTGCATAATAAAATGCAAGAACAATTGGAAAGGAATATGGAGTAATACAAACACCATGTAAATATGAAGAGGAGAAGTTAAATATTAGGTGGGAGATTTAATCCTAAAACATTTGAAAAAATATAGATTTCCAAAGGGAATTATGATAGATTTAAGCAAAAAAAAAATTATTTGAGGAATATTTTGTGAAATTTGGAAAGAATGCATATGAGATAGAATTACCTGAAGGGATAAATATATCACCCATTTTAAATGTAGTTGATTTGTATCTATATTATGAAGGATAGGTTAGTGCAAATGTAAGTGCAGATTCTAAATAAAAAGATTGGAGATTTCAAATGCCTAAAAAAGAGCATGAAGAAATACAAGTGATTAACGTGTGAGTTGGAAAAATTACACAAAAAAAGAATATAAAGAATATTTGGTAAAATGGAAATGTTGAGACATAGAAGATACAACATGGGTTAGTGTATAAAAATATACAAGATAAGGAATACTATTAGCAAAGTTATTTGAAGTCACATGAGCAGGAACACATGTTTCGTTTCATACCCAAGGTGTATGATGCAGTAGCATTAAAGTTCACATGCAATATTGCATCAACAAAAAATATGTTAGTTTAGGAAGTTTGTCTAAGTATGGTGTTGTGTAACTTTATTATTTATGCATATGGTTTGTTGTAACTTTGTGTAAGTCTTTTGTTTTACACAAATCTTTTTTATGTTATTTTGCGTCACCTTTGTGTGTGCATGTGTTCACTATAGATTTGTGTTGTCCATAAGTACACGTGTTTATAATGTTCTATATACCCTTTTTGTTACACATAATTTTATTTATTTATTTTATAAATAATACTATGAATTTATGCACAATAATATGTGTTGGTATTTTACTCCATTATTGTAGTGCAAAGATTTGTGGTATTTTTTCATTGATATGTGATATCTCTTGAGCATTTGGGTGTTTAGTAGAGTCAATTATTCACCACAGAAGCAAAAAAGTGGGTTAGATTTATTGGAGGAGTTGAATCTTCATTGTGTATTCTATACATTTTACTATGGGATATTTGAAAAGGCTATGCTAAAATATGCTATCATCCTTGAGAAATCATGAGGATCATGGCACAATAATTTTCATGATAAATGCTGGTTATAAAGTCCTATGATTTTGTGTCACTTGCTATGATGTGTTATGGAAGGAGACATTATTCATTGTATGTCATTTAATTCCAAAAGTCACATAAGTTGATAAGGATTCATTTAATAATGTATATGATATGTTTTTGATGTGAAGCTATAACATGTTACTACACCTTGGAATTGTGAGTGACATTTAATGTTTTTGGCACACTAAGGTGCATTAATATTGTTAATGGAGTATAAAACCTTAATTTAAGTAGGCACATCTTATGACTTTATAAGTATGCCTCTACATCTGAGAAAGGGGGAGAGATAAGTATTTTTGGGAAGAAGATTAGATTTGAGAGTTTTGCCTTGAGATCGACATACTTACAAAGATAGTGAGTTAACAAAGCTAAGATCCATGTATCATTGTATATCCTTGTTTTTAAAATTTGATAAAAATTTGAGTTTTTGATGTTGTATTTTATGTTGCATATTTCACTATGTATTTTGAGGATTGTGTGGTCTAAGGCATCTCTTAATTGAGAACCCTAATTACAACTACATCACAAACTGATCAAAAATTGGGTTCTAAAAAATGGTTTCAAGTCAGAGTTTCAGTGGTGGCACACTGTAGATCTCGTTGAGAGATTTTTGATGCTTTTTTTGGAATGTAAATCCGATTTTAGGAGCTCCTGTTATGGCCATTTGAAGATTTGTCAAAAAATGTCACTTGCGACATTTGGCATGTGATTCGAGGATGTTTCAATATTTGGACCTATCGGAGGTCGACACTTGGCAAACGCTAAAGGTTGTAAAAAAAATTAGTTCGATGACATGTCACGTCATCAACATGCCACATGGAAGCGTGAGATAAGTGGTGAGACCGAGAAAGGTGACGAGACCAAGGTGGAAAGACCAAGTCCAACATGCATGCCAAGTTAAGATGCTGAGATTTTAGGCAAATCCATAGGCCTGGCCACATCCAAGGAACCGTGTGGCTGTAGCCACATGATAAGTGGGCAGCCAAAGACTTTTTAAAGCCTTGCATTTCTATAAAAGCATTGCATGTGGGACAAAACATAAGTCTGAGCACCCAAGGAGGAGGCCGACGTGCCAAAAAAGGAGGGAGAAATTTCAAACTTCATGCTAGGCACCTAGAAAGGAGGGCCGATAGTTTGAACCCTTGACCTACCACCCAAAAGGGATAAGCCTTGACCACTTGTGCTACAGAGGTCTAAGTGATATTAAAGGCACAAATTTCTACTTGAAGTAATCAAATTCTGGACTGTGTTTTTTATTTTAAGAGGCTGAGACTTTGTAAAAGCTTTGAGAAAGCTTATGTAATGGATTTTTATCCATTTTCTGGCCATAATACACATTATTAATACTCTTTTATCCAATTTGCATATTAGAAGAATATATTTAAGCCCATTTTGGAGATTTTTAGGACTTTGAAAGCAACTTTGTAGGTGTGAAGACTCGCAGAATTCGAAGGTGTCGGGTTTGGTTATTAGTCACGGTGAAGGTGAATTTTTTGCATTGAGAGATCAACTTGTAGGAAAGTTGTTTATGGTTTCTAGGTGTTTGAAGTGCCCTTAATGGAAATGGTCCACTCCTTTGGAGAACCCAGAGATGTAGGCATCAATTATTGAGCCGAACTCCGTTATCACGTTTTGTGTTTTGGTAATTGTCCTTTGATGCATGTTTTTGTTTCAATTTACTAATTTGATCACAATTAGTAAATGACTCATGCAAGTAATTTTCATTTTGACAATTATAACACAATGTTATTAAAAATTGGTTTGATTGGTAATTAAAAGTAATCAGTCTTTTGACAACTCCATTCCATCTCAACAATCGAGAATGTTTTATGCCAAACATTTTGCAAGTTTTTTGAGTTTTTTGAGAATTTGTTAAGTTTGAGAATTTTTAGTATTTGTACTTAAAACTTCACTTTGAGTTGAATCAGTGTAGTTTACGGATCAAGTTGGTATCAAAGCAGTTAGAAAGCTAGGATAGCTTTTGATTGAGTTTTGACAGTTGCTTTCAGTTTATTGGTTATTCATATCACTTGATTAGATTGCAATGTGTAGTTGTGGAATCAGTGTGTGTGTAGGAAACCATGGGCAAGTTGTCACATAAAGTCGAAATGGAAGAGCTTGAAAGCATCAATAGCCAGATTCAGGATGAGAATGCATTCATGAGATGCAAGCTCTATTCCCTTGAAGAGCAAATTGCAAGTTTGAAATCGGAGCTTGAATCCAAGGATGAGATCTTGATTAGATTGAAATGTGGTGAGTGTGAAAAGGTAAATCCTTTAACTTTAGATGTAGAAACTATGACTGAGTGCAGTGTAAGTTATTCACCACGTAATTCATCTACTTCTTTCCATTCAGATTCGAATTGAAGTAATGATACTTTTGGTAGTTTTGAACAACACACTAAGGGTATAAGATCCAAATTGTTGATAAAAATGGGATTTAATGGAACAGTTCTTGGTCGAGATGGCCAAGGAATTACTAACCCAATACAAGTAGAGCATAGATCTCTTCATGCATGTTTGGGTTACACTAGTGAGGAGGTGGAAATTGGAGAAACTTCCTCCATGGCTAAAGGAAGACAAGCTTCTAATAGCAAAGGAATGAGACCACTAGTAGAGCATGTACTGTGCAAGAAGGAAGGTAGAAGAGGTATTGAGATTCCACCTCCTAATTCCTACACTAGAGTTAGCACTAAATCTTTTGATCCACTTTTTATGTTTAAAAAATCTGGATTTAACATTCAGAAGATGATGTAATCATTTCCATGCACTTTTTGTGGGATGCATAACCACAATGTTGCATTTTGTTGGAAGATGCATGCTTTGCTTAAGCAGATTGTATGTGTTAAGAACCATTCTCGTCATGGCAAAGTGAGAAGAGGTAAAAGGGAGACCTCACCTAAGAAGGTTGTTTGCACTCATTGCCATATGAGTGGACATAGGATTGATAGATGTTTTAAGCTTCATGCATCTTCACATTCAAGTAATGTTAGAACTAAGATGATTTACAAACCTCTCACTAATGTTAATGAAGCTAATTCAATCCATAATGATGCTAAGGAATCCATTAAGACAATCAATTTCACTAGGAAGAAATAAATGGTTAAGTGGATTATCACTACATTCTTTTTGCAAAGCATGGTTAAAAAATCACCTAAGGGAATGAAAAAGCTTTGATAGATGTAGATTAGAGTTGGTGGAAACACTTCAAGACAATTTTATCATATGAAGTTTTTCAATTCTCTCTTTTTGATAACTCTAAGTTTTTGATCTCCTATTTATGCTGTGTGAGTTGACTATAGGACTTGAACTCATTTGATCAGTTGGAGATAATAGCAGAATGCATGTTGTAGGTTGAGTTAGTTCCTTATAACACTTATTTGACTACTATTTTGAATGTATCTATTTTTGGAACATGGATGTATGGATGCATTGTTAAGACCCTATGGGCATGTTTAGATGTTAGGCAGCATACACTTTTAGTTGTTTGCATTTGCTTAGCATATAAGTCCCATACTAGGGCATTGTATTGCAAATGTCAACAATATTTATTGTATGTTTTCGGCATTATAAACTTGTCTTGTAGTTACATTGGGAGTTTTTTCAGTTTTTGGCAATTCACCCCTTTACAGGATGTGACATTTGGGTAGGCAGTTTTGGTATGTTGTAATCACTTTGGTAGTTGCAGATTCACTTACTCATGCCTTTGGATTAGGAATTTTTTTAGTTTGATTGTGAATCATTTTAATGCAATTCTTTATACATCTTGCTATGATTGGGTTCTATTTTCATGGATGTAGTAGACTAGTTTGCAGTTTTAGGGGATATTGGACTTTTGGAGACCAAAAGCCCTCCATTAGGGAGGTGTGATCAGAAATTGAGTTCTAAAAAATGGTTTCAAGTTATAGTTTCAATGGTGGCACACTGTAGATCTCGTTGAGAGCTTTTTGAAACTTTTTTCATAATGTAAATCCGAGTTCGGGAGCTCCTGTTATGGCCATTTAAAGATTTGTCAAAAAATGTCACTTGCGACATTTGGCACGTGATTCGAGGACATTTTTACATTTGGACCTATTGGAGGTCGAACTTTGAAAATGCCAAAGGTTGTAAAAAAAATTGGTTTGATGACATGTCACGTCATCAACATGCCACGTGGCAACGTGAGATAGGTGGCGAGACCAAGAAAGGTGGTGAAACTGAGCAAGGTGGCGAGACCAAGGTGGAAAGACCAAGTCTAACGTGCATGCCGAGTTAAGAGGCCAAGATTTTAGGAAAATCCATAGGCCTGGCCATGTCTAAGGAACCGTGTGGCTGTAGCCACGTGATAAGTGGGTGGCCAAAGACTTTTTAAAGCCTTGCATTTCTCCAAAAGCATTACATGTGGGACAAAACATAAGTTTGAGTGCCCAAGGAGGAGGCTGATGCGTCAAAAAAGGAGGGAGAAATTTCAAACTTCATGCTAGGTGCCTAGAAAGGAGGGCCAACGGTTTGAACCCTTGACTTGCCACCCAAAAGGGATAAGCCTTGACCACTTGTGCTGCAGAGGTCTAAGTGATATTAAAGGCACGAATTTCTACTTGAAGTAATCAAATTCTGGACTGTGTTTTTTATTTTAAGAGGCTGAGACTTGTAAAAGCTTTAGGAAAGCTTATGTAATGGATTTTTATCCATTTTTCGGCCATAATACACAGTATTAATACTCTTTTTATCCAATTTGCATATTGGAGGAATATATTTAAGCCCATTTTGGAGATTTTTAGGACTTTGAAAGCAACTTTGTAGGTGTGAAGACTCGTGGAATTTGAAGGTGTTGAGCTTGATTATCAGTCATGGTGATGGTGAATTTTTGCATTGAGAGATCAGCTTGCAGAAAAGTTGTTTATGGTTTCTAAGTGTTTGAAGTGCCCTTAATGGAAACGGTCCACTCCTTTGGAGAACCCAGAGATGTAGGCATCAATAATTGAGCTGAACTCCGTTATCACGTTTTGTGTTTTGGTAATTGTCCTTTGATGCATGTTTTTATTTCAGTTTGCTGATTTGATCATAATTAGTAAATGACTCATGCAAGTAATTTTCATTTTGACAATAATAACACAATGTTATTAAAAACTGGTTTAATTGGTAATTGGAAGTAATCAGTCTTTTGACAACTCCATTCCATCTCAACAACTGAGAATGTTTTATGCCAAACATTTTGCAAGTTCTTTTGAGTTTTTTGAGAATTTGTTAAGTTTGAGAATTTTTAGTATTCTTACTTAAAACTTCACTTTGAGTTGAACCAGTGTAGTTTACAGATCATGAACCCTAAGAAAACTAACTAAAACCTAGACAAACCTAGAGTAATGATAATATTGGGAATGGAAAAATGACCTCAGATAGAGCAGTGAACACATAATCAAAACTATCAAATGACACTGACACAACACAACAAAGCTATTAAGCCCACCAAAATATAGTGACATAGTTGGTGGTGAGGGTGTGATGTAGTGAAATTACTGCCACCACCAAGGAACATGGCCACAACACAAAATAGGGTGGTAAATCTCATGACCCCTCACAAGCTAAAAATTTATATGTAGAGAACGTAGATGGGAGCTACCCTAATATCAAATTCAATGCAAAAAGAAAGTGTAATCACCAAACCAAAAACATTCCTTAGAGACCTAGAAAAATAAAGATAAACCATGCCATGTTATGTGCTAGAGAAGCCATGGAGTTCTACCTCCCTCCCAACATACACCCTTTAAGCTACACTGTAGTAGGGCAAGTCCTAGATCTAATATTTTATGTTGAAGAGAGAGGACACCAAGAAGTGCCCCCCAACTCCATCAATATAATTTTTATATTAATAATATATTATCTTAAACTATGGAAGAATAAATTAATTGGATATAAACAAATAATGAAAATTAAAGAAAATAAATAGAGAGTAAAAATGGACAATGCAAGATAATAAGGAGGTACTGTGATCATAAGGTAAGCAAAAATATATTTTATATTTAAAATTAATAAATATTTAAATTTTATAATAACAAGTATCTTAAATTAAGGGACAATAATGTGATAATTAACATTCTATTTTCATGAGCTTGAATGAGAAAAGATACACTTCCAACAACATCTAATACCATAAATTGATTAATTAAATATATGTGTGTGTGTGTGTGTGTGTGTGTGTGTGTGTGTGTGTGTGTGTGTGTGTGTGACTATGAGATCATTCCCATTCTATGTTGGTAGGCATAAGAAAACAACAAAATACAAAAAAATAAGATAAGTCAATTCTACAGGCGAAGAGTTCAAGAGGTTACAAAAATATGTTTAACTTAGTTAAAAATATTTCTCCTGTTAGCACAAAATTTGAAAACAACCACAAAATAAAAAAATGGCTCAACAGAAGTTGAACAAGGTCCATCAATTTTTAATTATAATGAAAAAGTTGTGACAATAATGCATCTTCTTCAGTTCCTTAAATGTAAACACAAACCACTTGGTAACTCCATAATATGATGGTTTTGATATGCCATTTTTATAGTTATAATAAAAATCAAAATCAAAATTATAATAATGAATAAAATTGTCTATGATTACACCCAATTTTATTTAGTTGTAATTTGAGGGGAAAAGAGGAGGAAACATATACATTTTGCAAGTGGTAATTGCAAATGAGTTACCATTTTCATAGATATTTCAAGACCTAATTTCATCTGGAGAGAATAGGTGTCTTTTTGTACATTGAGAGAACATAAAATCATTGAGTAGATAACGATTGATTACATATTTTTTTGGAAATAAAATGAATATTTTTTCATTAATGTTGTAATTTCTTGAATTTCTCAAATGGTTGAGTAAATTACTTGCAAAACCATATAAGATTTAGAAACAGATAGAAACAAATCACACAACTCATGGTTTTAGCTTGTAAACTCCAATGTGGGAAAAATAATTGAGAGTGGTAATTGCAAATCTTCATATTCTCCCCTTTAAATAATGAATCCAATACAAAGAGCTATAAAAAGCATAAAATTCACACTTTTTGTTTTTTAATAATACAAGGAGCATAAAGTAGTATCAACTAAGAACAACTAATTACTCCTTGATACCCATTCATACATTTACCAATTCACTCTTACACTCCACTTTCTGATAATTCTTATTAATTCCTTTACCCATGACCTTTTTTATGAATTTAAGGAGATTTTCATTTGAAAACCAAAGGTTTTGAAGACCAAAGGTTATCAAACACCTACAATGAAAAAATCAATCATTTTATACCATTACTTTCACTACCCCATTTTTTAATACAAAACTACCTCTTAAGACAAGATGAAACCATAACTTAGGGAACAAATGGTTGTGAAACCAACCCTAAAGGTTACAAACTAGTCAATTGAATTAAATCAATGGTCATGTAAGCACCACTTATTTTAACTAAAATTTTTGTAACACTAAAAAATATTATAATTTATAGTTTGCATATAAACTCAAAATCAATTGTTATTTTTTGAGAGGAATCCATTTATGCAATAAATAATTACTTTTGATGAAGTATACCATATATTCTACCTTGTTGAAGTAGACATTTTGTTTTTAAAGTAAAAGTGCACAACGTGGCCATTCATAAACTTTCTTTTATTTTGTTGATCATGACATGTCCTTGGAGTCTAATGGAGTTCTTGATGATTTCCATGCATCCTTAAAAATTATACCTACCTTTTTAGGTACCTTTTGAGCCTTTATCTCAATTTTTGTACATTTTACTTATTAAACATCTTCCTCACATCTCCCTTTTTCATCACAAGGTGTGTTTTCTCACTTCGGTTATTCATCGTAATGCAAAGTATCCAAGATAGAAGGTAGCATTGTAATATTCCTCCACAACATCAAAGGATATTAAGGATATTTGCATCCTCAAACAACCTGATAAAAACCCTGTAATTTCACTTCCTCCTATAAAACATTGGTGAACAATTATTCCTCATCATGTAACAAGGAAGAGTGAATTGATTTTCCTTCCATGGAGTTGACTGTTACAACCTATTACTTTGCTACAATTTGAATGATTTTGTGGTTCAACTATAATTATTCCTTAATGATGTATACTCATGGTTGTCCCATGTTGATATATTTATTTTTCTCTTTCCCAATGATTCCCCTTGATGTTATAGTTGATTATGTATCTTACACCTCCTCAATGAAAGAGTGATGAGCTTCCCCTTGTGTTTTTCCTCTCACCCATGAAGAGTAAGCCAAGAATGATGTTGTTGAAACTCATTTTTTAGATGAAACATACATGTTAAGACCCATTTATGATGCCAAAACAATCTATAATGTTTTTTCATGTTTAATTTACATTCATTATTCCTACTAAAATTATTTGTTAAAGAGGAAACATACAAGTTATAAAATGAATATTAACTGTTAATGTTATCAATATGCGCATATCATATTATTTACATATCAAAATTGAATTTGAAACTTATTAAAATCTTTCCCAATGTGCATTAAAAAACTAAAATATGCATGCTCCACCTAGCCATGTCTACTACAAATTGTTATGTGCATATTATGTTACTCAAGAATCAACAGGGAAGTGAATTTGACCAAATTGATTCTAATAGTCCTTAGTGACTTCTAAATGAAAGCTTAAGGTGTCTAATTAGGGAATGATATGATGGGGCAAAGGGGTAGCAATAAAGACAAAGCACCAAGGATCTTTGTCAATATTAAACATTATAGAGATGTTAGGGTCAGGAAAAACTACTTTAAGAAAGACACCTACTCGTCAGGGTTGAAGTCACCCCAAGAACATCATCAAAAGAGGGAATAGGAAAATAGGAAATTAAGAATAAGAGTATTTTAATATCACTACAAATGATCAATATGATATACTTGTAATGAAATACCTCAAATGAAGTTACTTACATACAAAACAACACTACTTTTAAACTAATAGACATTTGCATGAATTACTCTTGCCAAAACCATATGCGATATAATATAGTTAAATAATGAGATATTAAGATGTTAGTATTTTTAGAGTATGAATTAAAGCATAAAATGAACAAAAAAGTATAGTTGAAACTTGGTTTGAACAAATATAAATGATAAACATAAGGGAATGACATATGGGGATACTATTGAGTATTGGTTGGATGTACACTTTCATACACTATAGGAAAACAATCTAATGGTTAGGAACAACTGATAAAATGTAGAACAACAAGGTATAACTTTATGAATATAGTGGAGAATTGACAAAAAATGATAATAATACTTATACCATTGATTACATTACAAAATAGATTGAGAACACCAAACGGATACGTTAGAATAAGATAAATAACTAAAATGTAATATCAAGGATGTTGACAAATAAATGATCACGCAAAGTAGACACAAATTTTACATAGTCAAGATTATACCATGGGAACAAACATGACATGAAAGTGATGAGAATGCTTCACACCAACTTTAGATAGTCTTGTCATTGGGGAATAAAATTATACCTTGAGTATTGGGATATAAAACAACACTTAGACAAAAAAAGGAAATGAAATGCACTACTCTATTCTAAGTATCTAATCTAATAAAATATTGAAACTTACTTCTTTTCTAATATAACAATAATTAAAACATAACCTTTGACTTGTCACGAGATGTATGATAGACCAAAGGATGGGAGATGATGCTAGACATCTTCAAAGTGTAGATCTATAGATTGATTTAGTGTTTTGTCTGATGTGAAATTAAACTTAAGGTAAAATACTACTCATAACTAGAATTGAAACTAGATTGTGTCAAAATGACATCTAAACAAAGGTTTTACATCGATCATGCAAAGATTAGGGTATAATAATACACTTTTTTTAATCAAAAGGAGGAAAATAAAGTAAAGATAAATAGGCTATGGGAGGATGGGTGAATATTTTGAAGGTAATGAAATATGTTGGGAAAGTGAAATGCAAAGAAGAGGCATGTGTAATGTTTTTTTTGTCTAACCCAACCTTTAGAGTGATTGTACAGTCTTCCATGAAAAATTTGTTGGTTAATGTAGAGTGATAGGTTTCACCACCACTACAATAGTTTTGATACACACCTATGCATGGCTCAAGGATCAGATCAAACAAATATAATGCACACACTTTCTAAGTAATGAAGGATAAACAAATACTAATGGAGGGTTTGGAAAATAGAAAGAAAGATCAGATTAAACAAATGATGCTAATCCCAAGTTATAGAGATGTATTATCATTAATGGATGTGAATATTACACCAATTAATAGTGGGTGATTACATATTTCCCCTTTGAGGATCTTTCCTTGCCATAAATTGACAAGGTGATTTTTCCCAAAATAGGATTTGGGGAAAATATTTTAAGAAATGTACCTTCACTTACTTGCATGATGTTTTATAATTAGCTAGGGCATCCATCTTCTAATAAAATAAAGAGGTTATCAAGTAATACACGAAATACATAAAATAACAAAATGTCAAAAAAATTGGAATTATTATTCCATGAGGGAAGAAATATACAACATAGGTCGATGTGTTGGTAATTTATAGAAATGGTTGTTGTGTCTCATCAAGGCACACTCAATTGTAAAAAAGTGGAGAAGGAAATTAGGTGAAGAATATGATGAGTTTCTTGAAAGTATATTTAAAAATTAGGAATGAGAGAGATTAATCTTAGTGCAAGGAAAAAGATACTACCTAAGGTGTTCACACTGCCTCATAATTACAAGAGAGTGGATGGTTAGTGAAAATAAAACAAAATAGGAAAAATAAACTCTACCTAAAACATCCAAACTATCATGAAAGGCGATAAAGGGAAGGTGAGAGTGATAAGTTAAGGGAAAAATAAAAAATAAATTAAAATAAAAGAAAATGATAAAGGAAAAGAAGAGGAAAATGACAAGGTAAGGTAAATAAAAGATTTATACCACTAGAAACAAATTCATTTAACTTATAGTGAGATAAGAAAAGTGACTTCTAGACATGAATTTACCATTTATTGAGAAAATATAATCATTAAGTAGAGAATGGTGAGAGGATGGTGGTGGAAACATTGGTAGGATGTGGGTAACATGGACAAGTAAGATCTATCAAATTTCCTCTCTAGACATTAGTTGTTTTGACTTGCATAAAAAACCTCCTTAGGTTAATGAAAATGGGAACTAGAATAGGAAAAATGATTGTGATAGGGAGGGGAAAGATAAAGTTTGAATTAATTGTGTATATTTTGGAAAATTTTAAGAGTTTTTTAATCATTTTGACTCTTTTGGGCTATGACAATTGAAACTACTAGATGTAGGTGAAATTGTCATGGTAATTTTTCCATAGGCGAAGTAAAAAAGATATTCTATTAGAAATAACTAACCAGAACCTCTTATGTGTGTGTGCAGGCTTATTATGTGCACTAGAGTTGAGCTAGAGAGTAGGAATTGTTTCTAGGGTGATGGGCTTATTGACCATAGATGAGATCACCTAGATTCAGAGAGCCAAGCTATGGAAGATAGTATAGGTACTACTGATTGTATCTAAGATTCACCTACTATGCAACATTCTTACCTACTAGGATGCACATTGTAACACCTTATTTTTCTCACACTTACAAGGAGAGTGAATCGTCACTCTCTAAGATGTGTATAGGATCATGGGGATCCTAGTTACAAGACAAATGCTCACTATCAGGGATGGTGGTATTATTGTAGAGGCATGTGGATGGGAAACATACTTTGGAGATGATATGATAGTTGCTGTGGGTCCATAAAATAGAATCTTATTGATAGGGTAAGAATCAATTATAATCTCCAACATCCACAAGGTGATCATTGTAATGATAGCCTCGTGGTTAGTTAGGGACAAGGGGACAAATAAGCTTATATACCACTAGTCCCATTTAATTAAGGGCATACAGGAGCATGCCATAGTCTAAAACTATGGGCAAGACATGCTTGCCCATACCTACCATGATCTTTATAGAGTTATGAGGCTTGGGTCACTCTCATTGAGAAACCCAAATTTATTCATGGTTTGGGTTTATAAGAGGTTCATTCCTTACTAGAGGAGAATCATGATAATATATGCCTTGGAAATTAGGGTTGTTAGATGAAAAATCATGTGTCAAGACCTAAATATGCCAAGATTAGTGGTCAATCTCATTATGATAGATGTGGTTGAATAGCCATGCTAGGGTATGATAGGACTTTGGGGGGACGAGGGTATTACACTAGATACCTACCTTAACACACAAAAGAACTTATATAGATGGAGTCACCCAAAGGTACACCCTACAAATAATATTCCCCAATAATTTAGGGAAGGTTATATAGTAGCATTTCTGCTTGTAGTAGTGATCTGTAAAGGAGACCAAAAGATGAAGGATGGGACACTAGGATGTCTCATGTGGATTCCCTTGGTCCCAAAGACACTTATCATTGCCTTAGGGGATGGTATAGGTAGGACTACAAGCCTGATAGGGTAGATGTAGCTAGTCCCTAGGGGAAGAGGCAACTAATTTGTGGCTATTGAAAAATAACCTTCCAAACAAGAGGAGGTTTGATGAGGAGGAGGAGGATATAGAATAGTATGAGGAATACCCTCATGATTTTTTTTGTCACTCATCTCTTTCCTTTTCTATTTACTTAGCTAAAGAGGTCTCTTCTAATTTTTAGCTGAAATGTGATGTGTGTGCTTTTATTCAATGTAGACATTTTTAGCTAGTGGATTTTTTTATGTGAGATATGTGTTTATACACCCTCTTACTTCCCATTAAGAAGACTCAAGATACCCTCTTTAGTGATGCAAGACTTATAGCACACGTAAGGAGACATTTTGACACCTTCACCCCTATATGGCATATGGATCAGGGGCTACTATCCCAGGGCATAAATATTACAGTGCTATGGCCCAAACTATAGGGTTTTGAGAGAGAGGAAAAAAACTCATGGCAATTTTATAGGGAGTGGCATGAGATCTATTCAACAATCATACCCTTACATAATTAGGTCACTCTCACATCTATCAGGTAACATGAATAGATGCATGTGTATAACTTTTGACACACACACATAGAAATTTTAACATCTTCGCCCTTGTATGTCATGTGGGCCAGGGGATACTATCCTAAGGCAAAAATATTATAGCACTATGGGCCAAACTACATGATTATAAGAGAGAGGCAGATAACCTTAAGGAATTTCTATAACTAGTGGTGTGATTAATATTAAACAATCATACCCTTGTATCCTTAGGTCACTCTCATAGCTCTCAGGCAATACTAGTAAACAAAGGTATATGAGCTATAGTATGATCCCATGACTCTTGGCCTTAAAGAGTGCCCATTGGCAACTTTATTTAGTATAAGGTTTATTGCATTTTTGGACTAAATTGGGAGAGACATGAACACTGTCCCATGTGTCCCCAAGTATGATGACCTTGTATTGATAATAAAAATGTATATAATATGTGATATATATATATATATATATATATATATGTATATATACCATCTTTTTCCCATGTCCCAAATATGTGTTTTTTTTACTTGTAATTTTGTTTATTTTTTATGCACATGGACAATTTAGGATTTGTTTGAGCTATGATTGTGATATGGATGGAAACAAATCAAATTTATTATCTATGAATGTTTCACACTTTGTTTCTTGTAGGTAAAAATTAGGCATATGTTTCACAAGACAAATTTTAATATTTTAAATATTTTTAAATCACAACTTATAGGATGTAATGCCATATAAAGAGGATGTAAGATGAAGGGATCATAGGTGTCTTATTTCCAAGTTCTGGTCACAAACAACTAGTAACATGCAAGGACTCATCATTGTGGGCTAGAACAAGAGAATTATAAGGAATTAAAAAGAGAGTTCTTGTTGTAAACATGCAACTCGGGAGGAGATTGACTCTATTCAAAACCAAATGTAGGATAAAACATAGAATTTATTTAGAATGGGGTCTCAAATACAAAGGAGAATTTTAGGCTTCATATAGACTTAAATTTATAGATGGAAAATTGGATCAAACCATGATCAAGGGGAAGTTCTATTTTATTTATTAAATATTTCTTTGAGGTGCTCAAGACCTTTTCCATGTTAGTTTATTTTTTAACTTTTTATATCTCTTTTTGTGAATCCAAAATCTAATCTCATGCAACTAGTCAAATGCAATGGGTCAACACCATGGATTAGACTAAGCGAGTATGGGAACCTTTCCCCTAGGATTTATCCCACATGATTATTAATATGTGAAGGATCATCACCAAATACTAGAGCAAGTGAGAATGATGTGGTTGAAACATATATATTTTGCTTTCTTTTTTTGTTTGCACATTTTTTTCCTTTTGTAGGTAACTTGCCCCTAAGATTTGTCACTGTGAAACTAGTAAGATGTGAGGGCTACTCATCGAGAGACAACACTAGCGAACAAAATGCCTCAACTGATTGGGTTTTGTGAAAATCATCTTTCTATAAATTTGGAAACAGAGAATTGAAGGGGAGGTTTTCTTGTAAGCTTTTAGACTAGGTTGTAGGTTGCAAGTGGCATGAGAAAATTAGGATTTTTAGATGAGGATTCAAGACAACACTAATCATTTGGACCAGAATCAATCTCTAGCTCAAGGTGGGATTTTATATGAAATATCTTCAAGATAGGGAATGCATATTAGGAAATTGGGTAGTTACTTTTAGTTAACTATTAAGTTTTTCTAAATTATAAAAATGTTGAGTAACTATCCGAACATAACATAGAGATGCAAATGAGATGGAAATGTGATATATAATAAATACAACACAACGTGAAATTAAAACAAAAGGAAAAATGTAGAAAAAACCACATTATATGAAATAACATTTGAGATGCAAGGAGTTTATTAATTTCTCAAAATTCTTGCTCTCCAAAGTGAATAAATAATAAGCCCCATTTCCAAAGTCTTTAGTTATTTGGTAGGGATCTATCCACCTAGGTCTAAACTTTTAGCCTTCCAATTCTATTTTCTCATTACAACTATCAAGCTTCAACATAGGGTCACCAACTTCTATGGTTTAAGGGTTAAATTTTTTAGTATATTGATTTCACATTCAGAATGTGTAAGCCTTATGAAAATGGGTTGTTATGAGCCTCTTTTTATCTCACAAATCCAACTCAACTAAGTGGAAAACCTTGTACTCCTCATGATCAAGGAGACACTAGATATAAACTCGAAGGCTTGGAATCTTGACTTCCAATGAGAGGATGACCTCAAAACCAAAAACCAAGGAATACAGGGTTGCCTTTGTGGGTTTTGGGACATTGCTTCCATAAGCCCACAAAGTGAGCTACAACTGAAGGTGTTAGTTCTTTTTGTCTTTGATAGTCTTCACTATAATGGACTTGAGTGTTTTTTTTATCACATTAGCCTATCCATTATATTGAGGATAGTAAAGATAATTTATATGATGGATAATGTGAATTATGTGGCAAAGCTCTCACCTAAATGTTTCAAAAAGGGGAGCTGTTATTAGAAATAATGACTCAAGGAATGTAAAATATGCATATGACTTGATTAAGAATGAATTTGGATATAAATAAGCCTATGATTATATTCAAAGGCATGGCCTACACCCAATTCATGAAGTATTTAGCGATGGAAATGATACAATGATGCCCATCAAAAGAGGCAAGATTAAGCTTTCTTGTAAAGTTCATGCCCCTGGTAGAAAAGGACCATGGTGTAACATTAGATGAAGAGATCAAGAGGGGATATGAATAGTTTAAGAAAAATCCTAAAACTTGGGACACTTCCTTGCTCAACCATATCTTACTCTAGCCTATGCCAAAATTAGCCCATGTCTTGGGTCTTTTCGACTATCATATGATCACCAAAATGACCACTATAGGTGTTGTTGTGGCACTTTGATAAGACTTTGAGAAAATTAGCCTTGTTGATAAATTTGAAAAATATGCCATCAAAGGCTTGATGATAAATAAAAAATCTAGGAGCATATACTTGGATGTCACCATAGGAAGGCACATTCTCTATTAAAAATTAAGCCTTGTGGGATAAAATAAATCAATTAAAAAATTGGTGATGTATTTGTACCAAGAAGATTGAATGATGGGAGGGAGATTGATGATGAGAATACTCTCATCAAGTAAACTATAATCTACAACCACTAAACTATCTAAGGGTGAATTATCTAACCAATTAGTTATTATCTTCCACTTTAACAAATTTTTGATTCATGTAAGTGAGCTCAAACTCACTAATCACCATGATGAACTATCCTTCTTACTTATCAATCAAAGGTTGGGATAAAAATGTGTGCAAATGATTGAATATAATAATGAACTGAATCTCTTAGTTTAGCATGTAATGTTGAAAATTATTAGTGGAAAAAAAAATCTTGCCACTTTTTTTCTAATTGAGTGTACCTTTTCTTATATTTTGACAAGGTGTGAATGATGAAATAAATAGAAATTTCTCTACCATCATCGTATTTTTAGGATAAAATCCATATAATGGATATTTTAGTGATTCTTAAATAAATTCTAAGAGTGTTATATTCCATTGGAGGCATAAGCATGGAAGGGGACCAAAAATGCTTCATAATAGTGTTAAATGGCTATGGGAAATGATGGATCCATACATGAATTATATCCTTTTTAAGTAATTTTTTGATCGGGTGGAAATCATATGTGAAGTCCAAATTAATCTTCAAATAACCCTAGTTTCTTAAGGAAAGAATGAATTCCATGCTTATCTTCTAGGGGAGCATGTCTAAAGTGACATGGATCTTGATAGGATTGATGTTGATATCACATCTCTACACAATGCACATGAGGAGTTTTATAACCATAAATCCAAAGATAAAATTCTTAATTTTGAGCTTGAATTTGAACTTCCTGAGGTGGGTGAATATGGTGCATAGGTATATAAGGTAACCAAACTCTTTTTAGGCTTTCTTAAGAAGTCTTCCCAACAATATTCAACAATTATGTGGATCGTGTCATGAAATATATGGGTCATGGCACCCACATTTTTAATCCCAAAGGGCATGATTATGTAATAAAAAATACCCCATAGAGTGGTGAAATCCATTTTGCTTTGATTCTATTCTGAGGGGTGCATATGATTATACCTAATAAACCTGTCCATTAAGGACATCATCTCATAGTTATAAGTGGCATTGATAATAACTTTAATCAAATATGAAGTGAATTCATCCTTGTGACATGATTTATTTATATATTAGAATTATATACACATACTTTTTTTCAATTCTTATTGAGAACAAGGATGATGTTGGAAATCCACATAGAATAGTCCACTAGCTTGATGAAGCCAACTTTAGGAAATTGATAACTTATTATTTTACCATTAAATACACTTTGGACTTGATGGTTCTAAAAAAATTCTTGATATAATATATTTGGTTTAAATTATGAATTTATGCACTACCATGGAAGGATTAAGCCCAAATATGTAAAAGTAATCGTAGGTTAAAAAATTGATGAACTCCTTGAGAAGTTCACTATAAGCTTAAACTTCCTCTAGAGTAAGAGTTTCTCCCAACTTGGTAATAGATTGCTTATGATTAATACCAATTTTAATCTCAATGGTATCTTACATTAGAGAATTATGCCCCTCTTCAAACTCATGTGAGGTAGGAGAAAGGTCAAGATCCTCTTCCTCAATTCCAAAAATCTCATCATCACAAAAATAACCTATAGGGTGAAGAATTAGTGAAATCCATCTCTTATGATGTTCCTTATGAAATTAATCATACATATGGAGAAAACTCATAATATCCTTGTTGTTATTAACCAAGTCCATGGCAATGGGCTCATCTTTGTTCTCCATATAGGCCAAAACAACATGAACCTGTTATGGCTTGATTGGTGACACAATTTTCACTAAAACTTTGAACTTAGTCTTTGAAATCCAAGTGTGAGGATTTAACATATATGAAGAGGAATTCAAATGATCTTCCTATTTGATTTTCCTCCTAGGGAATGGCATCAACAAAGAAAAAATTAAAATATTTGGCCATAACGTAGATAGTGTCTTGGTAGGGTTTGAGATACTCAAATATGGTCTTGTAAACATCGAAGAATTGATTTAAAACAAGTTGAGAGTCTATAAAGGATCATATATTAATAATTCCAAGCCTTTTTAACCATAAAAAGACCACAAAATTATGCCTCATACTCAACCATGTTGTTGCCATAGGAAAAGTCCAACTTAAAGGTGAAGGGCATGATATAGTTTTATGGAAAACTCAATATCATGCCTTCACCTACACCTAGATGAATTTGACCCATCAAATTGAAGGGTCTAGAAATTATCAAGGAACACTAATTTAATGGATGAGGGAACATCTCCTTCTTCCACCTCACAATTATCTACCATTCACATGGTAGTTTTTAATCTTTAGGTAGATAATGAAGTCCATTTGAGATTTCAAGCTCTAGATTAGAAGGGTTATCATTACCAATGTCTACCTAATATAGATCTATGAGGTTTGGGATAGAAATGGTAGAAAGGCTCCAAGGAGCACAAGTCCCAATATAGTGAGGATTGAAAGGGATAAAAAGAGGTTTATCTTATTCTAATAGCTCCACTATACAATAATTCATGTGAGTGTATGTGTAATCTATTGTTAAAGTTTATTCGTCATGCACATTATAGCCTCTTTGTCGAATACCATGCATATATTTCTACCAAAATGACTATAAAACAAAGCCAAAAACCATATTTGAAAAATAAAAGAATGTTGAAACAATGAACATTGAAATTCAAAACAAAATGAATTTTAACACAAGATACATTGAAAAAATAAAACTTGGGTGTAATGCCTCTGCTACACATTGAAATGACGTTTAAAAAATGCCATCAAATGCATGATAGATACTAAGCTCTTAAAACTAAAAGACACTATTTTTTATAGCAATATCTTCAAGGAAAAGTGCAAAAAAATAATGGTAGTGATGAAAATGAATAGCCTTTTAAAAAAAATCTTTTGAAAAATAAAAGACATAGTCCTCTTTGATGTCATACTTTATTTTACTATGCACAAGAAAAAAATATAAATAAATTAAAGAATATGTGAAAATATTTTTTAGGTTAACATGAAATAACAAATCTAGTCATTTTATAGCCTAAAATGACTCCTACAAGGGTCTTCAAGGTTTTGAAATTAAGGGCCAAAAGGGAAGGTTCTTCCATTTATTTTAATATACATATATTTAACATGAAATAAAATATTCATACTTTCAAATTTATAGGAAGATAAGTAATGGTAAAAGCATTAAAATTGATTTCCTTTTGAAAATATTAATGCCTAGTGTGCCCCAGAATAAAACCCGCTACCTTGAAATTGAAGGGTTGACATATAGGCTTAGCATTGACCTAAAAGTATGTCCCTTAATGAAACATAACACTACCTTGAGGATATTTCTAACACAAATTCAAACACATATATGCTCTTGGAAATTTTTATAGAGCTTATGCTACCTATAAGAGGTGAATAACAACAAAAATGAAAATAACACAATTGAGAAAGATGGATTCTCCACTAAGTTTAGGGGCTCCCAAGGTCATTCATGTGGGGGTTGTTGTTTTCAAAGCAATCAATGTTTTACATTGGTGGTGGTGTCCAAAAGTTCCCTCACCTTTCTTTTTCAAAAATAAATTTCATATAATGATACAAGCCATACTCAAGCCCAAAGTCAATCCATGCCTTATTTTTGTTTCTAGCAAATGAAAGACTGGGGTTTTCCCATGTATTTATATATAGACCAAAATCCTTGCCAAATTAAGCATCAAAATTATAATCATTGATTCAAAATTAAACCATTACCATCCCATTTAAGGGGCTCAAACCCATCCTAGTAATGTAATTCGAAAATCATGGGTAAAAAAAAAAAGTTTTTGAATTCATTTGTCATTTATGAAGTGAAACAAATTTTATAAAATTTTAAAAGAAAGGATAAACTTTGGGAGTAGACATTTCACAAAATCCTAAGGTGTTTATTATTCGTGGCTTAAGGGTCAATATGTATGCATGTATTCATAGTAATTTAATTTTTGCAACAATCAATCAAACATTTGGTTAATGTGTGTGCTCATTTTAATTTAATTACACAATAATAAATTTCCCTCCATCATTCCCCATCATAAATCTTAGTCCACCCATAATTTTATCCTTTGGAATCAACCCAATTAGGGAGAAAATTTTCCATCTTGTTGCCTTGTTCCTCTTCATCTATATTTCTAGTGAGATAAATTTGTGTAATTCATTGACATTTTGATTCATATATCTCAGTAGTATTGGGTTAAATAGCACTTTCATGTTTTTTTGTGACTTTGTATTTTATTGTACACATTCAAAATTTAAATACATTTGGACGTTACACTCCTATAACATTTAAGTTCAAAGAAATTGTAGCTATTAATTATAGATCATAGGTTTTGTGTCATCATATTCATTACTTATAATAATGTTACAAATACATAAAAATGTTTGATATGTATTTTAAGTGCCTTGTAGTGTAATCAATGCTAAGCTAAATGAAGGTATTTTGTTAACTATACTAAACTAGAATATTGTTATTTTTTTGATTGATTTGGGTAATAAAATTGTTTATTGTGTTATATTAGTTATGTGTTTTTTCATGGTAAAACAATGTTTGTGCACAAATTTATTTTATTTTTGTAGTTGATTGTTATGATTGGGAAGGACAATATCTTTATGATGTGACTAACCTAGGATGAATAAAATATTAACAATGTTTATAGGTCAAAGACTAATATCCCTTAGGAGTCAGACTAGAGGAGTTACAATGCATTCAAAGAGTTCAATTTTATCTTATAATTGTTACTTTTTAAGTTATTTATTTGTTATGTCTAAAATATTTGATTAATCGAATGGAAGGACAAAATCCCAATAATAATCCAAACTTATTTTTAAGGTGGAAAATGAAGATTGTATGCCTCTAAAATATGTGGGGCATCATGTCTCATAAATAATGAATAAAAATTCATTTATTTTGTGAAAAAAATCACTTTTATAAGAATTTTTGTTCCAAGTGTAAGTAATTTATTTGATCAATCCTTCCATGTAGGGTTTAAATTTGATTTTTGGCCCCGACTGTCAAGTAATTTTTTTATTACAATTATCCATTTAATATTTCCATTCAAAGTCATGATAGTAATCTTTGAAGAAGGAAACATATGAGTAAATATATATCCCTATAATCATTCATAAATATTTTTGTAATTCTTAAGAATTTTCGACAACCCACCCAAACTTTCCATTTTCATTCCATATAGTCTCCAAAACAATTCCAACATATGTTAAAATTGAAAAGAATAAATATAATGATATGACCATCACATTTAACCCCTAAAAGTTCCAAGGGTTTTAAACCCATCCTCAAATTTGAAGTTTGGATAAATGGGAAGAGTGATATTTTATTTAATAGATTTGTTAATGAATTTTTACTTAGTTTATTCTTGTTTATTGATGTACAACTATTTCTTGAAACTTTTCACCATGAAAAGGTTAGATGAATATATACACTTAAACTTACAATTTAGACTAGCCCTTAAAATTTTATCATGCCTTCTAATTATAAAATTTGTCATACGCTCACTTAATGAAGTTTTGATGTTGGATCCCTATAATTTAAGAGGTATCACATTCCTCTTGAGTCATTTTAAAATCTAAACATGAAATGTGAAATTAAGTGATGAGGATAACCCAAAACTTGTCACACCTTGAATGCAACAACTTCAGACCTCTTAAAATTAATTTTTAAAATCTTAAGAAAATAAGCATAATAAAAATAAAGTTGGCCCCCGCCAAGGAAATACGATGATTCAAACCAATTTAAAAGTAGTAAGGGTACCTATTATTTTTAATTGGGTAGTTTAGTTATATAAATAATGGAGGGAATAATTATTTTACAAATAAAGAAGAGAGATTGGATTTATATATAACACATAGTATATAACTAGAATTCATCCCTCCATAATACATGTGCTTGGAATAGATTATACTATGACTCTACCTCTATACTCACCAAAATAAATATCACCTATAATTTGATATCAAGAAACCCAAGCTTTATGATATGCACCCTTCCAAGTCTAATTTCCTTCAAAGCTTCAAAGCTTGGATTTATCTAACAACTTCTTTAAATTAGAATCATATTGCATGGTATCCATGAAGTGAGTGAGTTGACAATGTTAATATAGAAAACAACATGTTCTCTAGCCCTATTATTTTTTTTGTCTTGTCCCAAATATGGAATCACTCTTATTCCAAGAAAATATTCTTACTGGCCCAATCCCTACATTTTTTAGTAACTTGATGAATTTGATCAACTTTACCATTGATGACAATCCTCTAAAAAATTATGCTATACCAGAAGAACTCAAGAATTTTAAGTGACTACAATAATTATGATCTATAATTTCACCCTTATTGGATTTATTTGCACCTTACAACTTATTTGGTAATTTTAGATAGTTGGAGACATTGGAGATGTGAAATAATCACATATCCCAAAATATTCCATCCAACTTTCTAAATTTGTCAAAGATGAAAAATTGTTATTGTATAAGTTGAGGAGTTTCCCATTTGGTCCTTTAATAAACACCTATAATAGACCCACCTAGTGTGCCCATTACATGCCTTGTCAGATCCCTAATTCCTATAATTAATAATATGTATTTCATTTGTGTTAGCCACAAGGAGCCAACTAGATGCCTTAGATTAGGATATATTTACCTTGATCTATAGACTATAATGTTTACCAATGAATGCTTTCATAAGTTTTGAGTTAAATGAACCACCATTAAAAATTTGGTGCATAATTTAAAGGTATTAATATGTTTAAGACTATACACATGTATTTATGACTATAACTACATAGTGGGTCATATGTATTTAAGTACATAGTACATAGTGGGGGTGTGCAATTGAAATTCATTAATACAGTTTTGACCCAATGGGTCATACATTGAATACTATTATTTTATTAATATATTTATAAATTTAAGATTATATGGTGATTTGTATATTTAAGATTATAAGCAACAATTCAAAATAAATAATACTCATTTTATATATTCTTGGGGTGATCAAGACTTGCAAACACATAGTAACATTGGCTAAACCATGTCCAAAAATAGGAGATAACATATTATATAGGGAAATTAAAAGTGGGAATGAAGGAAAATGAATAAATTTTGGGTTAATGGATCAATGGATATGTTGATACAATACCCATTTTCAAAATGAAAAAAAATCTACTTTTAACCAAATGGTAAATATTAGCCACTAAAATTACCCTTGGATCCAAGCCTTTATGTTTATATTTTTGATGTTTTCCAATAAATAAATAGATATTAAGATGCTAATATTTTCAAAATATGAATGTAGGCATGAAACAAACACAAAACTATAGGTAAAACTTGGTTTGAATAGATGAAAATGACAAATATACATTATTACAACACATGAAGGGAATGACACACAAGGACATTATTAAGTACTAAATGGAAGTGCACTTTAACTAGATGTAGGAAATCAACTTAATGGATAAGAACAACTCAAACAGTTTAGAATAACAAGATATAAATTAACAAATATAGCTAGGAATTAACAAAGAATGATAATAATACTTAAACTATTGATCACTTAAAAAAATAAACCTAGAACAACAAAGGGATATGTTGAAGCAAGACAAAGAAACAACATGTAATAGAAAGGATGTTTAAAAATGAATGATCACATGAAGTAGACACAATTTTCACACATTCACGATCATACCATGGGAACAAACATGACTTGAAGATCAAAACTTATACTTTAAGACTTTTTAAAAGTATGAGGTAAAATCAATGATAATGATTCATCCAAACCTTGGATAATATTGTCAATGGGAAATATTAATATACCTAAATAGTGGAGTATACAAACATCACTTGGAGAAAAACATGAAATCAAATGCACTAATATATTCCAAATAATTAATTTAATAAAACACATAAACTTAATTATTATCTACTCTAACAAAATTAAAAACATAAACTTTGATTTATCACAAGATTTATGACAAACCAAAAGGTTGGATACAATGCTATACATCCTAAGAGAGTAAATCTATAGATTATTCAAACACTTTGACTCATGGAAATTTTAACTCAAAGGAGGATACTACCCATAATTATAACTGAAACTAAGATATGGTGGAATGACAACTAAACATATGGTGTACATCGATCGTGTAAAGACTAGGTTGTAAGGACACACCTTTTTTAATAAAAGGAGGATACAAAATTAAGGATAAATAGGCTATGGGAAGATAAATGAAAAGTCTAAAGGCAACTGAAGAGGTTAGGCAAAGGAAACAAAACAAAGAAGTAGTTAGAATTTTTTCTTAGTTCAACCTGACCTTTGGAGTGATTGTATGATCTTTTGTGACAAAACTATCAGTTTTTGTGGACTGGTGGTTTTAAACCTGCCAATTCACATATAAAAATGGTTTCTTAATCGACACAATTTTTTTGCCACAAACCTACACACAGGTCAAATAATAGATCAAAGAGGAAAATAAGAGACTGATAGAGGGTTTGGGAAATGGAAAGAAAGGTTAGATCAAAGAAATAATGCAACATCCTAAATTTTGGAAAGGTATTATCATTAATAGACACACATATTGCACCAAGTCAATTTTTGATGCTTATAAATTTGCTACCTTGATCTCTCCATACAAAAAATTGAAACCATGTTTCATAATATCTTTTCATAGATGGATAAACTTACTATTATTCCTTGGTTTCATTTCACTCTCATGTATATTTACCTTCATGCAACAAGGGATGCTAGGCATTACTTGACACATGTACAATTTTCATGAACTTATTGGTTTCTATGATTCCACCTGGTATTGTTCATTTGATATTCTTGTGAAACAAGACGTCCACATGTCACCCAATTAGGGATGGCATGTGTTGAGTTCTTAATAACGTGAATCACTGAGGGTAGTGATCATAAACTAACTGAATTTATTTTTATCCCTATAATTAATATATACACCTTATTTTCACTTACTAAAACTTATATTTTCCATGGCTTGTTGGAGTATTAGCCTCTCATAATGTATGTCCATACATATACATCGATATTAGGGTGGTCCAACTTGTGTAACTTTGTGATAAATTATTCATGAATTATACTTCATACTACCACCTTCATATCACCATGGCATCAACAAATTTTTACTCCTAGGTTCTTATTCCCCCTCTTGACCCTCTTTTTACCTTTGCCTACACATATCTAATTTCATTGACCAAACTGATGATGTCTTGTATTGACCACTATTTTGGCTAACCTCATTGGTTGGGAAAATGAAGAACTATTTTTTTGTGAAACTCTTATATGCCATTGGTTGGGCTGGTGATGTAGAGAAAAGATTATTTTTGACATTTAGAAATCTCATCTTTATTTATAAGGTTATCATTTTTCATTACTAAAGTATTGAACAATATATATGCATTACTCATGCTCACAAATTCACCTTATGAAGAAGACAATGAATTAGGGTTAAGAGGATATTACACCAAGAAAAATAAGTTAGCATAAAGGCCTTAAAAATTTCAAGAATAGGAATTGCGCCTATGAGGTTTACTAAGTCTTTGAAGTCCCCAAATTTGGTATATTTATGGCTTCTTCAATCCATCTTGACTTCACCTACAATAATTTATCACAAAGCGATACAAACCAAAGGGGAGTTAATATGTCGAAAAATCAACCCAAGGTAAGTATCCTTAACCCTACAATATTTATTTTACACTTTGATTAGTATTATTATGTCTTTTTATTTTGTGTGTTTGATAGTATAAATTTTCATATGCTTGTTACTTTATTTTAATCTATAGCTCTTTCTTACCAATTAGTGGCATATATATGTCAGATATGTGTTGTATACTTTGCAAGATTTACACCTCTTATGAGCTATATATCGTGACACGTATTAATGGGGACCCTATATGTGGTTTTAAGTTTATGTTGGTTTTCGACCATTTATGACCCATGATTTTCAAGCCCATTTTTTTTATCCATTATATTATAATAACCATTGAATGATTCCCTATTTATATGCCTTAAAAGAATTACACATGCATAATTATAGTAAATCATAAGTTTAAACTACATTATTATATATTAAATGGCCAAGTTAATGCAATAAGGAAGAAGGTTGATGTGTTGGGTTTTCTCCCAAAAGGTTTTCCTATGATAAAATATGACATATAGAGTGTGTATATTCCATTTTTAATTTTTTATAGCTTTAGGTTAGCAATGCTTCTCTTACATAAGTTTATCGATTTATTTCTTTTCACTTTAATTTATCATAACTCTTGCTTACTGCCTAATGTCATTTTAGTTACTTATAGTTATTACTTTACAACTTTAGTCTAAATAGCTCTTGTTTAATGTTAAATGACACTTTATATCTAGTAAAGTCATCTAACTTTTATCTCCTTACATATTTTATGTGTAGATTCTACTTATAGATATATTACAACCTTCCATGCATATGACCCTTGTCTATTGCCCCAAATCATTTTTTGGATTGGAATATTGTGTGTATCTTGGATATAGAATGGTCTTCTACGTTTACATATTTTAGAGGATCCATATATTAGAGACTTATTATAGGCTTACATACATCCTTATGAACCAAATGTTAAACTTACCCTACCGCTACTTGATTCATTTTCAAGTTTTTTTTCTTTTATCTTTTGAACTTACTTCCTTACTATCAACTTGTAAAAATTATCATGCCTTCCAAACATCTTCCCCTTCAACAACCCTAAAAATATTATTATATCCTTATAAGGGAATAACTTAAGGAAACCCAAGTAGAGATCACACAATGGTTTCCCTTCACCAAATCATAAAACAACATATATTGCAAATTAACTTCTATTAATAGCAAGAAAAAACACTTCTTCCTCCTAACAAGAAGATCAAAATTCGATCCAAAAATGAAAAAGTCTTCCACCCCCTAAGGATAGTGACCATATGTAGACACTTAAATTTGGTATTAGACACTCGACAACTTCATTTGTGACCTATATTTGACATACATGACTTGTGCATACACATTTAAATTTGGATTACATTCTCTCTATCCATTTATATATATCTATGGACTTTGCCAACCCGTTTTTTTAAGAATCATACTTAGGATCTTCCTAGATTTTCCCTTAATGCTCTATTATCCTAAGTAATTTATCACCATATTATAAATCAATATTTTTTTCCTTCCTAGACAATGCCATAAATAGTTAGACATTGGTAGTTACTAGTAGCATCTACCTTTACCAATAGAGTCATAGAATCCTAAAATGTCTTTTTTTACAATTAAAATCCCTCCTTTGGGTTGGTCTACATGTTACACATGTCAGTTATTGGGGAAGTTACCCAAAGCATCATATATATAAACATATCAACCATAAGTCCATTATTATACAACAAACATTTGGAAATCATTTGAATATTGAGGAAATCCATTTACACATCCTTGAGGAACTATCCAAAAGCATCCAAAACTAAAATTCCCTCAAAGTAACAAACCTCAAGCCAAATATAAACACAATCGTAAGGTAAAAGTTGTATATTGTCAAGTGTCAAAATAAAAACTTTCATTCAAATATTATGGTATGCTATTGAGTACACATACACATAGGTGGAATAAATAAGTATTATTTGAGCATTTTTCATAGTATTAGAACATAAGAAATCCTCAACCACTTAGTGGGGTGTGGTTAGGGCTATCCGACCCATATTTCTAGGTCAAACAAATGTCAAAAGTGGAGTTAGGGCTTCAAGGCAAAGGAAGACAAAATAAAAATATGTGCATAAAACTGAAGATCAAGAATCACTCAAAAATAATATTGATACATATGTGCAATGATTTATGGTAGAATAGACTAGAAAATTACATAGGGATAGTTTCAACAGATAGTGGATAGATCTTGTTGCCACAAGTGTCTAGGTGCTCACCAACAACTTCTTTGTAGATTTTGATAGTTAGTATTCTGAGATGAACAACTATAGAACCATTTCATAAATTTTTAGATGATTAATCCCAAATAATAATAAAAATAAAATAGTATATCAGCTAAATGACTTCTCCCTTATTCATTTCTATATTTAAATCAATCTTCTGTTAGCATTAAAATTTATATGTTAAATGTTATATCTTATGCAATTTGAATTTCAATACATTTATACCTTTTTAGATTACTAAACCAAAATAAGTTAAAACATTCTGGTGAATCGATGTGAGTGTATATATAATTGTGCACACATTTAAAATTTATATCTTAATAATTTATTCATTCATGTGCGCAGCTTCTAATTTTGTATTTCTTTTCCATGAAACTCTAGCTCCATTTTAGACACTTGTTTGAACTAGAAAAAGTGGCTAAAAATATTGGTTGGATAACCCAAAACCACAACCTGTTGAGTAATTGAGGGTTGGTTATGTTCCAATACTATAAAGAGGGATCAAATGACACATAATCATCCCACATATGTGTATGTGTGCTCACTAGTGTTCCTATATAATTAAGTGCATATATTTTAATTTTGACACTTGACAACATGCAACTTTTACCTTGTAATTAGTGTTCAAATTTGGATTTTTTTGGATAGTGTCTCAAGGATGTGAAAATATATTCCTAAATGTACAAGTGAAATTATAGATGGATCTAGATCATTATAGCCTTAGGATTGATGTGCTTATATATATGAATCCTTAGATAACTTCCCCACATAACTAGCATGTGAAACATGTAGGTTGATCCAAAGGAGGTATTTGAATTTGAAAAATAGTTATTTTAGGAATTCTAAACATTGTTGTTGAAGGAGGATGCTATTGGTAATCATTAGTGTCTGACTATTTTTGACATTGTCTAAGAAGGGGAAAATAGTAATCTAGAATATGGTGATAGTCTATTTAGGATAATATAACATTAATGCAAATTTTAATAAGATCCTGAGTATGAATTAAAAAAAATTGGTTAATCAACTCCATAGATAAATAAATGGATTAGGGATAATTTGAGTGAGAGTCAAATATGTACATACAAGTCATGTATGTCAAGGATAGGCCAAAAATAATGTTTCTGAGTTTATAATACCAAAATAGTTCAAGGAGGCATATAAAAAGAATTGCATTAAGAAGGAATATAATAAGAAGATTCAAAGGCAATAATTCAAAATTAGTGACTTGGCACTAAAATAAAATCAAAAGATTATCAATGCATAAAAAGAAAGAAAAGGGAAATTCAAACCTAATTGGTTGAAACCATTTGTGATTACATAAAAGTTTGACACATGGGTTTATAATTTAGATTTAGTTGAATGAAAACCAATGAATAACCCTATGAAAATCATGCACCTACATTGGATTTACATGTAAGCATATTAGACACAAAAACAAAAAAACTTAAAATATTTAAAAAAAATAAAAAATTAGGACTTATACATGGCATGCTTTGCTAGTTACATGATTGATTTATGTTGTTTATCATATACATGGTATATTACATATCCATTTTATATGCATATGATTTTCATAGTATACATAATTGGTATGTAAAACATACATATTAAATATAATGCAAATTCATATAGATGTGAAATATTCCTTATGCCCATGGGCTACCTTTCCACAATGGGGGCATGCATACACTGGGGGAATCTTGGCACATTCTAAAGGTTATATCTTTATATGACAATTACATTGATCATATTGAGATAATTAAACTAATTATACATGATTTGCTCTTATGTGTAGTATTTAGGGTGTTGTATGCCATAAATATTATGATGCACTATGATTCAATGATGACATTGCTTTCTTATGTAGATTAGCATTGCTTTTCTATGTGTGTTGATATTGTTTCCTATTACATGGTACGATCATGGATTATATATTACATTATGAGATGATTTTTTTGGTTACATTGTATGTTCTATGTGTAAATATCATTTGTTACATTGTATGCTCCATGAGTGACTATTGATGGTTATTATATTGTGTGACCATCGATGTGTGATACATTAAGTTTTATATTATGTTTTTCTATGAGTGCATTAATTGTGTGTTGTAACATTATGTGTAAGTTATGTCAAGGATAATATAGTTAGTTTCATGTCCATGTTGTGTATGTGTCAAGTCAGAGTTGAGTTAGGAATTGAGTGCTTGTGTGCATCATGTGATGATATTGTGTGCATATAAGTGCATGTATCTACATGGTTAGTGAGTTTATGGTGCCATGCTTGCTATCACACATTATTATGTTGTATGGGATGCCATGATTATTTTAATGCATCTTCTGCATGGATTAGTATTAGGGTATTATATTTATGATTATTATTACCACATACCTAATTACTATATGTACTTGAAATGACACTTGTATGCATTAAATTACATGTTTCATCTGCAAGTGAATGTTCAAATATTTATATGATTACATATCCTACCATGTTAAGATGCATGATTTACATGATCACCTATTTTATATATAGCATGATGTATATACCTCTTTTATTTTGAGATGATTAATTTAAAGGCTTCATCCCTCACCTCATAAGGGGGAATAATAGTGGGTTTGTCATAGAGATTCAGGTTTTCACAAATATTTTGGTTCATAATTTGGCCACATTATGCAGTTTAAATTTGGATAGGTTGATAATCGACACATAAATGAGGCATGTGTGGGGTATTTTATAGGATTATGAGGAACATGTGATAGATTCTATAACATAATGAGACATATTACATGGCTCAGATTAAACATATTTATTATGTTACATGGGTCAGATGGAGTAGGTTATCAGATTTATAAGATTGAATAAAGTGACATATAAATTATGGAATTATATATCATGTTCAGGTATAAATAGATCAAATCTTGGTGCATAAATTTTGTTCATGTATACACTTTTTATTTCTATGTTGAGGAATGATGGTAATACATAAGCACTTTGAATCTAAAATATATCTATAATGATTGATTCAGGGTTTCAATTTTTCATATGAAATTGATGTGGGGTTCTAAATTTTACATACGATCCTAGTCCAAGGCTCCAACTTTGCATACAAACCTAGTACAAGGTCGTACTAAAATAATTATGATGATATTTTGAGTAGTGTAGTGAAGGTTTCTATGGTGTTTTATTGCTTATAAATATTAGTCTCTAATGAGGATTGTGGCATTTATCTTCTCAAAATTTGGGTGGTATTAGGTCACTGCACTAGTCCTACACCACACACACATTTCCCAACACTATATAACTACACTAACATATCACATAAATTACACTCACCCATTCACTTGAGGCATAGAGAGAAATTGGGGTAGATTGGGGTTGGTTTACAATATTGGCATAGTACATTCATCTTGCATGCATACTACTGCACATGGGAATACTTGAAATTTTATACACTAATATTAACACATGGAATAAATAAACATAGGAAAAATGATCACAAATAAACATGATGAATCTACCTAAGTAATTATGTTATCAATGCAAGACATAATCAATAATAACAAAAAAGCTTCCATTGATAGCAACATTCGTATAAAACATATTAGTAATAATGCAAGGTATTAAACAAAGATAACAATGATAAAAACAAAAATAATGACCATATAAATTACTTGTTAGTTCAATTCAAGGTCACAAGGTTCACCATGGCACTAGTTATGTTGAATTAATTCTACATTCCCTCTCCCTAATTCTTTTATTATTTCCTTATAGATAAAAAGCCTCTTGTCAACAATCTAGTATCATTTCTCTACAACTTACCTTATTTTTATAAAAATATATTTTCTCTCCTTTTATAGGATTTTGAAAATCCATATGTTTCATGAGTTAGCTCATATGCTATCCCTTGGTGGTTAATATGATGTTCCACTCAAGGTCAACTACCTCACTATTTTCCATAACATCTCATCTTCATGTAAGATGCAAGTTGTAAGTCATAACTTCCACCATTTATCTGCATGAATTATATAATAGTTCCCTAGATTTATATCATCCCACCTACCTTGTCCCTATTGTCTTGTTATTGGCACACATGAACCTAACTTTTTATTTTAGCACCACACATTTGGGACTTGCCACTGGTTGGACTATCTAGGTTATCAAAATCCATCAAAATTTAGGGTCAACATCACCTCACACTAACTTGGTTAACTACACCTAGGAAACCCACCAATGACACAAATATCCACAAGTAATTTCAGTGATCCCTTGGTCAATTTGGTTTCAAAGTTGGTATAGTGTGCAAATTGCACCTTAACTTCCTTGGTAATGATGAAGACTAGCATAACTAAACCCTAAAATAGAGAGGTTGATCTTACATCTATTTATCCTCTCCTTTTATATAATTGAACCTCTTAGTTATTTCCTTGAGGGTGTGCTCTAGTGCACTTTCATCTTATACCACCTAGTTTTGCATATTTTTTAAGCTCTCTTTGAGATTTTGCTGGGTGGAACTAATTTTTCGGATGATGTCTTCTACTTATTTTAGGAGATAGGTTCTCTTAGCCTTGTCCTTCTTCAAGTAAACTTGCATGGCTATGGCATCATATTTTTTAATGCTCTTTGAATAGATGTGACATAATCACCAAATTTTATAGGGATAAATTCAAGAAAATTCACTCAAATGTGGTAGCTTTCTCACTGACCTTATTTAATATGTCTTCGCATCCATCAAGTGTTGTAGAAAAGAAGCACAATTATATCTTTGCCTTAGTTGATCTTAGCTTATTACAACTAGGTGCAAGCATGGGATATTCCCTTTGTGCTCAACATTTTAACACTCAACTATGCTAGTATCAATCCACATAAGGCACATGCCATATGCACTCGCTTGAAGCATAGTTGAGAAGAAATTGGGGCTTGTATTGGGCTAGTTACACCATGGTGTGAGGATTCAATTATGAGACTTGATCAATTCAATGAAATCTTTAGGTAGATCCATAGGTGTAAGCCTTTCATGGACTAAGCCTAATATCATGTGGGTGCAAGAATTTTTTGTACTAAGCCTAGAGTCATATAGGTGCTTGAAGGTTCAAAAGGTTTCTTTCACTTAAACTACTCATGCTAGACATGTGATCTTAAAAAGGATAGGAACACTTGGCATAGACCCTATACTCATTTTATATATACCATAAAGATGATGTCATGAAGTTTGTAGGGACTCAATTAAAGATGCAAACTAGTAGCTTACCTTACCAGTACTTATCATAATTGTATTGAAAATATGACATTACCACCATTACACATTCCATTATTAATGTAAAAAGACATGTAAACTAGACACATTATGTGTTAATGTAGTAACCTTCATCATTAATTATAGTTCAAAATAGAGTATATGTTTAGATCATAATAGTAAACAACCCAGAGGCTCATAAGAGAACTTGGGCACATATAAATGGAGCCTTCATGGCTTTCATACTATCCCTAAGCCTAATGGTTATTGAAACAATGTCTACAGAGGATTCATTTTACCCGAGCTCTGTTTAAATTCTTCATCTTTCCATTTCTTCTAGCTCGAGCTCCTTAAATATCCTTCTAAAGAATATTCACCAAGGTAGAAGGTACATGCTAAGTGTTAATCTAGAACTTGGTGATCATAACCACCAGCTCCATAAGCTTGAAAACTCTACATTACAGTCGCCACATCTCACCAATCCTAGAATATGTCCTAAAATTTCAAGAGAAAGATAGTCGTGTGCCAGCTGGTGCAAGATATGTGTTGTACCCTCTAGCTGGAACCAAACTACCAAAAGGATAACCACTGCACAAAATGATTCCTTTACACCAAGGTGGATGTCATATTGGCATGAATCCTTTAATTAATGAGATAGGGGCCCAACATCAAGTTACCCTAAAAACTTTATCAATGCCTACTCTCATAAATTTTGACTACCATCCCTTGCACCTTTTTATATTTGTAGTAGGTGATCTACCAACATACTTACTTTATCTACTAGATGGATACCTTATAGGATTAATACATACAAGAGGTTGGGCTCCTCATTTATAGTGTACTGACACAAAATTAGTAATTTGAGTTCTAAGATTACCATCTTCTTTTCTACCTAAATGCATTGTTAATATATTTTCACCAAATACTCTTTAGGATTATTAATAGTGGTGTGATTCACAATGTTATGATAGCTTACATATATCACCAATTTGATCAGCATGCTCCTAAACTTAACCTCACTAAATTTAGTGGGGTCTACACATATGAATTAGGGTTCATCTATGGATGGGTCAGGTTGTTGGTCTTTGATGGTACCAGTGGGTAATTCAAAATTTGGTCATCCACATATGAATTGAAGGAAAAACACATTTACCTTTAATTCTATACTGATGCAACCTTTGGGTCCATGACATCAATCATGTATATAAATATATGTCCTTGATCTCTTATGGGACTATTTATTGAACACTCATTTTATCGATTTCTTCCTCTAATTTTGGCATCTCATTCCCTTTAGGGGATTATTTAGGATCTTCTTTAATAATTTTAAATTTTCATTTGTCTTCCCTCACATCTTCAAATGTTTTTATTTTGAGGACCTTTGGCTATGGGCTACCAATTTCCTTGCCCTCTTTTCTAATAGCACTTGGCTCACCTTATCCCTCTTTCTTTGATCCATTTTGAGTGTTAGGTGCCTCTTCCTCAACACTAGTGCCATCATGCGGGCTAGCTCCCATAATAACTTATCTTGACCCACACTCATTGGGTGCACTGGTATTTTATTTTATGGCCCCAAGCCCACTCTATCTACTTAGAACTACTTTCATTTCTTCCTAAGTTTCTAATGTATTTGTGACTCTTGTTCCAAGGGCAACCTCAATGCCTTGTGCATTTGTGTTCTCCTCACTCGCTACTTATGCACCAATTTACATTTGGGAATGAGGTTCCCTTACATGTTTTCATTATTCTTGACTCATTATTTCTAGTTGTCACTTACTTATCCTTGAGTGGGGGTTATTTTATTAGGGTTGAATTAGATACTTGCGCCCACCACTTTCTCAAGGGGACATTTTATTTTTCAAAATTGGTGAGCTTAATATATTCAAATATATCTTCCCTTGCCTTTAGCTTTATCTTTTTAGACTAATTGGAGGTTGATGGCCTAACTACAACCTCAGGGATTTATGTTGATGAGTTTATTTCCATACTCCTTGGCTTCAGAAAGTAGTACATCCCATATAGGTTATTCTTTTATTATTAATTTCCATTAGGGATTAATGGAATTATCATCATATGAGTCCTCTTTGTCCTTTGAGATAGTCTTTCATAGATAGGATAAAATCATCATCATGACGTGTTAGTCATCGTCTCTGACTTACACATCAATTAAAACATGATGCACATTGGATATCCTTACAATTAAGTCCATTAAATAACATGCATTGAAATAAAATGATGCCTTGAGCTACCTTGAGGTGTCTCTATTTTCAAATTAGATATGGGTGTGACTATAGTGTTTCATGATAGTACATTCTGTCCATCCCATCCATACACTCAATAAGTGGATTTGAAAGTTCCACTTATCCCCAAAATCTGTGACTATATTATCAAACCATATTTCCATTTTTCCTTTGTATTGCCTGATGTAGATACATGTACATAGGTATGTATGGTATATTTTTGTTGGTGAATTAGTTTTCAAATGGAAAGACTAGAGCTTGTCATCTTAACCATATAGAATCCAAATTTCATCCAAAATTAATAATATTATGATGGCACTCCATCTAAAGGCCTTACCTATTTGGTGTCATTTTTCTACGTATTCAATGATAGAGTCTAAAATATACTTAGAATTGTTGAAGAGGGTGTCCTACATAATTTAGTTTTAAATATTTATAAATTGCTTGTTGATCTTAGTCCGTTTTCTACCTAATATATCTTTATGCTTACGAACCAAACATCTACCTAGTTATGTAGTCAATAATTTTATCTATAGGAAAATATAACTATTCCTTCTTGTAGTTAAGTAGCTGAGCTTTCCTTCTATCTCATTCAAATTATAAAGTGCTTGTTTGATGTCTTTTCCCAAGTACGCAAGTCATGTGGACTTGCTAATTCAAGTTGAAATACTCACAAAATATGGATTCTTCTTGTGTAGAAGGAAACACCTCATACCAAAGTGTTCTATGAAATATTTTATCTATCTCACTCTTATGTGTCATCACAAACATGACATGTGGGCCATAATAAAAAATATGAGCATACCACAACAATTTAAAAGTGTGAACTTCCCATTTTGAATTGAGAAATGTGAACAAGTAGTCACCTGAATTCTATACTTTGCCATTGCCACCATCTATGTCTCATAAATCAAAGAGTGTCTCACAAATCAAATTATCAAAAGAAAATTTTGCATCCAAAATGGAAGATGTATCATCATCAAAAATTTGTCTTTATATCCCAATGATATTTAACTCTTGATATTTTTTTGAAGTGTTGTCATCATGTTGAAAACCACATTCATTACCTCATATATCATCAATCTCATAGCTGAAAACTGCACCAAGATCCCATAACCTATTGTTGTCACAAATTATATCACTAGACTCATGAAATGTCTCACCAGCCATCACAAAAAGAGGATTATCAAATTATAACTTTGTATCCATGTCAAAAAGTGGGTTACTAATAAATTGGAAGTTATTTTTGTGCCCTTATTTAGAATAATCTTTCTGTTGTCCCAAGAAACATTTTATAGTAGAAAGATGATCTTCTATATCCCATAGTTCAAATTACGTACTCTCTAATGAATCCTTTGTTCATTTGAGATCATAGGTAAGATCATTAACATTTTTATCCTTTTATTTGAGTGCACCAAGGGTCACTTTTACAAACTGGATGGCATGATCCCTGTCTGTAAGCAATTGCAAGTAATCTAATTTCATTAGTTCCAATTCATTTTTTATTGTGTGCATATGTGTAATAGTGGCTCCTCCTTCAATTCCTTTTTTCCTCTCCTCAATTTGGCCCTTCCAAATGAGGCCTTCAATAAATTTTTGTGTGCTATCAAATATTTTCAACACTTGCACGACATTCTCAATCATAACTAGAAAATAATTTTGCAATTCTTGAGGCCTTTGTTCAAACTCATCAAAGTAGTTTTGTTCACTACACAAATTTTTTTTTGAATTTATTTCATTTATAGGAATAATAGTACCTTCATAATCATCTACCCCTAATTGATGCCTTATAAACATGATGAATATATGGTAGGACAATGTTATGTTCAAGTAATGGGTTATTAATAAATTCCATGCCTTCATATGGCTTATTATTAGTTGTTGATTTAACAAACTCCAAATCAACATTTCTTTCAATATCAACACTGACATGAAGACTTATGTATTCCTCTTCACTTAAGGATGCACATGAAAATTCAAATTCATCATCATCTTCAACTAAGACATTCTCTAAAGAGCGTTTAGAAGTTCCACTTCATTTGTACTTTTGATTGAGGCAAGTCTCTCATACTTAGATTTGAAATTGTTGGAGTGGTTATCTTCTTTTGTTGTCACACATGTAATATCAACACCATCATTCATTCTTGAAATTTTTGTGTAGTCATAAATGTCCTTTTTTATTAGATTCTCTATTTCAAGTAACTTAAAATTTTCATCAAAGGAAACTTGGTCTCTGAATTTATTAGTTAATTCCTAATATTGTTCAACAATTTTGGTGGACTCTTGTTCATAGTCCATCTTTTCATTTTGTATTCTTATAAAATTTGTTAGGTCATTTTAATATTTCCCAAATACCTACAATAATTCATTCATGTATTCTTGAAATGATTTCATATTGCTTTGGTCACTTTCTTATCAAGCACTCTACTGATTACTAACCAAAACTACTAAAACTAATCATAAACAAGTGTTGATCACTTACTAGAAGCAATCTAAAAATGATCTTCTCATTGTTAACCCCACAGGGTTGCAAGATATACTACTCTAATATCGCTATAATTTCCTTACCAAGTAAATTTGTCCAAAACTTGCAATGTTTTTTATTTCTTAACTGACAGACATTTTGTCAAACAATTTACATAAAGTGCACCACACAACATTTTTAAAATAAACTGTTCAATATTAGTTACAGCTACGATTTATAATCTTGTATTGAATTTATAGGCCTTATATCATTTAATTTCTCATAGGGACATTTTGTCAAACACTTTGTGCATAATTTATTATGAAGTATTTTCTTAATGCAAGTGTTTAAAATAGTTGAAACTATATTCTAGATCATAAAATCATCATAATATTCAAAGAAATCATAAAAACATTATGTCAAATAGTTGGCACTTTCTTATTGAGCTAAAAACTATTACAATGAATAATAGAGATTGTTATTCTAGAAAATCATAAGTACATACATGAAAAATATTTGATTTCTAACCTCCATAATGGACATGAGTGTTTGCACAAGTATTGGGATGATATGAGGATATGAGAAACAATACTAAACCCTTATGTAATTATAAAAACCCTTCCAAATAGTAGTATAAACAATAAGTATGAATATGTAGATGGGCAACCAAATTCAAGACACTATAAAATGCTTTAAATAGGGCTGAAGCTATACTTTGATAGGTTACAACTTACTTCAATGAGGGCTTCCAAAGGCTTTATCCACACAAAAACCCAACAACAATATATGTTGGAAGTGCCTAGCAATGGTAGGGTTTAAAACCCTCACAAAACTAAAAAATAATTGCTTACAAGTCCTCAAATAAATTTAAATTCAACATAAATCCCAATTGAAAGTATATTCTTCCTTTAACACAAAATATCAAATTAAAACATTCATCTCACCTGTGAATCTTGGATGAATCCACCTCTAAATCCATTTCTACACAAATTGTGACCCTGAATGAATCACACTGTATTGGCTAAGGAGGATCTTTCACCACTGAAACCAATCTTACCTTAGGGTTTCATCTAAGGTGAAAGAGATGAACATCATTCAACCTCACAGAGAAAATAAGTTTTCATAAAATATTCAACATATCCAGCAATGAACCCTAACACCTTTTATAGCTTTTTGGAGGGAATTATGTAATTTAAAAATATAATAATTCACTTTTTACCCTCACAAAGAATTTTTTGAAATAATAATAATATTTCATGTGAAAATACCCCTTAACTAAGCATCAAACATTTTAGAACACTTAATCACCTTTACAACAAGCTATTACACTAAGTTGTCCTTTTAATTATTTCTTAACATTAGACAGCATTAGTGAAATATTAATTAATAACTTAATAACTCACCCAACTTGCAAAAAACACTGAAACGGTATCGAAATGAAACTCTAATCACACCAAGATGATACTGGAGATGTAGGATGATGATCAGAACTAACTAGGTGACTTAATAAAAATAGATTTCTTCTCAAGAAGTTTAGATAAGCCACCAAAATTTATAATTTGCTTATGAAAGTGACATACTTATCCATACTACCTATTGAGCTCATTACCATAAAAAAAAACCAAGAAAAATTGAACCTGTGTTGTCTAAGATCTTTGGAGTCCCTTTACCAATACCAATTATCCTATGGGAACTCATAAAATAGGCTAACAGTCACTAAATTGACTAGGCCTAAGAAGGGAACATTACATTCATGGCAAATGCATTGGTAGTTCGCAACAAAAAATATCATAAAGTTTGTTATGTAGGTTGGCTTCTACCCGTTCCCTTGGCTCTTGAATTTTATGACTAGGATGGTTTGTTGCAAAATTTTCCTCTACCTATTCTAATAAACACTCAACATTCTCAAATGATATCTAGTACATCATCCCTACTTATGATTGCATCAACAAAATTTGACCTATCCTAGAAACATAACTAAAATGCTGGGTGTAGTTTGGTCATGTGCACTAGTCCTTCACCACAAGCAAATTATCCAAAACTAACTAACCACATTAACATATCATGTGAGTTACTATTACACACTCACCTAAGGCACAAAGAGATAAACTATGGACAGTTGGGGTTAGTTAGTAATGGTGACATAGTACATTCGTCTTGCATATGTAATCATGTGCACATGAATACTTTTAATATTATACACTAATATTAACACATGGAAATAAGTAAACATATGAAAAATGATATCAAATAAATGTGATTATTTTACCTAAGAAATCATCCCATCAATGCAAGACATCATCAATTGTAACAACTTTCATGGATAATAACATTATTCTAAACATACTAGCAGTATTTCATGGTCTTAAATAGAGATAACAATCATAACAACAATAATAATGACCATATAAATTAGTTTACATTTCAATTTAGGGTTACAAGGTGCACCATGGAATTAGATATAATATACTAACTCTACATTCTCTATCCTACTTCTTACAATATTTATTTCTAGATAACAAGCCTATTATCAATAATCTAGTAGCATTTATCTATAACCAACCCCATTTTTTCAACAAGTTATTTTCATGTATTTTATAGGCTTATAAAAATCCTTATTGGACATGTGTTAGCTCATATAAAATCCTATGGTAGTTAATGAAATGTTCTATATAAGTTCAACCACCTCACCACTTATCATCACATCTCATTTGTCAATCAGAGGTAAGCCATGTGTCATAACTTTTTCCATTTATCTCAATTAGTTTTGCAGTGGGTCCCTATATTTATGTGATTCCACCTATCTTTTACCCGCTATCTTTTCATTGGTGCATTTGGACCTAGCTTATTATTTCAATGCCATGCTTTGGGACTTACCAGGCTAGATTATTCAGGTTGTCAAAGGCCATTAAAATCTAGGGTCAACATCATAAATTAAAACACCATGAAGGAGAAAAAGATGAATATGTTGAATTTACTCCAAAAAATCAGCAATTTATAATTTAATATCTTGAACATTTGGGAAAACCCCTTTGAGAGATCTAAGCTCTCATGATCCTGATCTTCTTACACCTCCTAAGTCAATTATTTTCTAAAGCATGGGTGGAAGTCAAAAAGGACTTTCCTTACCCATTCCTCATCTATAATTCCCATGATTTATCCAACCATTATTGGTGATACCATTAGTAATTTTCCTACTCAAACAAACTCTAATACTCAAACAACTCAAAATCCTGAAATAGAATTTACTCAAATGATCATGTAAGTATTATAATAAATGGATCACATGTAATATCAAGTACCAACCAATTCATGAAAATACACACATAAATTATGAAAATGTCTAATATATTTGAATGAATTCAATGAAGATTACAAATCAATTTCCCCCCTCCCCCCAATAAATAATCATGGGATCGTAATCCTACAACCTCTCATTCACAACAAATTTCCCTAAAATATATAAAATGAGCCCTTGGCTCCCTATATTTCAGCCATGGACATTAAAGGAATAAATCCAACCATCTATTATGATAGGTCTACTGACCCCAAATTTCACCTTACATCCTTTGGTAATATTAATGAATATTCACTCAAGACTATTAGAAAAACCCTTAGCTAGTTCTTCTTTATAATGATATAATCTACAACTCAACCTCAACTATATATTTGAACTAGAAGGCTTAGTGAATTCTCTAATTCAAGCATTCCAATATCATGAATGAACTAAAGATAATTTTGGTAACTTTTTCAATGCTAAACAAGTATAACATGAAATGAACCATGAATTCATCAAGTGATGGAAATCATTGGCCCATAAATCTAACCAAAATATGAGTGATGAAGGTCGCTTAAAGCTACTTACATCTATCTTATAGCCTTGATTAAAATAAAAAGTTTATTCTTTCTCTCCTAAAACATTACAATAAGCCTTTGACCAAGCTAAGAAATATTATCATCTCATGAGACATTTTGAAATTCGTAAACATCTAAAACAAACCTCTAGAATGCTCATACAACCCAAAAATCAACTTGCCAGTGATGATGGTGTTTGTAATATTTATGACCATAGCTTTGAATCCAAAATAAATATCCATGATATAATTCCTATCAAAGCAATAATATTTTCAAACCACTTATATGAAACCCATTTTAATGACATCCTCAACTATGGGAATGCAATCATAAACCTTTAAGTAAGGATGAACTTACAAAAAAATTACCCAAGTCTCATCCTTGAGAGTTAGACCCTTCTAAGGTAATCCATTAATGGTAAAACAATAAAAATTTATGTTTATTCAATGAAATTAGGATCAATCTCATGAAAATTTTCACTCCCTTCAAATCCTATCATATTATTTTATTCTTCACAATATATTTGATAAACTACATCTGTAGACACTCAAAAACTACCCCATTTTTGATGTCAAAACACCCTTGAACCCTTACCCAACCTTTGGAGCTAGTTAACCTAGCCTACTTTTTAACTTGCTAACTTAACCATTGTAAACTACTTATTTTAACCATTTTTCATCAATTCCTCAACAATCGATGGTCAGTCTAACTATTGATAATTAGTCTAATCATTGATGATTAAGCCTAACCATCGACAGTAGGTCCCCCAACTTGTATCACAATAATTTCTAAATTGAGTGCAAGATTAACTTAACACTCAATTTAACAACTTTCCATTTGGGGATAAAAAGTAGCTTTTTAGTACCCAACTTAGCATCTTTATCCCTTACCTACTTAGCAACTTATTCCACTCTAATTGGCAACCTCTATAAAAGGAGAGCTACAGGAAAGAGAACGGATCCAAAAAATCTATAAGTACATGCCGCCAAAATATTTTTGTAGATATCCACCCTTACCAAAACAATACCCAAATCATTCTCAAAGGTTGGAGTATCGTTATGATGGCAAAATTCCTCTAGGTAATTTCTACCCTTTCTCCATTACTCTTGATAACAGGGATTTTCCATTTGTCATTCATTTTTGTTATTTATTTTCTAAATCATAATACCTTGATTGGGATCTTCTATTTGCATTTTGTTTTATACCCTCTAGACCCATATCAAACCTCTACCGACTTAAAACCCTTTCCCAAACATTTGTTTGACCATTTACTTAACCTTCAACCCTTGTTTTCTACATTCCCAAAAATTTGACAAGCAATTATCGATGGTTAGCCCAACCATCGATGGTTACCTTAACTACTGATGGTTACCTTAACTATTGATAGTTACCTTAACTACCATGAGTTACCTATCTTCACACAAACCAACCAAATCTATAACCAAACCTCAACCAAAATTCTATTTTTTGTGGCCCTATCGCCTAATAGACTCAAAACATAATCAGACCCCCCCAACTACCTTAGCATAAGCATTGACTGACTTTTTTATATAGTTAGTTGTTTTCTTTGAACAAGCATTTTACCTTTCTTATATTAAATAACATTTAACTTTATGTTACTATATGCAAGTTTCATTTATTTTGTTTATATCAAACTTTTATCAGAAGGGGGATTGACAGCCATCCTAAGTAATCTTATGCTTCCTTGGATCTAACACATTCTAGGCAATCCCCCTATCTTATTATCTAATCAACAAGTTTCTTTTAGTGCTTTCTTATCTACAAGTATTCCTCCCTAGCCAAAGAGGATCTCTCACTTCATTTGGATATCAATGCATGTGCACTTTCAATTAGGTACTCATACACACCCCTCTCTTTCAGTTTTAATTCTACTTTCATAAACTAAAAAATGATGAGAAAATTTGAGTAAAACATTCTAGCATGCCTGGTGGGACCCACCACCTTTCTTTTCTTAGTTAGCATTGTATGCTTTCTCTCTCTCTCTCTCTCTCTCTCTCTCTCTCTATATATATATATATATATATATATATATATATATATATATATTGTTTGCTCATCCAAATAAATCTAAAATTTTCCATTTGAGCTTAAAATAAACCTTGCATTCATTGTTTGCTTGTAATTTTAGTTCACCTAGTAACTTAAAATGCAATTAATCTATCTTAGATTCACTTTTTCATCACACACAAAACCTAAACTAATTTCATAACCAACACATCAAAATGTACATGAGATAAGGCTCGACTAGGATTTCACTACCCAATGGATCACCTTACCCTATCGATGATCGTACATGGATTTCATCACCAAGGGGAGAGCCCACTCCATTCTCTAGTGGAGTTTAAACCCTAGATAGATGGTATATCTTGGCTAAGTGACCTCGCCCAACTTTAGGATTGTGAAGTGTAGAGAGTAAGCCCCCAGTACCAAGACACGTGCCTAATTTATTATAGCTTCTCTTGAGTTCCTAAACATTACTCAAAACCATCCTTATATTTCCTATCTAGTACCCAATTTTCAAGCCAAACTAACCTCACACATTTTTAACTAAGGCATAAGCCAACATGAGATAAAAGTTATCCTAGGATCTAACACACTTAATGTATGCATTACTTTTTGGACTTTTTTCTTATTTTTTATTTATTTAAGTTATGAGTAATCAACCTTATACCATCAACCTTCCATCATTTTAAACTCATTTACCCTCATCTCCATTACCTTGTTTGAATGGAGAGCCCTTTTATAACCTTTTCTAGAGATCCTAGCTTTGATAGAATCTCATACCACAACCCTCTTGCATCTGAGCATTACCTAGCATCTCGAGCTAGTTATGCTCCTTAAATTACCTAACATCAACCCAACTCTACCCATCATCCATCAAACTTCAACCATAATCAACCCCCAAACTATAAACTACCACCTGAACTAGTTACAATGTTAATGGACCGAATAAGCAAAGTAGAGTTATCTATTTCTGATACCCATAAAAAATCAACTCTTACCTGCAACCAATAAAATTTAAACTTCAACCAACCAAAAACCTATCAAAAAGCCTTTAACCATTACCTTACTCAACCATTAACCTATCAACATCTACCACATCCATCACCCCAACCTTGTCAAAACTTGGGCCATCTACCCCTTCCATTATGTCAATTACCTCAACCCACTTTATCAACTCAACCAAATTTATCAACCTTAACCAAACAAATCAATCAAAAAACCTATCAATCCATCAACCAACCACTATCAATCTACCTTATCAACTTTACCCAACCAAACAATCTTATTAGCCTCACCCAACCCATCAAATCCACCTATTCAACCAACATTACCAAATCAAACCGTTAATTACCAATCAAATTTTTTGAACCAACCAATTTTATCAAATCAACCCAATAACTATCAACCCAAACCTTATCAACCAATCATACCCAACTATCAACCAAACTTACCCGATCAATCTAACCTATTCAACTTACCCACCTTATCACTCTTATCAACCTTATCAAAACCAACCAAAAACTACCCACCAAACCTACCTAACCTATCAAACCTATCAAATCCATCAAATCCATCAAACCAACAAACTTCATCAAATCTACCATTTAGCTCAGAAACTCAAGAGCTTTGGTGCACCCTCTTCCTAGGCAGTACACCCCATTGGGGGAATTGTATGCCTCAATCCTTGATAAAATCTTGAAGGCCTCCATCATTAACCTTCCTCCAATCAAACCCATCAATATTTATCTTCCAAAGCTAATTTATTTTATAGAGAATGATTTTTTTGAGTATCATCACACGGACATGGGATAGACAAATGTGGCTATTTTAAGATGCTCATCCAAACTTTATTGATTACAAGGAGGTTTTAAAGAAAATTCTCTGTGTTCCTTCCAACCTAGCCTTAAATATCATCAAATAATCAATCATCAAACCTCTTCCTTCACTCATTGTTGAGGAAACATGGTCCAACCCTCAACGAAACCGCTTATCAACCAAGTGGACTCTTTTTGACTTTCCTTTGAAAACACAATCAAGGAAGCAACCAACCAACCTATTCCACTCACCTTTGTGGAGTCAAATTATCAACCTATTCCACTCACCTTTGTGGAACCAACCAACCAAACTATTCCACTCACCTTTGTGGAACCAACCAACCAACCTATTCCACTCACCTTTGTGGAGTCAACTTATCAACCTATTCCATTCATCTTTGTGGAACCAACCAACCAAACTATTCCACTCAACTTTGTGGAACCAACCAACCAAACTTTTCCACTCACCCATGTGGAATCAATCAATTACCCTTTTCCACTCAATTGTGTGGAACTAACCAACCTACCTTTTCCATTTACCACTTCTATGGAACCTATAAATCCATCCTTAATGACTATCGACCAAACCAACCATTAGCCTAACCAAACTTACAATTGACCTATCCTCACCTATAAATATCCACCCAACCTTACCTCACCAACCAAACCAAATAATTAAACTAATCAAACCAACTCAACCATTTATCTTACCTCTCTCAACCATTCAAACCAACCTCTACCTCAACCCAATCAACCATAATCAACATACCTATCCACTCAACCATAACTAACCTATCAAATAACCCAAACCAAATTCAACCCATTAAATCTATCAAACCTACCCTACCCTACCTAAATTCAACCTAACTACTTTCCCCTAGCTTTGGTGTACCAGAGGAAATCCCACCTAAACCACCACCTATGAACTTGACCTACTAACCACTAACAATTAAAAAACCTTGGGGAGGTGGGTGAAGTCATCTTCACCCCTCCTAAAATATTTTTACTAACCATCACCTCACCTCAGGATCATTTACCCCTCTTCTGACCATCTATGGAAAAAGCAAACTAGGAGAACTTCCCCTCCACAAGGCTTTGACCATCTATCAACCCAAACCATACCTTAACAATTAATTAAACTAACCCTTAGCATTTTTGCCTCAAAATCATCTACCCAACCAACCAACCCTACCCATACTACCTAACCAATCAACCTTGTCAACCTTACTCACCTTATCTAAACTTATTAACCTACTTAAACATTTCTATCCAACCTACCCAGCCAAATAATCTTACCCAACCTCATCCACAACCAACCAAATCTTACTTATCACCTATCAAATTTCAACCACAACCCACAAAAAAAAATTTAGCACCACCTACTCATTTTGGGAGTCACCTTCTCCCCCAACCCATTGGAGATTACCCTTCTCCACCATTTTATTTGGAGATTACCCTTCTCCATCAACTACCCAACCAACCAACCATATAACTTTAAATTTATTAATTTTAGGAGTCACCTTCTCCCCTAACCCATTGGAGATCACCCTTCTCCATCAACCAACCAACCAACTAAATGACTTCAACCTTAGTCATTTTTTTGCCATCTTTTTCCACATTTCTTTTTTTTACAATCCTGCACCATTGGTGAATACCTTTCTCCATCCAATTATCACCTGACCAACCTTACCTTTTTATCACTCTAAATCCTTTCCACTTGTAACCAAGTGTTGCAAAGTAACTAGGGGTCATCTACTCTTTTGATTCACCTTACCCATCCATGCAAGCATAGATATAGGGCATATCAAGCCTAGACATCTTAAATGCTTTTACATTCACGTGTGTTCTTTGGTTAAACCAAGTTCTTTATAATTTTGTGTCTAACTTAAGCTCATCCCTTATTTTCAATCACCTTCAACTCCTTATCTTTAAGGACAACTGATTAAAAATAAGATCATGTGATTATCCATCACAAACTTTGTCTAATTCTAAGCATGGATACCATAGCTCTACCCATGGCATGATCCTCATGGATATTTTTCATTTCTAATCAGATGGAATCCCATGGCCATTATCACTTAAAATCACCTCTTCCACCCATCATCAACCTTCTTGTGATATGGCTTTGCCTCCATAAGGGAAAACCTTAGGCCTATATAGATAGTCCATGTCTAAACAAGCATAAAAACATTTGGGATACCACAATATCACTTGGGTCAACATATTTAGTATGCATACTTCTCCCTTGAAGGATAATTGCTCAAAATAATCAAAAGTGATTGAACTTAAAATAGACTACTCCCTTGAAGGACAACTATCATATATGAACAAACCCAAACTTAGACCACTCCCTCGAAGCATGGCTAAGTTAAATTTGTCAAGAGCAATCATTTGAAGCTTCTCACATCGATCAATTTCACCAATATATCAAAACAATCAATAGAAGACCCTATAAAAAAAGTTATCCCAAGAAAATCATAATTGGTTTTCATCAGTAGACTTCTCACATCAATCAGTCTACACCTAACACATGACATGGACTTATCTATCATGGTTCCTAAGTCACCTACAGAAGGAGCAAGCCATCCCCACAATAAGGTTATCATACCTATCACCCACTATCTACCATCCATTTCACCTTTTGTCCTTTACAAATCAAGGGATATTGAGCTTACTTGACACCATGTGATCAAGTTACTTTTTTTTTAACCATCCAACTAAAAATAAAGTAAAAGCATGACAAGGGTTTTATGTTCATAAACCCACCCATCTTTCCATCATGGTCTTTGTCAATTGGAGTGTTTAGCCTCTCCCTTATACTTTCATGATCACTTGGGAAGACATGTCTTCTCCCTTTGGAGTCATTAACACCAAATCATCACCTAATCAACCAAACAACCAAACCAAATTCAACCCATCAAACCTATAAAACCAACCTTATTTACCTTATCCAAACAAACTAATAACTACCACCCAAACTAGTAACTACCAATTACATTCACCCAACCCATCCAATCAATTTAACATATCAAACCAACCAACCAATGAAGCAGGTTGACCTTTTACTTTTAGTAGTCACCTTCTCCCTAAACCTTGGAGGTTACCTTTCTTCATAATCTTAACCAACCAAAACCAAACCAAACCTAACCTTTGGAGGTTACTTTTATCCAATCACCTCATCTTCCTCCAATCAAACCCATCAAATACTAAATTGAAAGAACTACATCTAGCCTAAAGTCCATGTTGGATCCACCATCTATGGGACTATGTAGGCAACATCCTCTTGCCTAGCACATCAGGAGTTAGTTTGGCCATACTTTACCCAATTAACTTAACCTAGGGAGATGTGTCTTCCTCCTTTTGAGACATTAAAACCACCCACTTACCCTAACCATCAAACTATTGGGGATTACCTTCCCCCATAGACCTTCAACTTGACCAAACCAACCCCACCCTTTTAGAGATTTCCCTTCTCCTACCTTTGTCAACCCTTTGACCATCATCTTACACAACTAATAACCCATCAACACCAACTTAACAATTATTTTTACCAATCTCAACTTCAACCTATCCAACCTTATCAACCATTGGGTTATCCACCCCTGACAACCATCCTAACCTACCTTATCAACTTTACCCAACTAACCCAATCTATCAACCCAACTAAACTTATCAACCTTATCTACCTTATTGAACCAATAACCATTACCCTAACCTATCAATATATCAACCCAACCACCTATCAACAAACCTTATCCACTCAACCTAACCTATCAAATCCAACTTTACCTATCTTATCAACTTTGTCAACCCTATCTACCCAAACTAAACCAAGTGGTACACCCAAGTAGGGAAACCTATTTGGACATCCACCAACCTATTTGGGAGTCACCCTCTCCCTCAAACTATGGAGATTACCCTTCTCCACCAACCTATTTGGGATTTACCTTCTCCTTTAAATTTTGAAGATTACCCTTCTCTACCAAATTGCCCAACCATTCGATCACATCCAGATTGATGTTGGCCCCTTTTGACCTAACTTATCACATAGTTTGTGATGACCTTACCTTGGTCTTTTTGACTATATAGACCAATTTTTCCATGTTAAACATTTGAATTTGCACTACCTCATGCACAAATGGACCATTTGTGTTTTTCTCAAAAGCACTTCCTATCTTGGATACCTGAGTAAACACTGACCCTATCTAGGAGACTTGATAAGACTAACCTGATCAGCTATGACCAATACTAGGGACTGGTTACCTTGTCATTTATCCTAGAATCTGACCTTATTGTTACCAATATGGCAATCTTAGTCTTTATGTAATTTTGTCTATCTCACTTAGTTGCATTTTATGCGCATGTTTGCATCTCAAATGCCTAACCTCACCTTTTTATCACCCACATCATGAATTATCATCTACCATTTATCAAACCTTAACCCAATTCAACCTTACCTCATTGACTCCTATTTGGGGGGGAATACCTCCTCCCATACTCAGGGCAATTAGACCTTTTGGAGATGACCTTTCTCCATAAACCTTCACCCAAACTGAACCATATAATTTTTCAATTTAGTGAAACCCAGTTGAGTATAACTACCTTACCCTCAGAGCACACCTATTCTCTGAAACCCACCCATGAACCATTTGATAACTATAATCACCCTGATGTTCTTTTTAGATATTACATCCATGGAACTATGTAGGTAGTATTCACTTACCTAGTGTATCTGGAGTCAACTCAGCCATCACCCTTCACCTTTAATCTTACCTAGCTTCTATGTTTTTTTTGTATCTTATCAACCCAAAGTTGCATAACATAACGGGGCAAAATGTAGACACTCAAAAACTACCCCATTTTTTATGTCAAAACACCCTTAAACCCTTACCTGACCTTTGAAACTAGTTAACCACCTACTTAACCTAACCCACTTTTTAACTTGTTAACTTAACCATTTTAACCTACTTTTTTAAAACCATTTTTCACCAATTCCTTGACCATTGACGGTCAACTTAACTGTCGACAGTTAGTCTAACCATCGACGGTTAAGTCCCCCAGCCTGTATCACAATATATCAAAATTGAGTGTGAGATTAACTTCACATTCAATTTAGATACTTTCTATTTAGTGATAAAAAGTATCTTTATAATGCCCAACTTAGCATCTTTATCCCTTACCTACTTAGTAACTCATTCCACTCCAATTGGCAATTGCTTCCTATAAAAGGGGAGCTACAGGAAGGAGAATGGATCCAAAACATTTGTAAGTACATACTGCCAAAATCTTTTTACATGTATCCACCCTTATCAAAATGTTACCCAAATCATTCTTAGAGGCTAGAGTATCGTTATGTTAGCAAAATTCTTCTAGGTCATTTCTACCCTTTCTCTATTACTCTTGATAACAGGTATTTTCCACTTGTCATTCATTTTTATTATTTATTTTCTAATGTCTAATACCTTGATTAAAATATTCTATTTGCATTCTATTTTATACCCTCTAGACCCCTATCAAACCTCTATTGACCTAAAACCCTTGACCAAACATTTGTATGACCATTCACCTAACCTGCAACCCTTATTTTCTGCATTCCCAAAATTTGACAGTCAATTGTCGATGGTTAGCCCAACCATCGATGGTTATCCCAACTGCTGATGGTTAGCTTAACCACTGTCAGTTACCTATCTTCACCCAAACCAACCAAATAAATAACTAGACCTCGACCAAAATTTTGTTTTTTGTGGCCCTTCTACTTAACAGACCTAAAACATAATCAGACCCCCCAACTACCTTAGCATAAGCATTGACCAACTTTTTTCTATATTTAGTTGTTTTCTTTGAACAATAATTTTACCTTTCTTGTATTAAATATAATTTACCTTTATGTTATTATTTACAAGTTTCATTTATTTTTTTTATATCAAACTTTTATCAGAAGGGGGATTGACAACCATCCTAAGTAAGCTTATGCTTCCTTGAATCTAGCACATGCTAGGTAATCCCCCCATATTATTGTCTAATCAATAATTTTATTTTAGTGCTTTTTTATCTACAGGTATTCCTCCCTAGCCAAAGAGGAGCTCTCACTTCATTTGGATATCAATGCGTTCACACTTTCAACCAAGTACTCATACACACCCCTCTCTTTCAATTTTACTTCTACTTTCATAAAATAAGAATCAAGGAGAAAAATTGAGTAAAATAACATCAACCTAATGCTCCTACATTAGATCCTAATAATTCACATCTTATTTCTATTCATGTACCTATTATGGATATGTATATGCAATTCAAGATAGTGAAAGAAAGACATCATAAAATATTATACCATAAAATCATTTAGTGTTTTTCAAAAATCAAGACATTATATTGAAAATACTATCAAACATGTACTAGTTTGAGTAACTCATACTCAACATCCTGATTTATTATATATGTCAAGAACCTACAAAGATAATGCCTATTGTAGATACCATGTATTCAAAGGTGATGTGACAAATACGTGAATTAATTTGTGAAACAAAATCAAAGATATTATTTACCATGGTGTAATTAACACTAGTATATTTCCATGGCTTCATGTCACCATTTGCATCTAAATCATGTCATTGGTTTCGTAGAAATTTTTTGCTACCTGATGCAATTTGCATCAACTAAATTTAATTTAATAAGTTTTTTGCATTAGCAACTTTATTAGAAATTGGGAAGAGATTTTATCGACACAACTTGTGTCACCAAATTGGCATCAAGAAGTCTATCCATTTTTTGCATCAGAGTTGTTTAATTTTCTAAAATTTGAATTTATTAATTTTAGGTATTTAGAGGGAGAATTTTGTAGGGTTTTTATAGGTCAAACATTACTACTTTTGTGACCATATGAATATGTGAAGATGTAGTTGGTTCACGAGCTTTAGTTTTGATGAAAGCCTTACCAAAGGGTATTATTCTCTTTTTAATCCAAATATGTAGAATTTTGTTAATTAGAATATCAATATGAACACTCTTTAACTTGATTTTGAGGTGTAACTCAGTGTCATCCAAATCAATAGGCTTATGTTTTAGATGAGTAAAGGACCCTTATGTTATTCCTAGTAAGTTACTTTTGATAGGGTTTGTGAGGCTACTGATGAAGATATGTTGCCTTTCTAAATCACATAGTTGATATACTAAGAAATGCATCAACAAAATAAAAATATGAAATCACACATGCATTCATTATAATACTTCTTTAAACATTGAATGCTTTGGAATGTATTTCTAGATCCGTTATTATTAAGAAACTTCTCAAGGGAGGATTTTTACAAACATCCCATGGAAACTAATGAACCATTAGGAAAATAATAGTACTAATTTAATGCGTCACAAATCAAGGTTATAGGAAATAACTTAAGCATCATCAAAGAATATTCCTCAAAATCACCTATAAAATTCAAGGTTGTGTAAAGGTGCCCTTGAGGATCCCCATGACTATTAAATAATTGAAATGTTAGAATGACTAGGTCATGTGAAAAATGCATATCTATTATATATTTTTGAATAGGATACCTTTGTTCTATGTCATTTTTAATGTCACACATGAATCATTCTTGTTCCAATTTTAAAGTACATGTTTTCATCATATACTATGTCTCTTACTGTCTAACTCAGGTGTAGGAAAGGTGATACCCTTAATGAGCTCATGTAGCTGTCGAATCATATCATTAATGGTAGGTGAAGGTACATAATTTTGTATAGGTGGACTATTTTGGATAAAGGTAGAATTTTTATTTAGGAAAAAAAAAGACACTCTATGCAAGGTATATAAGTTTTAGGATCACAAATACAATGCCTAGAGGTAGGCACATGAGTAACATAAGTAACCACTATCTCATGACTTTTTTGAATGAATTGATGAAAAACATTAGGGTTTTCCTTAAAGTATTGAATAAGGTATTTATTAGCCCATTCATTATCTAAAAATTTCAAGTGTTATATTATGTCATTAATTTCTATAAGTTTAGGAATGTGGTCCAAGATGAAAACCAAACAATGAAAACTTAATGGTATATGACCTTTATAGATGAAACAATGAGAAAAACCTATAGTGAAAATCTAAAAAATCAGATTTGAAAATCTTAATCAATCCCTAAAAGAATGTAGGTATTTAAAACCCTAGGTTAAATGCAAGTAAAATATCAAACCTTAGGTGAGGTTGGCATAGTGTAGGTACCTAAATAGAAATTAGGGTTTTAGATAAATTAAGCATGAAAAAAACTAGATCTAAAAATCATATTTGAAATCAGCCATGTAAGTGTACGAAAAGAGGCTTGTATGAAACCCTAGGTTGAGTGTTGGAAAGAGTCAAGGTCCATTATTTATGTTTACACTAATTATGGAGATTTACACATAATAGGTGTTAAAAAGGTTAAATTAAATAGATATAAGCATATACAATTAAAATATAGATTAAGATTTATCTAAGAGGCCAAGTAATGGAAATAAGCCCAAGTGTCACAAAATGAAAGCTAAAAAAGGGAATAAATTAAAAAAAATGTTGACACAATCACACCTTGGATGTTTTGTAAGTATGAGTTTGTATTTTGATTGTGTTGACTGCACTTGACTTGTTCCTAAGTTTTGAAATTTATGCACTGATTGAGATGAACTTATACCTATAAAGGCACTTTCCTATGGAATCCTAATTGTAACAAACTTGATTAATTTGTTTTTTTCTCTACATCATTGGGTGTTTCTCTATAAGGTTTCATGTTCTGGGATTTATGGTGGGTGGGTGTTATGTCCTATTGATTGTGACTATACAATCTATTTTCATATGTTTAGGGTAGAATATGTTGTATGGCTAAATCTTCACTTAAACTTAGCTTGAAAAATCCTAAACAAATAAAAAGTAATGGATTCAAAAAATTTATAAAGTGTCGATGTAAAGTACATATCCCACACACTCATAATCAAACATCCATATAGTTTTGTGGTGAATGAATGTAATATTATGAATAAAGGTTTTAATGTTCTCTTCCATGGAAGGAATCAATGCAACTACTATAGTCTAATTATCCTCCTTTGGCATAAGGGAATATGTAGAGAGACCAAGATAGATAAGAGTCATGAGTGTGTAAGATATAATTTATTGAAGAACCAATTGAAGGGAGAAGCTTGGATCTAGGCTTGACCTTTGGTATAGTGAAGTTATAAATGTTATCCTCTTCTCTCTTCTTATTTTCTCATTGTCAAATGGTTTGGCAAGACCTTGTATTTATTAGATGATCTAGGATACATAATGTGTATTAGTTGAATTTTATAAATTACAAATGGGAAGTGTTATGTTCTTGACCAAAAATAATAAAGATATGTACCCAAAAAACTAAAAGAGAAACACTCGTACGAGCACATGTTTATCTAGGATGGGACCATACAACCACAAGTTTTCCAGGAGATAAATTAGGTTATGTTTCTGAGGTAGGGCTAGCTCATGGATAATATATTGTCCAAATGTACTAACATATACCTTTTGGATAAGTATTGAGGTGCTTATAGGCTCTATGGATTAAATATATATTTATGTGGGGTTGGGACCACCTTAGAAACATGTTAAAATGTATAAGCTTACCAAATAAGTTAAATTGGGATTAAAACATGGGATTAAGGTTTTTGTGCCAAATTTAATGTGGTCATTCCTAATGCAATTTGTTTTAATAAAATATTCTAACACAAATTTTGCATCAAAGATTGTAAAAAAAAGAAAATTAAAAAAAAATGTAACTAATTCATGAAAATATACTAGCGTAAGCTTGACTATTCATCAGGACAAATATACTTTACTCATAACAAACAAATTCAACATTTTAAGGATATAATAATCACACATAATAATATAAAAAATATGGTTTCATATGATACATTATTGATATATTCTTCATATATGAAACCTTTAATCATTAATATTTCCATGGAGGGGAACAAAGAGATAATTTTATGGTGGGTGTGGAAACTCAATTTAATATTATGAGTCTTACTTTTGTTCACATAATTCATGAAAATATACTAGTGTAAGCTTGACTATTCACCAGGAGCAATATACTTTACTCATAACAAATAAATTCAACATTTTAAGGATATAATACTTGCACATAATAATGTAAAAATTATGGTTTCATCTGATACTTTATTGATATATTCTTCATCTATAAAACCTTTAATCATTAATATTTCAATGGAGGGAACAAAAAGATAATTTTATGGTGGGTGTGGAAACTCAATTTAATATTATGAGTCTTACTTTTGTTCACCTATTTGGATATGGCAAATAAAATATATTAGAATAAGTAACGTGTCTAGCAATTTTGGGCTTTATTAGATTACTCACATATATGGGTCCTTTAGAATGTATGAGTTTGTTCTATGTTATATCATCCTTGGATCATTATAATGTTATATTGGGAAAGTCACGTTTATAATAGATGAAAACAACATGGATAAAGCCAATAGTTATATATCTTTCAATTTTGAGGAATGTATACCTTCTAATGAAAATATTTCAAGGATTTGATCAAATCATTGGTTACCAATATACACATCCTATTATGAGATTTAGTGTATATATCTTTTCACAATTTGAAATCATACATGTTATGTTACATTTGCTTGCTAAATTTTACATGTTGCGACAATTTATTATTATTTTTAATCACCTTTTACGACACATCTATAGTTTTTCATAATTAAAATATCATGAGTCTTTACACTTAGTCATCTATGACATGATATTTTTTACCATTTTATCATATTTCCACTACACATGACATATTTGGGCTGTTACATATACTTCTTTTTTGAGAGTGCTAGTAACAATTATAGGCCATTCTCCACAATGACTATCTCATATTGATGGATTATGTTATATTATGAATAATGCTTCCATCTTACATACATTTTTTTACACTTACTATGTCATGTCTGACTACTCATGATTATGACATCATCAATTAGCCATGCTCTTCTATATCTAGTACATGCTTCATCTATAAATCATCATTTTACCATAAATACTTATTGTATAAAGTGGATTATTTCTATGTGTTGTATCCTTCATGTAATTCCTCTGAGTTTGATTGCATTTTTCATATATCTTCTAAATTTGACAAATTTACACTTGCCTCGTCTTGCACCAATATTATTCTAGCAACTTAGTTTATGGTGTTTTTTATGCTACACTAACCTTTCCCTTTGATTGTTGATTCCATTCTAAACACTTTCATATATTTCCCAATGATGACAACACATATATTGAGAACTTCCATCCTATAATGTTGTGAGTTCTAAGGGAAATTGTAGGTTGTTTGTAAGCCTTTTTTATTTCTTATTGATTCTAAAATTTTGCATCTATGTTTTTAATTTAGTTTTTCTTGCTTCTTCTTATATGTGTCCCTTGGCTTGATTTTTGCATTATTTAACTACTTATATTAAAATATGAAAAATAAAATAATTATTTTCCTTTGTCATTGTCAATTGACACATATCATGATTATATGTCTATATTATAGGTTTACATATTCATGCTTTACACACTTTATTTTCATAGTATCTCTTTGAGTGGTTGACATGCATGATATATAGGTTATATATGATCTTGGACTATCAGATATTACACAAATACTTTCATCATGTCCATATACCAAGTAATTTTATCACAATGGTGGTATGATTTGTGATAGGGGCATTGACGAGCTAGTTTTAACCCCCAATTAAACTGACATAAACCATTCTCTGTACATACAACCTTGTCAATGGGACAAGGTGGCCACTTAGATTATTAATCCTACTACCTCATTATTTATCAACCATGGTGTGTTAGCTTGACAAGGTGTTGGCACTATATGTGTGGACGTACTATCTCATTAATTATCAACTAAGGTGCATTACATTGACAAAATGTCGACATTGTATGTGCAACACTAGTTATCTATAGAAGATTGGTGTTAAACATTACATAAACATAAACACACTTACATAAAGTAAATTGCATGAAAGTAAATGATAGAATTGAATCTAATCTATTCTAGAATTAAATTACAAATAATACACATAATTAAATATGCTTACATGAATTCAATCACACATTATAATGCAACATTAGATAATAAATAGACAAGTTGATAATACATAAATAATATTAAACCAATGGACAAGGAATCAGTCTACCAATCCATGTGAGTGGGTCTTACCTCAATTGGGTTGGATCTTGACTCCTCTCCTTATTAAGTCAAATGAATTATAACAAGTTGATTTTATTTCATAAACATAAAAACTTTGCTCATACCATAATTACATAATTATTCTCTCACTGTATGCAATAGGAATCTAAGGGGCAAAATGCATTAGTCATTTGTTATTAGAATAAACATAAAAAATAAGCTTAAGACAAAGCATTCCCAAGCCTAGATACTTGGGGAAGTAATATAACAAGATCAAACCCAATACAATGATATAACAAAGGAGAACTTACCTTTGCCTGCCTTATAATGAGAGCTTGCTTGTTGGCATAAAGTTAGCTTGTGCTCAGACTGTGTCCAAATGGAGTATTCATTAATGATCTTAATTTGTAGGCAACACCTCCCCTTTATTCACTTTGGTTTTGGATTTGACATGTATTGGCAATGAAACTCTCTCTTCAATAATTTGGCATTATAGATTTGGCTTAAAAGAGTTTGTTGGAAGTGAGTGTGAGACCTTACATTTATAGGTTTTCAAACTAACTCAAACCTAGGTATGATTAGGTTTAGACTAACCTTGGGTTAGGCTTGGGAGTATAAATTCAATAAATGATGACTTTAATTATGCATTTATGGATACATGGCTCAACATTTCTAATTTTTATGGCATTTATGTTGATATTTTGTAATTCTTGACTTTGAGGATGATGGCATCATCATGACCTCATTTCCCTTGATATTTGTTAAATTTTGATTTTTGTAAATTATATATTCACTAATTGAACATGGATTATTTAACTAAGAATTTAATTATATTTACTTGGTTAATTATTTTTGCTTAGGCTTTTGCTTATTTCAAGAACTGGGTTAAGTGCCCTGCTTAATTGGTTGAAAATGTCAGTTTGTTTAGTTGAAAGTTGATTGGGGATCAATCCATGAGATTTTATCATTGTGTATAGGGTAATACCATAAATGGGGATGCTTTGGCATAATTATAGGAACTTACATCCAATGTGTAGATGAATTTGGGATGTTCATTGATTTTTAAGCTTAATTTACATAGTTTGGTAGAAATCAATCTGAAGTCTACTTAAACAAGGAAGTGGCCAAAAAGGAGTGTCTACATTTTGACCCTATTTGAGTAGGCATTTTAAGACACAGGCACAACAATGTCTTCTCAAAAAATGAAAAACTCAATATGTTAAAAATTTTAATGCTTTGGAAAAGTAACATGTTAACAACCGTAGGTTATTATGAGCCAATAGTCACAGGCTGATGCCTTAGAGGGCGGTTGATGAGCCCTGAATACCCCCTCAAGGGAGCGAGTGGAAAATAGTGTCATCAAATGGGCCCTCAAAAATAAGAAAATGACATGGTCTATCAATAATAGATGTTGAAATAATGATTTACCAAAAGGTGGTTATAATCATTGTCACAGTGAAGGTGCCCTAGTAGGGTGAATGTAAGCATGATAAAATTCTACTTGGCTCTAGTAGGGTAGTTGTGATCAGTGATTGACATAAATAATTTTCCCCATTATGGAAAATTAGCAAAGGGATCTCACATAATGAACTTGTAATCATGGATTAATGGGGGAGCTGACATAGTGGACAAGTATGCATTTGGGTTACCTGCTAGTACAAAGATAAACATCCTTACTAGTAGTGATTACTGTTCATTTATGATTTAGTTACTATGTGTTTGGGTAGGTATATTTTGAATAAGGGTAATTATTATTGACAACATTGTTTAATAACTCCTTTAGCTTGATTTTTGTTGTAGCCTCTAACATTATGCATCATAATTATAGATAACTATATTAACAATGTGTATCCTAAACATGGAAAACTTAATTTAAATTCAAATATAAACCATGTAGGTGTAATATATGAATAATTGAATACCAAGTGTGGATATAATGAAATAAATAGTGTCATCAAATGGGCCCTCAAAAAAGAGAAAATGACATGGTTTATCAATAACAGAGGTTGAAATAATGATTTACCAAAATGTGGTTATAATCATTGGCACAGTGAAGGTGCCCCAGTAGGGTGAATGTAAGCATGATAAAATTCTACTTTGCTCTAGTAGGATAGTTGTGATTAGTGATAGACATAAATAATTTCCCCCATTTTGGCAAATCAGCAAAGGGAGCTCACATAATCAACCTGTAATCATGGATTAATGGGGAGCTGGCATAGAGGACAAGTATGAATTTGAGCTACCTGCTAGTATGAAGATAAACATCCTTACTAGTAGTGATTACTATTCATTTATGATTTAGTGACTATGTGTTTGGGTAGGTTTGTTGTGAATAAGGGGAAATATTATTGACAATATTGTTTGATAACTCCTTTAGCTTGATTTTTGTTGTATCATGTGATATTATGCATAATAATTATAGATAACTATATTAACAATATGTATCCTAAACATGAAAAACTTAATTTAAATGCAAATATAAACCATGTAAGTGTAAGATATGAATAATTGAATCCGAAGTATGGATATAATGAAATAAATTAAGTATAGGAATGAATACAAATATTCAAAACTCAAGTACAAGATATGGTTAATCAACACTTAAGGGAAAATAAAGTTTAATAATCCTATAGCAATTGAGGGGAAAAGAGGCATAAAAAGACAATCTAAATTCAAAAATTAAATAACTCAAGCTTAAGTTGTAAGTAAGACTCAAGTGTAAACTAATTGTATATAGACACATAACACTTAAAATGAACAAATATAAAGTTAATCTAAGGCACAAGAAACAAACAACTAATCGAAGGCATATAAAACAAACAACTAATCTAAGGCATATGTAAGAAACAAACAACATACATAAAATCAATGAACTAAATATTTATTAACACATTCATGCATATGTAATATAAGTGGTATGCTTGGCAAAAGGTTTCTCCTTAGCTATAGGAAACAATGACACAGGTACGATAACATATGAAGGGGGAATATAATAATAAGGAAGGGGTGGCCGAGCTGACTCCAAATGTCCTAGGCAAGTGGATGTTGCCTACATAGTCCCATGGATATGAGTTCCAACATGGACTTTAGGCCAAATGTAGTTCTTATAGGATGTGAGAAGAGAAGAAAATTTATGACAAGTAAAAGATATTGATCATAAAGGAAAATAGGAATGGGCTCATAAAATAGTGAGAGCATGAAACAAAAGGGGTTATAACACACTCACGATTGTGAGAATGCCAGGCACATGAATTCATGAAATTGTGAGAGCATGGTTTAGGCTAAAACCACATTGAAAGATAAAAGGTGAGTGTTCATAAATGAAAAAGGTTGATAATTCATAGTGTTCACTATGTCTAAGGCTTAAAACAAGAATAAACAAAATGGTGAGAGTGTAAGATGAAATGACTCGTAAAATGGTGAGAGCATAAATGATATGACTCACAAAATGGATAGAGTGTAAATGACTCACTAAATGATGAGAGAATTTGGAGACAAACATATAATAAAGAATGATCCATGAAACTGGTGATTGAAATCAATCACTGAGACTGGTCGAACTAACCTAGGATGCCCCATGCATCCAAGCGTTGCCTACATAATTTGTGCAAACTTCAGGATGATGTAGTTATCTCAAAAGTGGGAGGGAACACTATCAAAAAATGGAATAAGAAAATGGAAATGGTCATGATGTGACCCATGTGAAAGCTTCAATTATACCTATTGAGTAAGAGATGCATGTCCTGAGTGAACTGGATATAATATGAATGGCTTAGTGTTGAATACTTGTTTAAGAGGTTTTTGGTGTATTTTCCTATTTTTGTGTTATTTTAAGCATCTCAACTCAATGGATAATTATGAGATATAGAATGGGTTAACTCTCAAAATTTTGAGAGTGTGGATTAGGTTAATCTCAAAATGGTGAGAATATGGATTAGGTTGTTCAAAAAATGATGAGAGTGTGGCTTAGGTTGTTCATAAAATAGTGAGAGCATGGAAACAAGGGTGGTAGAGTTGACCTCAAAAAATAGTGAGTACTACTTGTTATATCTTGGAATTTCACCCTTGTGAGGGATTTCTTCAGGCTCCCTCACTTCCAGCTACAAGCATGTAGACAACCTCAGGATGTGGGTATCATATGGTGAGGTTGAACCTTTAGGCTTCTTTATGAGGCTAGTTCCTCAGGTGCTTTAATTCAGCTCTTGATCTCACACTAAAATCTACTATTAGATAAGGAAAAGGGGTAGGAGGATGATCAAAAAGGAAATATAAGCTAAGGGAGGTGATGAACCAAAAATAAGTGATCCACTTGGTCTAGGAAAAGAGCCAACTATTGATGAACCCAAATAGGACACAGGCTATTCTCGTTCTATCTCAAGCCCATAGACATGGAGCTTTTGTGTGGAGGTGGAAGGGAAGCCTTGTGCTTTGAAGGATAACAAAAATAGGTCTACAATAGACATTATGAATTGGTAACACTTCAAGGAGATATCAATACACATACACTTCACGTGATCTTGCACAAAACCAAAAAGATCAAAAGCAAGGTGCTAGAAAAAATCATAGGTGATAAATGATAATCATATATTCTGAAAATGAAACCAAATGTGCACACTTGTTTTAACTAGAAACATAAAAGTATTCCTTGTATTTCTTCAAAAGAGTCTTTTACAAAGCAATTTCTATAGATTAATTCTATCACCAATCTAGGGATGATTTGTTTGGATCCAAGGCCTCTATTTATATAGAAAAGGGGGAGAGAGAAGGAGAAGAAAGAAGAAGTCATTGATGGCTAGGACTATGATGTCATCCTCCCTCATTGTCCCTAAATGCACCACTCTGGATCACTAAACAATCCTCTCGAGCCCCTCCCATCTTTAAGTTTTTATTTAGTGCATTCAAGAAGCCATGTTGTGAGTAGCTAGAATTTCTCATCTTGGAATGATGCATTTAATCTTTTCCTTCAATATTGACATGGATTCTTTCTCTTTACGTGCCCTGCTAAAAGGATGTGGGTCTCCATGTGTTTTAGCCATGCTGCATTTAAGCATCAAATGGAAATTATGGGGAACGAACAATGGTAGATGAGAGCCTTTATAATTTTTAGCTACCAGCCACTTAGACTCTCCCATGCTCATTGGTCATCCTTGTGCCACTTGTCCTTTACTGATTGGCCCTTTCTAATTTAGCTTATGCCATATGGTAACCTTTCATTTATTACATCATGTTTCTCACATTGTTGGACCAAGCTTAAGTCAAGCACTTGAAGAACCCAGATTTACTGTATGCAAAGTAATTCAAGTTCTTTAAACTCTCCAACTTTGAACTTTCCCAAATCCTTTACTTATAAAGCCTTTAAGTAAAGTACTTGGAGAAACTAGATTTACTCTATACAAAGTAAGACTTCAAGCTTTTCAAACCTGATTACTTCCAATAGTTAGTCGCTTATCCTAATTTTGACATCTATTAGCTCATCATTTCCTTTGGACATTTGGCCTTGGGATTTTCTTCTAAAAGAATTCCTTCAGAGGAATTCCTTTAGCCTTTTCTTTCAGGTAAATCTCTTGAAGGAATTTCTTCAGACAATTTGTCTGAAGGAATTCCTTCAGACTTTTATCTGAAGATTCCTTCTTTCTCTCTTCCTTAGGAAATTACCTTTCAAAATTTTCAAAATGGACTTTCCTGAAGGATGAGAGAACCTTTAGGATTCCTGCATGTCCCTTCAGACTTCTGTAAATGATCCTCCCAAAGGGAAAGATACCCTTCAGTAATTTTGAAATGGTCCTTCTGAAGGGTAACATACCCTTCGAGAAACTTGCAACTGTCGACTTGGAGAAGTAAAATCCCTTTGGATTTTTGAAAGTGACCCTCAAAAAAGTTTCTTAGTCTTTCAAAAATGTTGAAAAGATCCCTTTTGCCTAAAAAAGGCCCTTTGGCATTTTGAAAATGCCCTTCAAATTTTTGAAGTGTACTTTCAAATTTTTTGAAAGACCCTTCAAAAAAGTGAAAAACACCTTCGATTTTTTTAGAAGACTTGTCCCTTGAAGAACCTAAGAAGCACTATTTTCTGAGACCAAATCAAGTTTGTCAAGCTCTTTTACTTATTTTGGGCTCCTGACTACTCACAAATTATTTAGTAATCAAGTAGTGCTCCTTGGAGAACCCAAAATACATTGTCCATGAGTAATTTAGGTTCGTAAACCCAAATTACTTCTACTTATAAAACATTTAGAAGTCAAGCATTGTTGGAAACCTAATTTTCACTATGGCCCCAAAAACTCAAAGTTGTCACTACTGGAAAACCCAAAGTCCTCCTAAAGACTTGGCATTTCTTTTCTTGAAAGCTCCCTTTTTAATATTTAGGTAAATTTTGATATGTGGGCCAAAAATGGCCAACATTTTTGGTGACTCACAAGGAAGCATGCCTGATATGCTTGAGAACCCAACTCATTTGCTTCATTCGATCAATTAGACATGGAGTCACTACTTTTGTATGAAGCTAGTTTTGTCTATAAATTTCCCTTGAAGTAACAAGAACAACTGAAATGAAACAAATTGTGCCCAAGGTACTTAGGCAAGGAAAAACACACAACTGAAATGGATGTGCACAAGGCACTTAGATAAAAACATGAAAATCTATACAGAATGTACAATAACATACAATGCCTACAAACTTTTCTAATAACATAAATTTAGATGAATCCCATTGACTGGGATGGGAAATACCTTTCCATTTAGTTGGGTCAATTAGAAGGTGTTATGTTTTTTTCATCTATGGATCAAATAAGGGCCATTCCACAAGCCATCAAACTTGGTATGGTTGCCTAGTTTGGCCTTATTTGAGTCCCATTTAAGAACTAGGTCTCCCTCTTTGAAAGTCCTTGATGTAGCTCTCTTGTAAAAAGCCTTTTTGACCTAATCTTGATGTGCCTCTATCATCTTCATTATAAGGTCCCTTGTCTCCTCAAGATCTATGAGTTCTGCCAATCTCACATTCATGGGTTCATCTTCCAGTAGCTCTAGCTGATGGGCTAGTTCTAATGTGGGTATCTCAAGAGAAATGGGTAACTTAGCCTCCCTTCCATATACTATAACATATGGATAATTTCCAAAAACAAATTTAGGAGTTAATCGATTAGCCCACAAGGTTATTTTCAACTTGGTGTGCCACGTCCTCTAATTCTCCTCCATGGTCCTCTTGATAATCCTTAGTAAATTTTTATTTATGGACTTAGCCAGTTTGTTTCCTTGAGGATAATAATTTGAGGAAGTGTTGAGGTAGATGCCCATCCTAAGGGCCCATTCACTTATTTTCAAACCAAAAAAAGCTAATGCACTATTAGATATGATAGTGGATGGAACACCAAACCTAGTCACAATGATGTCATAGAAATCTAAGACTGCACTTTCATTGGCTTCTTTCAATGTAATGGCTTCCACCCACCTGGGGAAGTAATTAGTTATAGTAATCACCCACTTATTCCCTACACTTGATGGGGGTTGATCACACCAATGCAATCCAAACCCCACTGCATGAATGATTGATCTACTTAAATCAGGTTGAGAGGGAAAGCCGCTAGCCTTTGCTTACACATGAAGAGAGCACATTCTTGACACTTCCTCACCCATGCATAATAGTCCTTGAAGAGGCTAGGCTAGTAGTAACCAACCCTCATGATCTTTGTCACAGTAGTTTTTAGAGTAAAATGACCTCCTGCAGGCCCATCATGGAAATGCTCCAAAAGCTTCGCTACTTAATCATCATCTATGCACCTCAGGGGCACTCTATTGAGGTCTATTTTGAATAAAACCCCATCAACTAAAGCATAAGGTATGGATTGAAGTCTGAAATACCTTATTTTTTATTTATAAATACATTGAGGGCACTCACCTATTATAAAAAAGTGTGTCATATCATGGAGCCAACTAGTATGAGGTGGAGGTGCATCTGCTTGTAGGTTATCTTATGTTACCAAGATGACCTCTTTGTCTTCATGAAATTCATCAACCATATGCTCACATAAGCCTTTACCTCTTACTAGCTTAGTGACCTTGATCTCCACATCATACTCCATGACTTTAGTAACGTAACCAACTCTATTTTCTCTCAAATCCTTGTTAAGAAGGAAGTCTCTTACTCCAAGATGAGACACTATAAGGTGGATTTTGTTGTTAGATAACATTGACCTAAAATTATTGAGGCTCCTTACTGTTGTAAGGACTTACTTTTCTACAAAGGTATACCTCACCTCATACTCTTCAAGCCCTTGACTGAAAAATGCTAATGGTTGTTCAAGTCATTCACCATTTCTTTACATTAGCATAGCTAATATATTATCAATGTTGGCAAAAGCATACAATATGAAATCCCTTGAGAAATTAGGTTTGATAAGTGTGGATGCTTGAGTGATGGCTTGCTTGATAGAATCAAATGCTAACTTGCTTTCATTTGACCAAGTGTACACTTGGTTCTTTTTTAGCATAGCAGTGATGGGTTTGACCAAACTCACAAAACTAGGGATAAATCTTCTCATGAAGTTTATCTTTCCAAGGAAACTTTAGATTCCCTTCTTATGCTTGGGTAAGGATAAGGCCAAGATGGTACTTATTCTCTCAGGATCAATAGACAACCCCTCTTTTGAGATGATGTGGCCCAACAGCTTGCCTTCATGTATGGAAAACACACACTTCTTGGGATTCAATAAAATCCCATACTCTCTGCACCTTTCAAAAATCAGCCTTAGGTGGTCTATATACTCACTAGCATTCTTGGAGAAAACTATGATGTCATCCAAGTATACCATCACCATTTAGTTTAGTATCCCCTAGAAAGCCATGTCCATGGTTCTTTGGAAAGTTGCACCAACATTTGATAGACCAAAGGGCATCTTTTGGTATGCATACATGCCCCATTCGGTGGTGAAGGCAGTCTTGTATCGATCTTCATCTTTCACCCAGACTTAGTTGTAGCCAAAAAATCCATCTAACAGAGAGAAATGTTCTGATCCTATAAATACTTAGAGAAGTTATTCCATGGATGGCAGAGGGTAGTGATCCTTTAAGGAGACTTTGTTTAAATCTCTAAAGTCCACACAAAGCCTAATCTCCCCACTCTTTTTTATTACAGGCACCAAGTTGGCTACCCATGATGAATGTTTGATGGGAAAGATGATCTTGGACTCAATCAATTTGGTTAACTCTTTCCTCATGAGCTCTTATATCTTGGGGTTGATCAGCTTTTGCTTCTACCTTACGTGCTTGGCATTGGCCTCCAACTCTATGGTATGTTGAGCTAACTTAAGATAAAAACCCTTTAGGTCATTTTACTTCCAAGAAAAAATGTCTACATACTCTTGGAAAATAGTTATGAAAGTGTGCCTCTGAACCTTGTTACTTAACTTCCTAAACTTGAGAAGTTTATCTTTGAAGATGAGGACTCTCTCATAGTTTTCTTCATTAGTAGACATTACTTCCTTTTCTTTCCTTATATCATCTCCTTCATGAAAAAGGCAATCAAGTGTAACCAGCCCCTTAGAAATTTTGTTTGACTTTAAATAAACAACCTGATCCTCATATTGATGCTACAATTCAGCTTGGTTGGAAGAGGAGAACTCATCTTCCTGTTATAAGAAGAAATAAATTTTCTTATCACTTTTAAAAACCTACCAGTGAGCTTCATTATCTGGCACTGATGGCCTCACCACCACCTTGACATGTGGTTGAACCTTAGCTTTTTTTAGCTCACTTGGAATGTCAAACTAAGCTCCCATGACTGCCCACCTGTCAGCATCTTGGTTCTAATTTCTTGGGATAGCTTGAATGTCATAGGCCTCAAAATATTCAATTAGGTCCCATACTCAATTTTTTTAGGACCTCATCAAGTAATTATTTTTAATATTCAAGCCTTTGAATTGGTTTACTATGAGCTCGGTATCCCTATAAACTTGCAAAAAATTTATTCCTCTTTTATTAGCCCATTGAAGGCCACAGATCAAGCTTTCATATTCTATTGCATGTGAAAAGCAACTAAAATGGAACTTGTAGGAAGAGAAAAGCTTATTACCTAAGGGTGAAATCAACATTATCCCAGCACCTGCACCATTTTTGCCCCTTGAGCTATCAAAAAACAACTTTCATAAACCATTGGGGTCTTCTTTAAGTCCAGTGAGGGAAGGCATGGGTTGATTCTCTTTATGCAGTAGATAGACACCCATGTCTCTTTCCTCAACACCTTCCAAAGGGTTGAAAAATTGGTTATCCCCCCAAAGCTCATCCAAGAACAAGTCTAGAACTTCTTTAGGATGAGTGTTCAGCTCCTAACCAATTTTAAACTCATCCTCATCAAAGATGGTAGAATTAAGGTTTATGTTATCTGGCTGATGGGGTTTAATGTGGAATTTTGCCATGGGTTCAGCCTAGATGGAGACCTCAGTCCCATACCTTGTTTTGAATGCCATGTAAGACCAATCTACTACAAGGTAACCCCCAATCTTGGTTGTGAACTCCTTAGAAAGACATAATGTAAAGTGAGGAGTGACATCTAGGATCAACACGTCTTGCTTCATAGACATGCAAAGACAAACATGCAAGGTTAGGCTCAAATTCTTGATGATACTTGATGGCTTTGTGGAAGAACCATCAATCTAAAATACTCTCTTGGTGTGCGACTCATAATTGAGGTTCAGTCAATCAGCAATAGACTTTGGCATGACTAAGGTACTGGCCCCACTATCTACCAAGCAATTATGCACCAAGGAATCATCGATGATTAATGAGATGTAGAATGGGGGGGGCTTGGTCACACTAATTTATCTTTCTCCCAAAAGACTCTTGTTTGTATTAGTGAATACATTATCTTCCTTTCTTGGTTTATTACTTGCAGCTGTAGAAACACTCATCTTGGATAAACCTTCCTGAAGAACGTCTACTTGTCTGAGCATGGAAAGTATGTCCCACATTGGTATGCTCATGTTGGATTTATTCATTTGCTTCATAATTTTGATTGGTGTACCCCCAACCTTTACTTGGGTTTTGGGATTTACTATTACTAGCTTTGTCAGTGAAGGAGCAATGACAAGAAGTTTTTTGAAAGCTTCATGATTGTCACCCATATTCCTTCTATTGAACCTTATGTTTGTTGAGATTGGGGTGTGGGACAAACTAGGAGTAGCCTATGGATTGGATGCATAACACTCCTCTTGCTCACTAATGACCATTGAGGCTTCTAGTTGGTTTGACCCCTGGTTTGAGCCTTGTTTTTATGGACGTGTCCCCTCCTTTATTAGTGTGGGCACCTTTGTGCTTTGGGCCATAAGAGCCTGGTTATATCCATAAGTAACAGCGTATTGTCATTAATCATTAAATGCTTGGTTGGAGCCATTAGTTGGGATAATGGATTTTCCAAAAGAATGATTCCAAGGCATTATCCCTTTAGCCTCCTGAGCCACATTATTATGAACTAGGACCAAGGAGTTGGAAGGGCTTACAACATTCAAATTACAATTATGCTACTTAGCATAGTTATGTTGTCCCTATCTTTGAAAACCTCCTTTATAGGGTGGCCTATTAGCTTGATAAGGTTACTTTTGAAGCTGATACAGAGCTTGGTAAGGCTTGTTGTAAGCTTGCTACCTCTTGACATTGACCACATTATTTCTCAAGGGTTGAACCATGATTTTCAATTCTAAGTAATTCTTCTACTCTTGGGAGTCATTGGATCCACTAGTAGAGGCCTTCTCTTGCTTAGGTGAAGGCACAACAATAATTTTTAGCCTTAGAAGTATAACATCAAGTGGAGGAATGACTACAAGAGGTGGTCTAATCTCTCAAAAAAGAGGCATTGGGGGTCTGGGAGTAAGCTTTCCATCTTGAACTAGGCAATTTTTTGCCTTGATGGCCACCTCGTATGCATCTAGCAGTATGTCTCCTCCCATAGATTGAATCATTACAGCTATGTCATTATTGAGAGATTTCAAGTAATACAAGAAAGCAAAGTTCAAAGATGGTCTAACAGCTATTGTAATTTTATCCCATGCCTTCCAAATTCTCATATTGATGTCTTGCATGACTTCATGGGGAGTTATCTTAATTGTGGTTAGCTACTCTGCAAGTGATAGATGATCACTCTTATCTTCAATCCTTTTGCACAGGGTTATTCCTAGCTCATCCCCTAAATGGATAGAATTAGGAACTAGGCCCCTCTATCAATCTAATGCATTTCCTTTGAAATATACAACCAATATCCTAACAACCACATTCTCCACTATTATATTGTTAATGTTGTAGAAGTTGGCTATGTCGATTATGTGCTTAGTAGGAGTTACAACTTGGTCTCTTATGTAATAAGGAACACTTTTGAGGGCTGATACTAGCATAGGATCATATTATGGTAATTTAAAATGGATTTGGCCATTGAATCCCACAAAATCTCTTTGAGGAATTATAGCAAAAAGAGGGGTTGATAAAGATCTTCTTGCATACGTATGCCTTATGACTAGTTTAGGAAAGTAGCTTCTTACGTAAGAGTTAGTATGGGTGAATCTTAACCTTCTTGATGAGTTTAAAGGTAATTCAACAAACTCAAAAGTAATACCTATAGAAGTTGATCTTGTAGTCACCTTTGGTATGAAAGATAGCTACTGCTCTACCACTAGATAGTTGGGTGTTCTTTGGAGTCACCAGATGTTGGAAGATGAAAGCAACCACTACTGCAAATTGATCAAAATAGCATCAAATTTTACTAATCTTCCATAAAAAATGGAAGTGAAAATAGTAGTGAGTCCCACCAGGCATGTTAGAATTGTTATAATTTAGAATTTCACCTTTGTGAGGGAGTTTTTTAGGCTCCCTCACTTCTAGCTACAAGCATGGGGACAACCTCAGGATGTGGGTATCCTATGGTGAGGTTGAACCTCTAGGCTTTTCTATGAGGCTAGTTCCTTATATACTTCACTTCAGCTCTTGATCTCACACTAAAATATACTATTAGCTAAGAAAAATGGGTAAGAGGATGATTGAAAAGGAAATCTAAGATAAGGGAGGTGATGCACCAAAAAGAAGTGATCCACTTGGTCTGGGAAAAGAGCCAACTACTGATGAACCCAAATAGGACACAGGCTATTCTAATTCTATCTCAAGGCCATAGTCATGGAGCTTTTGTATGGAGGTGGAAGGGAAGCTTTGCACTTTGAAGGATAACAAAAATAGGTCTATAAAAGACACTATGAACTAGTAATAATTCAAGGAGATCTCAACACAACAGACACTTCACGTGATCCTACATAAAATTGAAAGGATCAAAAGCAAGGTGCTAAAAAAAATCACAAGTGATGAATGAAAATCATACATTATACAAATGAAACCAAATGTGCACACTTATTTTAACCAAAAAAATAAAACTCTTCCTTGTATTACTTTAAAAGATTCTTTTACAAAGCAATTTTTGTAGAGTAATTCTATCACCAATCTTGGGATGATTTGCTTGGCCCCAAGGCCTCTATTGATATAGAAAAGGGGGGAGAGAGAAGAGGAATAAATAAGAATTCATTGATGGTTGGGAATCTAATGTCATCCTCCCTTGTTGTCACTAAATGCACTGCTATGGATCACTAAACAATCCTCTTTAGCCCCTCCCATCTTTAAGTTTTTCTTTGGTGCATCTGAGAAGCCATGTTGTGAGCAGTTGGAATGTCTCTTCTTGGCATGATGTATTTAGTCTTTTCCTTCAAAATTGATGTGGCTTCTTTCTCTTTATGTGCCCTACTGAAAGTATGTGGGTCTCCATGTGTTTTAGCTATGCTGCATTTAAGCATCGAATGATGATTGTGTGGAGCAAATAATGGTGGATGAGCACCTTTATAATTTTAAGCTACCAGTCACTTAGAATCTTCCATGCTCATTGGTCATCCTTGTGCCACTTGTCCTTTATTGATTGGCCCTTTTTACTCTATCTTACATCACATGGTAGCCTTTCATTCATTACATCATGATTTTTGCATTGTTGGACCAAGCATAAATCAAGTACTTATAGAATCCTAATTTACTATATGTAGATTAATTTGGGTTCTTTGATCTCTTCAACTTTAGACTTTCCCAGATCCTTTACTTATAAAGCCTTTTAAGTAAAGTACTTGGAGAAACCCAATTTACTCCATGTAGATTAATTTAGGTTCTTTAAACTTACTTCGGACTTGTCCATCTTGAAGTCTTCTCACTTTGTTATTTTCAAGCCTTAAGACATCACGCTTTTCAAACTTGATTACTTCCAATGGACAGTCACTTATCCTAATTTTGACATCCATTGGCCCGTCATTTCCTTTGGAAATTTGGTCTCAAGATTTTCTTTCAAAGGAATTCTTTTGGAGGAATTCCTTTAGCCTTTTCTTCCGGGAAAATATCCCAAAGGAATTTCTTTAGACAATTTGTCTGAAGGAATTCCTTCAGACTTTTGTCTAAATTTTCCTTCTTGCTCTCTTCCTTTGGAAATTACCTTTCAAACATTTCAAAATGGACTTTTTTGAAGGGTGAGAGACCCTTTGGGCTTCTTACATGTCCGTTCAGACATCTACAAATGATCCTCTTGAAGGGAAAGATACCCTTTAGGAATTTTGAAATGGTCCTTATGAAGGGTAACATACCCTTCAATAAACTTGTAACTGTCCACTTGGAGAAGTAAAATCCCTTCAAATTTTTGAAAGTGACCATCATAAAAGTTGATTGGTCTTTTGAAAATGTTGAAAATATCCCTTTTTCTTAAAAAATGCCCTTTGGATTTTTGAAGTGTACTTTTAGGTTTTTTGAAAGGCCCTTCAAAAAAGTGAAAAGGACCTTCAATTTTTGGAGAAGACTTGTTCCTTGAAGAACTCGAGAAGCACTATTTTTTGAGACCAAATCAGGTTTGTCAAGCCCTTTTACTTATTTTGGGCTTCTAACTACTCACAACTTATGAAGAAATCAAGTAGTGCTCCTTAAAGAACCCAAAATACACTATCCATGAGTAATTTAGGTTCGTAAATCTGAATTACTTCTACTTATTAAACATTTAGAAGTCAAGCATTATTGGAAACCCAATTTGCACTATGCCCCTAGAAACCTAAAGCTGTCACTACTGGAAAACTTGAAGTCCTCCCAAAGACTTGCCATTTTCTTATCTGAAAGCTCTATTTTTTATACTTAGGCAAATTTTGATATGTGGGCCAAAAATGGCCGATATTTTTGGTGACTCGTAAGGAAGCATGTCTGCTATGCTTGAGAACCCATCTCATTTGCTTCATTTGATCCATTGGGCATGGATTCACTAATTTTGTATTAATCTGGCTCTATCTAAATTTTTCCCTTAAAGCAACAAGAATAACTAAAATGAAACAAATTATGCCCAAGGCACTTAGGGAAGGGAAAACACACAACTGAAATGGATGTGCACAAGGCACTTAGAGAAAAACATAAAAAGCTATACAAAATGTACAATAACATATAATGGCTATAAACTCTTCTAATAACATGGCTTTAGATGAATCCTGTTGACTGGAATGGGCAATACCTTTCCATCTAATTGGGCCAGTTGGAAGGCATTATGTTGTTTACAACCATAGATAAAATAAGGGCCATTCCATAAGCTGTCAAACTTGGTATGGTTACCTGGTTTGGCCCTATTTGAGTCCCATTTGAGAACCAAGTCTACCTCCTTGAAAGTTCTTATTGTAACTCTCTTTTTAAAAGAATTTTTGACCTTAGCTTGATGTGCCTCCAGTGTCTTCATTATAAGGTCCCTTGTCTCTTCAAGCTCCATGAGTTTTGCCAATCTCACATTCATGGGTTCATCTTCCAGTAGCTCCAGATGATGAGCTAGTTTTAATGCAGATAGCTCAAGAGAAATGGTTAACTTGGCCTCCCTTCCATACACTAGAACATATGGAGAATTTCAAATGATAGCTTTAGGAGTTACCTGATCAGCCCACAAGGTTGTCTTCAACTTGGTGTGTCACATCTTCTGATTCTCCTCCATGGTCCTCTTGATAATCCTCAACAATTTTCTATTTGTGGACTCAGCCAGTCCGTGTCCTTGAGGATAATAATTTGAGGAAGTGTTTAGGTAGATGTCCATCCTAAGGGCCCATTCACTTTTTTCAAACCAAGGAAGGCCAATGCATTATCAGATGTGATAGTGGATGGAACACCAAAATTGGTCACAATGTTGTCATAGAATCTAAGACTGCGCTTTCATTGGCTTCCTTTAATGCAATGGCTTCCACCTACCTAGTGAAGTAATCAATTGTATTAAGCACCCAATTATGCCCTAAACTTGATGGGGGGTTGATCACACCAATGCAATCTAAACCTCACTGTATGAATGGTTTCTCTACTTGAATCAGGTTGAGAGGGAAAGCCACTAGCCTTTAGTTAAAATAACCTCATACAGGCCCATCATGAAAATGCTCCAAAAGCTTGGATACTTTATCATCATTTACACACCTCAGGAACACTCCATTGAGGTCTCTTCTAAACAAAACCCTATCAACTAAAGCATAAGGTATGGACTAAAGTCTTAAATACATTCTTTTTGTTTTGTCCATACCTTGAGGGCACTCACTTGTTAGCAGAAAGTGCATCATATCATGGAGCCAACTAGTGTGAGGTGGAGGTGCATCTTCTTGTAGGTTATCTTGTGTTGCTAAGATGAACTCTTTATCTTCATGAAAGTCATCAACCATATTCTCACATAAGCCTTTACCTCTTACTAGCTTAGTGACTTTGATCTCCACATCATACTCCATGACTTTAGTAATCTAACTAGATCTTTTTTTGCTCAAATCCTTGTTAAGAAGGAAGTCTCTTACTCCAAGATGAGACACCATAAGGTGGATTTTATTGTTGGAGAGCATTATCTTGAAATTCTTGAGGCTCCTTATTTTTGCAAGGACTTACTTTTCTACAAAGCTATACCTCACCTCATACTCTTCAATCCCTTGACTGAAAAAGTCTAATGGTTGTTCAAGTCCTTCACCATTTCTTTGCATCAGCATAGCTAATATATTATCAATGTTGGAGAAAGAATACAATATGAAATCCATTAAGAAATTAGGATTGATAAGTGTGGGTGCTTGAGTGATGGCTTGCTTGATAGAATCAAATGATAACTTGCTTTTATTTGACCAAGTGAACACTTGGTTATTTTTTAGCATAGCAATGATGGGTTTGACCAAACTTGCAAAACCAGAGATAGATCTTCTTGTGAAGTTTATATTTCCAAGGAAACATTGGATTCCATTCTTATGCTTGGGCAAGGATAAGGCCAAGATGGTGCTTATTCTCTTAGGATCAATGAACAACCCCTCCTTTGAGATGATGTGGCCCAATAACTTACCTTCATACATGGAAAACACACACTTTTTGGGATTCAATAAAATCCCATACTCTCTAACCTTTCAAAAATTAGCCTCAGGTGGTTCATATGCTTGTTGGCATTCTTGGAGAAAATTGTGATGTCATCCAGGTATACTAGCACTATTTGGTTTAGCAACCCCTGGAAATCCATGTCCATGGCTCTTTAGAAAGTTATGCCAGTATTTGATAGACTAAAGGGCACCTTTTGGTATGCATACATGCCCCATTTGGTGGTGAATGCAATCTTGTATCGATCTTCATCTTTCACCCAGACTTGGTTGTAGCTATAAAATCCATCCAACATAGATAAGCCTTCTGATCCTGCAACTACTTAGAGAAGTTTCTCCATGAATGGCAAAGGGTAGTGATCCTTCAAGGAGACTTTGTTCAAATATCTGAAGTCCACACAAAGCCTAATCTCTCCAATCTTTTTTCTTATAGGCGCCAATTTGGCTACCCATGATGAGTGTTTAATGGGAAAGATGATCTTGGACTTGATCAATTTGGCTAACTCTTTCCTCATGAGCTCTTCTATCTTGGGGTTGACTGGCATTTGCTTTACCTTATGTGTTTGGCATTGGCCTCCAACTCTATGGTATGTTGAGCTAACTTAGGATCAAAACCCCTTAGGTCACTGTACTTCCAAGAAAAAACGTATATATACTCTTGGAAAAGTATTATGAAAGTGTACCTCTTAGCCTTGTTGCTTACCTTTCCAAGCTTGAGAAGTTTGTCTTTGAAGATGAGGACTCTCTCATAGTTCTCTTCGTTGTTAGACATTACTAAATTTTCTTATCTCATATGGTTTCCTTCATGAAAAAGGACCTCAAGTGTAACCAACCCCTTAGGAAGTTTGTTTGACTTCAAATGAATAATCTAATCTTCATATTGATGTTGTAATTTAGCTTGGTTGGAGGAGGAGAACTCAGCTTCCTATTGTAAGAAGCAATCAATTTGCTTATCACTTTCAAAAACTTGCTAGTGAACTTCATTTTCTAGCACTGATAACCTCACCACCACCTTGACATGTGGTTGAACCTTAGCTTCTTTTATATCCCTTGTAATGTTAAATTGAGCTCTAATGCTGCTAGCCTGTCAGTATGTTGGTTCTAATTTCTTGGGATAGCTTGAATGTCAAAGACCTCAAAATATTCAATTATGTCCCACACTCAATTTTTTTAGGACCTCATCAAGGAATTATTTGTAACATTTAGGCCTCTGACTTGGTTTACTATGAGCTTGTTATCCCTATAGACTTAAATTAGTTTGATTCCTCTTTTATTGGCCCATTGAAGGCCACAAATCAAGCCTTCATATTCTGCTACATTTGAAGAGCAACTGAAATAGAACCTGTAGGAAGAGAAAAGCTTATTACCTGAGGGTGAAATCAACATTTCCCCAGCACCTGCACCATTTTTTCCCCTTAAGCCATCAAAGAACAACTTCCATAAACCATTGGGGTCTTCTTTAGGTCCAGTGAGGGAAGGCATGGGTTGATTCTTTTCATGTAGTAGATAAACACCCATGTCTCTTTCATTAACACCTTCTAAAGGATTGAAAAATTAGTTATCTCCCCAAAGCTCATCCAAGAACAAGTCTGGAACTTCTTCAGGATGAGTGTCCAGCTCCTAACCAATTATAAACACATCCTCATCAAGGATGGTACAATTAAAGTTTATGTTATCTAGATGATGGGGTTTAATGTGGAATTTTGCCATGGGTTTAGCCTTGATTGAGGCTTTAGTCCCATACCTTATTATGAATTCCATGTAAGACCAATCTGCTATAAGGTAACCCCTAATCTTGGTTATGAACTCCCTATAAAGACACAATGCAAAGTGAGGAGTGACATCCAAGATCAACACATCTTGTACCATGGACACATTGGGATAAGCATATAAGGTTAGGCTCAAATTCTTGATGACACCTGATGGATTTATGGAAGAACCATCAAGCTACAAGACTCCTTTGGTGTGTGGCTCATATTTGAGGTTTAGCTAGTCAGTAATGGACTTTGGTATGACTGAGGTGTTGGCCTCACTATCTCCCAAGAAATTATGCACCAAGGAATCCCTAATGATTAATGAGATGTAGAATGGGGGGGTTTGGTCACACTACTTGACCTTTCTCCCAAAGGACTCTTGGTTGCATTAGTGAAGACTTCAGCTTCTTTGCTTGGTTTCTTACTTGCAGTTTTAGAAACACTCATCTTGGACAAACCTTCTTGAAGACTGCTTACTTGGCTGGGCATGAAAAGTATGTCCCACATTGGTATGCTCACGCTGGATTTCTTCATTTTCTCCACAATGTTGATTAGCATACCCCTAGCCTTTGCCTAGGTTTTGGGCATTACTTCTACTAGCATTGTCAGTGAAGGAGTGGTGACAAGAGGTTCTTTAAAAGCTTCCTGATTGTCACCCATATTCCTTCTCTTGAACCTTGTGTTTTTTGAGATTGGGGTGTGGTCCAAACTAGGAGTAGCCTATGGATTGGATGCATAGCACTCCTCTTGCTCACTGATGACCATTAAGGCTTTTGGCTGGTTTGACCCCTGGTTCGAGCCTTGTTCTTATGGAGATTTCTCTTACTTTGTCAGCCTGGGCACCTTTGGACCATAAGAGCCTAGTTATATCTATAAACAATAGCCTTCTACCATTGATCATTGAATGTTTGGTTGGATCCATTAGTCTCAATAATGGATTGTCCAAAAGAATGATTCTAAGGCATTATCCCTTCAGCCTCCTGAGCCACATTATTCTAAACCAGGACCAAGGAGTTGAAAGGGCCTACAATGTTCAAATTATAATTATGTTACCTAGCATAGTTAGGCTACCCCTGTCCTTGGAAACCTCTATTTTAGGGTGGCATATTAGCTTCATAAGGTTGTTGTTGAGGGTAATATAGAGCTTGATAAGGCTTGTTGTAAGCTTGCTACCTCTTGACATTGACCACATCATTTCTCAAGGATTGGAGCATGTTTTTAAATTTTAATTAATTCTTCTACTCTTGGGAGTCATTGGATCCACTAGTAGAGGCCTTCTCTTTCTTAGGTGAAGGCACAACAACAATTATTGGTGTTAGAAGTATAACATCAAGTGGAAGAATGATTGTAGGAGGTGGTGTAATCTCTGGAAAAAGAGGCATTGGGGGTCTGGGAGAAAGCTTGCCAACTTGAACTAAGTAATGTTTTGCCTTGATGGCCACCTCGTATGCATCTGGCAGTATGTCTCCTCCCATAGATTGAATCATTATAGCTATGTCACTATTGAGATCCTTCAAGTAATACAAGAAAGCAAAGTTTGGAGATGGTCTAATAGCTATTGTAATTCTATCCCATGCCTTCTAAAATCTCATATTGAAGTCTTGCATGACTTCATGGGGAGCTCTCTTAATTATGGTTAGTTGTTCTGCAAGTGATAGATGATCACTCTTATGTGTAAACCTTTTACATAGGGCTATTCCCAGCTCATCCCATGAGTGGATTGAACTAGGCCCCTATACCAATCTAATACCTTTCCTTTGAAAGATACAACCAATATCTTAACAACCACATTCTCCACTATGATATTATGAATGTTACAAAAATTGGCTATCTATGATGTGCTTAGTAGGAGTTACAGCTTGGTCTCCAATGTAATAAGGAACACTTTTGAGGGATACTACTGGAATAGGATCATATTGTGGCAAGTTCAAAGGGCTTTGGCTGCTGAAGTCAACAAAAGCTCTTTGGGGAATCATAGCATCAAGAGGGGCTAATAAATATCTTCTTACATAAGTATACCTTATGACTGGTTTAGGAAAGTAGCTTCTTACATAAGGGTGAGTATGGGTGAACCTTAACCTTCTTGCTAAGTTTAAAGGTAATTCAATAAAATCAAAAGGAATACTTGTAGAAGTTGATCTTATAGTCATCTTTGGCATGAAAGATAGCTATTGCTCTACCACCAGATAGTTGGGTGCTCTTTGGAGTCTCCAGATGTTGGAAGATAAAAGATACCACTACTACAAAATGATCAAAATAGCATCCAACTTGACCAATATTCCATAAAAAAAAGGAAGTAAAAAAGATAGTGAGTCCCATCGGGCATGACAAAATTGTTATAGCTTGGAATTACACCCTTGTGAGAAATTTTTTTAGGCTCCCTCACTTCCAGATACAAGCATGGGGATAACCTCAAGATGTGGGTATCCTATGGTGAGGTTGAACCTCTAGGCTTTTTTATGAGGCTAATTCTTCAGGTGATTCACTTTAGCTCTTGATCTCACACTTAAATATACTATTAGCTAAGGAAAAAGGGTAAGAGGATGACTATAAAGGAAATCTAAGCTAAGGGAGGTGATTCACTTGGTCTAGGAAAAGAGCCAACTATTGAAGAACTCAAATAGAACACAAGCTACTATTCTAGTTATATCTCAAGGCCATAGGCATGGAGGTTTTGCATGGAGGTAGAAGGGAAGCCTTACACTTTGAAGGATTAAAAAAATAGGTCTACGATAGACACTATGAACTAGTAATACTTCAAGGAGATCTCAACACATAGACACTTCACATGATCCTACACAAAACTAAAAGGATCAAAAATAAGGTGCTAGAAAAAATCATAAGTGATGAATGAAAATCATACACTCTACAAATGAAACCAAATGTGCACACTTATTTTAACCAAAAATAGAAAATTCGTCCTTGTATTACTTTAAAAGAGTCTTTTACAAAGTGATTTCTACAGAGTAATTCTATCTCCAATCTGAGGATGATTTGCTTGGCTCCAAGGCCTCTATTTATATAAAAAGAGGGGAGAGAGAAGGGGAAGAAAGAAGAAGTCACTGATGGCTAGGAATTTAATGTCATCCTCCCTTGTTGTCCCTAAATGTGCCACTCTAGATCACTAAACAATCGTCTTGAGCCCCTCCCATCTTTAGGTTTTTCTTTGGTGCATCTAAGAAACCATGTTTTGATTAGCTAAAATATCTCTTCTTGGCATGACACATTTAATCTTTGCCTTCAATATTGATGTGGCTTCTTTCTCTTTATGTGCCCTATTGAAAGGATGTTGGTCTCCATATGTTTCAGCCATGCTACATTTAAGCATCAAACGGTGATTGTGAGGAGCAAACAATGGTAGATGAGAGCCTTTATAATTTCTAGCTACCAGTCACTTAGATTCTCCCATGCTCATTGGTCATCTTTGTGCCACTTGTCATTTACTGATTGGCCCTTTTTGCTTTATATTATGCCATGTGGTAGCCTTTCATTCATTGCATCATGATTCTTGCATTGCTAGACCAAGCTTAATTCAAGTACTTAAACAATCCCAATTTACTCTATGCAGAGTAATTCAGGTTCTTTGATCTCTTCAACTTTAAACTTTTCGAGATCCATTAATTATAAATTCTTGTAAGTAAAGTACTTGGAGAAACCTAATTTACTCTATGCAGAGTAATTTAGGTTCTCTAAACTTACTTACTTTAGACTTGTCCATCTTGAAGTCTTCCCACTTTTTTGTTTCCAAGCCTTAAGACTTCAGGGTTTTCAAAGTCAATTACTTCCAATGGCTAGTTGCTTATCTTGATTCTGACATCTATTGGCCCATCATTTCCTTTGGACATGTGGTCTCAAGATTTTCTTTTGAAGGAATTACTTCAACCTTTTCTTTCGATCAAATCTCCCGAAGGAATTTCCTAGAATAATTTATCCAAAGGAATTCCTTTGGACTTTTGTTTGAAGCTTCCTTCGTGCTTTCTTCCTGCAGAAATTACCTTTTGGACTTTTCAAAATGGACTTTCTCAAAGGGTGAGAGACCCTTCAAGCTTCCTGCATGTCCCTTTGGACTTTCACAAATGATCCTCTCAAAGGGAAAGATACCCTTCAGGAATTTTGAAATGGTCCTTCTGAAGGGTAACATACCCTTCAAGAAACTTGCAATTGTTCACTTAGAGAAGGAAAAGCTCTTCGAATTTTTGAAAGTGACCCTCAAAAAATTTGAATGGTCTTTCAAAAATGTTAAAAATATCCCTTTTGCCTAAAAAAGGCCCTTTGGCATTTTGAAAATGTCATTCGGATTTTTGAAGTGTACCTTTGGGTTTTTTGAAAGACCCTTCAGAAAAGTGAAAAGGACCTTCAATTTTTTGATAAGACTTGTCCCTTGAAGAACTCAAGAAGCACTATATTTTGAGACCAAATCGGGTTTGTCAAGCCCTTTTACTTATTTTGGGATTCTGACTACTCACAACTTATGAAGTAATCAAGTAGTGCTCCTTGGAGAACCCAAAATACACTGTCAATGAGTAATTCAGGTTCATAAACCCTAATTACTTCTACTTATAAAACATTTAGAAGTCAAGCACTGTTGGAAACCCAATTTTCACTATGCCCCCAAAAACCCAAAGCTATCACTACTGGAAAACCTCAAGTCCTCCCAAAGACTTGCCATTTTCTTGCCTGAAATCTCCCTTTTTCATACTTAGGCAAATTTTGATATGTGGGCCCAAAATGGCCAACACTACCTACATAGTCTAAATGGACCTCAAGCAATTTTATTTCACTTTACATCAAGGAATCTAACTAAGTAACAACATGCTCATTAATAGGAAAATGGTAAGGGCAAAAAACAATGGCAAGGCAAGGCATGGTAAAAGGTTGATCCTAGGCTATAGGAAACAATGACACAAGTAGGTTTCCCCTAGGTTATAAGGAACAATGACATAGGTAGGTGATATATAATGTTAGCTAAAATGAAGGTTGTAATTTCTAGACCACTATCATACTCCCCCAAGATATTGTCCCTTTAGGAAAAAATGTTCTCAAAGAGTCGTAAGACTGAATCAACCACTAGAACAACATCTAAATCTAACCACTGAAATTGTCTAAAGTATCAATAAATCATAACCAAGGTCAAAATGGTAATAGGGGAGGTAAAATAAAACTTAGGTCAATAGGGAAAGTATGGGAGGAAAGGTATATGATACAGTAAAAATAAGGTGGTGTTACGACATAACTTAAATGATCCTTATAGACAATACCTTGTGTCACTCAAGTGAAAAAGTACTTGAAATGTGTTATGTTCATTGGTTCTTCACTTTCATATCTTTTTGGTATAACCAACATATATACTCCAAAATCATAGTTATCGACAATCACATAAGGTCCCAATCAATTAGGCTTAAACTTGCCCTTTTTCTTATGTTAGAGATTGGTGTTCTTATAGTTTTCTTTGAGTACAAGATTACCAAGCTCAAATTATATGTATTTCACATGCTTGTTATAATGACCATGCAACTGATTTTGGTATGCTTGAAGACTATTCATAGCTACCATATATTTTTCATCCAATAGTTCTAGCTCTTGCAGATGAGCTACTCTATAATCCTCATCATCAAGGATATGTTTCAATGAAATGCATAGAGAGTGCAACTCAACCTCGATAGGAAAAATGGTCTCAGTGTCATAAACTAGGGAATAGGGTGTGGCTAATGTTAGAGTGCCAAAATTGGTTTGGTAAGCCTAGAGGGTGCGTAAGAGTTACAACTACCAATCATGGCCAACATCATTGATGATCTTTTTAACAATCTTGACAATGGTTTTGTTTATATGCCTCTACTTGGTCATTACCTTATAGGTAATATGCAATGGAAAAATGTTTGGTAATATTATATTCAACACAAAGGGATTTGACATCCTTATTTTTTAATGAACCTTCATTATCAGATATAATGTCAGAGGAGATACCATAGCGGCAAATGAGGTGATTGAAAATGAATTTAGATATTTGTTTTCCTATCACATAAGTGAGGGTAATGAATTCTACCCACTTAGTGAAGTACTCAGTGGTGGTAAGGATATTTTTATGGCCATCTGAGGAGGTAGGGTTAATCTTTCCTATGAGGTCAAGTCCCCATGTTGGAAAAAACCATGGTGTGGTCATTAGCTTGAGTGTTCAGGATAGAAAATATATCAAATTGGCATGCTTCTAACATTCTTTACACCTTTTAACATAAGTAGCTACATCTACTTCCATGGCCAACCAATAATAATCAATACACAGTAACTTTTAGCAAGGTCAACCCCACTGGTGTGGGTCCCACAAACCCCTTCATGAACTTCCCTAAATGGTGGTCCAGATTTTATCGAGGTTAAATAGTGAAGCAGAGTTACATCAAAGCTTCTCAATAGAGTGTAGGTCCAAGTAATGTATAACGAGAGGCTTGGTGGATGAAGGCTTTTTGTCACTTTTGAGATAGGTTAGGTGGAATGACTTGGTCATGAAGGTAATTATATAGTTTAGAATACCAGGTAGAATTAGGACTACTAATACCATAGATCATCTCAATAGCTAAGAGTTCATGACCAGGTGCTAGAATATGTTCAATGAGGAACTAATAATATCTTGCCTTATTTGTGATGTGGATCATAGAACCAATTTTATCCATATTATTTGTTGTTTTGTTATTGGCTTGAGGTATGTGTTCAAATTGAAGTTGGGAAATTTATTGCTTGAGAGTGTCCATCATGTCTTTATAAGGTACAAACTTCTTGTCTTTGGTATGGAATTGGTCTGTGACCTAATTAATGATAAATAGTGAATCTCCATAAACTAATAGATGTTAAATGTTCTACTATAATGCTAAATGAATCCCTATAATGAGTGCTTTATACACAACCACATTATTGGTATAAGGAAAAATGATATGAAAGGATTTGGGAATGAGATCCCTCTATGGTGTTATGAACAATAGTCCTACTCCTGACCCATGAGACATGAAAGAACCATAAAAATAAAGTTTCCATTATTGCTCTTTGGGAGGTGTTTCTGCTATGGTCATGATGAACTCATCTGTAAACCCAAATATAAGCGGTTGAATGTTAGGAAGAGGAGCTTTGACAAGTTGGTCTATAATTATTTATCCTTTGATGGCCTTTTGGTTAGTATATTCAATCTCTAAATCACTTAGAAGCATAATCCATTTATTCATATGACCCTATAGAGTTGTTTTTTGAAAGTAGATACTTGAATGACTCTACTTTGGCAATGAAAATGGTCTTATTATTTAACATGTAGTGGTATAACTTCTATGTTGTAAAGACTATAGATAAATAAGATTTATTAATCAATGTATAGTTGTGTTCATACACTACCAATGTGAATCTTAGGTAACAGATGACATGTTCCTTCCCATGTACATCATGATGGGAAAAAAGTGCCCCTAGGGCATTTTTATTTTTAGAGAGGTAGAGTAGCAATGGCTTATCAGGCATAGTCAGTAACAAAATAGGTGGATTGGCCAAGTATTCTTTCAATTAATTTAATGCCTTTTGAAAATATATATTCAATGAAAAATTAGTGCCCTTCTTTATTATATAGGTAAATGGGTGCCATTTATCGACTAGTTGATGAATGAAGTGCCTAATTAATTGTATCATGCCTTATAAACTACAAAACTGCTTCAAAATGGATGGAGCTAACATTTCAGTAATGGCATTATCTTTGGTTATATGAAATTCAATTCCCCATTGAGAGATAATGAATCTTAGTAATTTGTCAGAAGTTATGCCAAAGATGCACTTTTTAGGATTGAGTCTGACCTTTGACTCCCAAAATTATTCAAATATCTTTAGAAGCACCACTAGATTTTTGACACGGGTCTTGGATTTACCCAGGATGTCATCAACATAGTCCTCAACTATCTCATGCATCATATCATGTAAAATTGCTGCCATAGATCATTGGCATGTTACCCTTGTATTCTTGAGGCTAAAAGGTATGACCTGGTAGTAAAATGTTAGCCAAGGAGTGGTGAACACTATCTTGTGTTGGTATTCTAGTGAAATTATGATTTGATTATATCTTGAAATACCATTCATGAGAGAAATCATCTCGTAACCAATTATGGATTCAATAATCATGTTCATATTTGATAGAGGAAAGTCATCCTTTAGACAGGCCTTGTTAATGTCATAAAAATTAGTGCACAATTTGATACCTTCTAATTTTTTACTGATGAGCACAATATTAGAAATCCACTCCGAGTAATAAATAGGATAAATGTATATTTAATCTAAGATTTTCTCTATTTCTTTTTTGACTAAGGTAAAAACATGAGGTTGTATTTTCCTCAATTTCCATTTGACTAGCTTAGTATTAGGATGTACAACAAGTTTATGTACAACCAAGGCAGGGTCCAAAATTGGTATGTCAAAATAATCCCATGCAAAAATATTGATGTACTCCAAAAGGATGGATGTAAGGACTTCACACTCCTCCTTAGTGAGGGGCATGCCTAGTTTGATCCACTTTGGATCATCCGGTGTTCCAATGTTGACTTTAAAAGTGTCCTTCATAATAAACGTAGGACCATTTTCTAAGAGAGTCCGTAAAGATGTAAATTGGTTGACAATATCAAAGTCTTATGTTTAGACTGGTTCATCCAATTCTCCCAAATAGGATGAATCAGAATCACCCAATGGTGGCAAGGGCCATGTAACAAATACGTTTGGACATTCTTGGATAATGTGTTCAAAGGTCTATTGTTCTTCTTCATTGATTTTAGACCCAAATATGATTATGGCATTGGTGTCATACCAAACATCATCCAAGGAAGGATGGACATTCCTGTCTAATGGCACCTAAAATAGGTTTTCAACAAGAGACTACCCTTTTTCTTTACATTTACCCTAGTCCAAAAGTTCCTCAAAGAGGTTTTCACTTTTGGACCTTAATGTTTGATTTTCTTTGTATTTTTGGCAAAGGAATTTCACCCACTCTTTTAAATAGATGACATGATCTAATCTGATAGAAAAATATTGCTTATGATCTCCAAGAGGAATATGGTCTCTTAGGCCTAGAAAGTCACAAATAGCCTCATTATTTTTTAACTCGTCACATGACACAGTGGATTATTGTTAATCCCAATTGATGAGTTATGGATGATGAATTAAAAATGGGGAAGGATGAATGATAGGTGTAATGATATATACATCATGAAGGTTAAATGGGTTGGTATTGAATAAATCCTCATATACAATGTAATTAGACTCTACATTATTATCAGCATCATCATCATTAATCATTGGTGTAGGAATATGGATATAGTGTAAAGGGTCACATCCAGGTGGTTTAAATCCAATATCATGAGTTCCCTTATATTTGGTTATGGAAATTATCTCAAGAGTACCTTGTTGATCTACCCTTGGGCCTTTGCCTTCATAAGCTTGATTATACATGATCTAATTAGGGATGGGATACCTGTTGCTTTGGTAAAAATAAGCCAAGTCATCATTATAAATATAAAAATCATCATCAACAAGTGGTTCTTATTCTTAGTTAGTGGTCGGTGTGAAAATAAAAATCTTTAGGGCATTAAACTTGCTCTTTTATCACCATTTAATGTGAATAGCCTTGGATTTGGGTATTCCATAGATGTTAATATTTTGGCCTCACGAGCCAAAATGTCAACCCCTATCATTTGAAGCTTTGATAACCATTGACTTAGCTTCCTTTTCTATGACTCATAATGCCCTTATTTAAGGGGAAAATGACTAATGTAAGCTGAAGAAACTAGACCATCATTTAGATGTCTTGCAGGGACAATTTAGTGGAATGGCGATGTGCATGAGGATGTCAAGTTCAAGCATTATAAATTAACCATTTTAATTCAAATATTCTTAAGTCTAAACATGTAGCTGACAAGTGGCATAATCTTAGGAGAAGAAACTATATTCAAAGGCACACGAATGAAGATCAAGTTAGTGCATATAGACAAATCAATGAAGTACATTTATTCATACAAAGCAGATCTAATGGCAAGTGGTAGGTTAAAAAGTTAATAGATACTAAGAACAAATGCATGGGTGACAAGTGTCTTAAGCATGTTAAACTAGTAGAATATTTATGGCTTGCATTCATTCGTATAGAGAAATATCAATGGTATGAGTAAGGTTAATAAGTCAATAGAGATTAGATCAAGTGTGAGGCTACCAAGTATCTTAATTTTATAGGCGCAAATAAATTATCAATGGACAATGAACAAAGGTGAGCCTAGGAGACTTATAATAGAGGTCGACAAAGTTGTTTTTGACCGAGGAAATCAAATGCATTGGAGCCGAGTCTGAAGATGATCCAAGTTGAACTAAAATGGATATTTTAGGGATCAATCATAACCATTAAATCTCCATAGAGGTATAGTAGGTATTTTATATCTAATAAAGATCGAAGGTGGGATACTAGGCTATACAAGCGATGTAAATGCACCCTAGTAGATATGATGACTGTATGAAAACTAATAAATGGGATTGGTTTTCATCTATAATATATATGTGTCAAAAGGTTATAATAAAGAACACACCAAGGCATAAATATGATAGTCATATCATCCACAATTCAATAAAAATATTTAGCTGCTCAAAGTAGACTTAATCATGGCTCTATTAGGTGTATGAATATGAGAGTTTTATCCTTATAGTGAAAGGCATTAATGCATGAAGAGTTTTAGGATATTCAGGAAGCAATCCATGATTGGTTGTAGTGTAAATTTAATCCTCCATGACCTTTTATCCACTCTTCCATTTAAAAATAGTCTTAGTAGCATTAATACAATGAGGAGCTCGAGAAGGAATGGTGTCACTGTAGCAATTTTTTTTTTTTTTTGATGTTGTTGAGTTGTGGAGCTAAAAGCTTCCCCAGATGAGCAAATGCAGAGGTTGCTGGAGTTACACAGTCACTGACATCGGTCAGGACCGACCGACATCGGTCAGGGGTCAACCAAAATCTGTCGACGTCGGTTATGGATTAGCTGACATCAATCATATGCAGACAGACAGGGACTGACGTTGGTCACCTTTGCATTCCAAAATTCTATTTTTGAGGAAGAACAGATTGTTTGCATGAAAAGATTAATTGTTATTCTTGAGTCCGTGTTTCTATTTTTTGTAGGACAGATTTGAACCTTTGATTAAGAGGTGCATCTAACGGTGGAGAATGCATAGCTCATGAATCCTAGTTCTATATAATAGGGTTAGATCCTCATAGCTTGTAAGAGAAAAAGGTAGACAATTCAAGGATTGAATTGGTTGTAATTGAGAGAGAGAAAACTCTTGAGGGAAAGAGATATGTACATCTGAGAGGTGTGAGAAGAAAGAGATTTTTTCATTGTATTTCCTTCTGGAAGAGTTTAATATAAGATTGGTTGTTTCTTGTATCTCATATTCTTTACTATTTATGATTTCTAGTTACTTATTATTTTTGGTTTAATTTCGTGTTTAGTTACTTACACACAAAGTAATCAATTACTATATAAGATCCTAACAAGTGGTATCAGAGCTTGGTTCACTAACAAGGTTTATCAGAGTGGGTTAGTGTTTGTTGATTACAGGTTCACTCTCAGGGGTTTCTGATTGAGTGGGAGTAAAGCAATGGCAAAAGAAAGTAAGCTAAGAATGGAGAAATTCAATGGCAAGAATTATCAATTATGGAGGATGCAGATAAAAGATTATCTGTATCAAAAAGATCTATATTTACCTTTGGGTGGGGTTTCAAGCAAGCCCACAGATATACAAGATGAAGAATGGAATGTTCTTGATAGAAAGGCTCTTTGATCTATAAGGTTGAGCCTGGCATCTTCTATGATTTCCAACTTATCATAGGCAAAGACAATGGTAGATTTAATAGATACTTTGGCAAATTTATATGAAAAGGCCTTAGCTTTGAATAAGTTATATCTTATGAAGCAATTATTTAATTTGCAAATGCAGGAAGGTGGATTTGTATCTAGTCATCTTAATGATTTCCATGCAATAGTAAATTAGTTAAATTTAGTCAAAATAGTTTTTGATGATGAAATTAAGGCTCTCTTAATCTTATGCTTTTTACCTGAAAGTTGGCATAGTTTGGTAATAGCAGTTAATAATATTGCATCTGCTTCAAATATCTTGAAAGTTGATGATGTTGTTAGTGTAAACTTGAATGAAGAAATTCGCAGAAAAAGCACAAAGAAAACATTAGGTAATGCTTTAAGTATTGAAAGCAGGGGAAGGTAAAGAGAGAAGGGCAAGCAAGGGAGATCAAGGTCAAAGTCAAAGAGAGAAGTAGATCCAAATCTAGAAATGGAAGAAGAATAACCTACTGGAATTGTGGAAAGAAAGGGCATGCAAAGAAAGATTGTTGGTTGAAGGATATCAAAGAAAATCAACATGAAGGTAAAGAAGAAGCAAAATTTGTAGGTATTGTTACACAAGATGCTCTTGTATTTTCTTTGGATAATAAAGTAGAATCTTGGGTTTTAGATTCTGGTGCCTCTTTCCATGCAACCCCAAATAGAGAATTTTTCAATGATTATGTCCATGGAGATTTTGGAAAAGTTTATTTAGGGGATGATGAGCCTTGTCAAATTGTTGGCAAAGGAAAAGTGCAGCTGAAATTGCATAATGGCAACACATGGGTGTTGAAGGATGTCATGCATGTACCCATCCTGAAGAAGAATCTGATTTCTGTAGGAAAGTTGGGGGATGAGGGTTGCACAGTAACTCTCACAGTGGAATCTTGGAAAGTTTCCAAGGGTGCACTTGTATTAGCCAGAGGTAAGAGAGTAGGTACACTTTATCTATCTACTTGTATCACTGATCATTCTCCTTTTATTTTATCTACTTCAGATGTAGATGCAAAGTTGTGGCACTGTAGGCTTGGCCACATGAGTGAGAAGGGAATGAATGTTCTTAAGTCAAAAGGTAAGCTTTCAGATTTGAAAAGCATAGATCTAGATTTCTGTGAGCATTGTATTTATGGAAAATAGAAGAAAGTAAAGTTTCTCAAAACTGGGTCAACAAAGAAGAAGCACAAGTTAGAGCTTGTTCACACAGATGTGTGGGGACCAGCTCAAGTAGCTTCCATTGGAGGATCATGGTATTATGTTACTTTCATTGATGATGTTACAAGAAAGGTATGGGTTTATTGCATAAAGAGGAAATCTGATTTTTTTGACACATTTAAGAAATGGAAAGCTTTGGTTGAGAATGAAACAGGTTTGAGATTGAAGTGCCTTAGATCTGATAATGGTGGTGAGTACTGTAGTAATAAATCCAATAGTTACTATTCTATGAATGGAATACACAAGGAAAGGATGGTTCCAAGGACACCTCAGCAAAATGGAGTTGTTAAAAGGATGAATAGAACAATAATGGAGCGTGCACGGAGTATGAGGTTGCATGCTGGTTTGCCCTTATAGTTTTGGGTAGAGGCTGTAGATATTGTAGTTTACCTGATTAACGGAGGACCTTCTACTGCACTTGATGGTGGAATTCTAGAAAAGGTGTGGATAGGTGAAAAGGTAGATCTTTCATTTCTCAGAGTTTTTAGTTCTGAAGCTTTTGTGCACATTAATAAAGAAAATAGAAAGAAGCTGGATGCTAAATCTATGCGGTGCACTTTCATTGGTTATGGTTCTGGAGATTTTGGATTCTGGTTGTGGAATTTATAAACTAAAAAAATTATTAGAAGTTGTGATGTAGTTTTCAATGAGAAGGTGATGTACAGTGATCAGCTCAAGAGGCTAAATAATACTAAGCAGGGCAATGTTGATTTGGACGAGGTTATGATCCAAAATGAGCTCACGGGTAAAAATAATCACACATAAGAAAACACAAACACTAACATCAGTCAGGTAAGAATTGACGTCGGTCAAATAGAAATCGACGTTGGTCATGTGAAACCGACGTCGGTCATGTGAAACTAACGTCGGTCAGGTGCAGACCCACATCGACGAGAGATGACCGAGATCGGTCACTGACAGAAAGAAATTTGGGTAGAAAGCAAGCTATGAATGAATCTCAAACACCCATGAGGAGGTCTAAAAGGGTAAGTAAACCTCTAATTTGATATTCCCCTTCTTTATTCTACTTGTTTCTCACTGATAGTGGAGAACTAGAAATTTTTGATGAAGTAATGCAGGTAGAATCCAGGAAACAGTGAGAGCATGGCATGAATGAAGAAATTGATTCCTTGAAAGAGAACCAAACATGGGATTTGGTTGAGTTGCCAGTCAGAAAGAAAGCACTAAAAAAAAAATGGGTTTACAGGTTAAAGGAAGGAGAGAATAGACAAATGAGACATAAGGCCAAGTTGATAGTAAAGGGATTTGCATAGAAACTAGGTATTGACTTTGGTGAAATTTTTTCTCCTGTAGTAAAAATGACTTCTATTCAGACTGTAATGTCTTTAGTTGTTATTGAGGATTTGCATCTTGAGCAGCTTGATGTTAAGACAGCATTTCTTCATCGAGATTTGGATGAAGAAATATATATGGATCAACCGGAAGGTTTTGAGGTCAAAGGTAAGGAGAAACTTGTGTGCAGGTTGAAGAAAAGCTTATATGGTCTTAAGAAAGCTCCAAGACAATGGTATTTGAGGTTTGACAGGTTTATGACAGAGCATGGCTTCAGTAGATGTCAATCTGACCATTGTGTTTATTTTAACAGATTGGATAATGGTAGATATATTATCCTATTACTGTATGTAGATGATATGCTTGTTGCAGGTTCACACATGCAGGATATTACTAAGCTTAAGGTAAAATTAGCTCACACATTTGTCATGAAAGATTTAGGAGCAGCAAAGAAAATCCTTGGCATGAGTATTAAGAGAGACAGGAAAAATCATAGTTTGATTTTGTCTCAAGAGGATTATGTGAACAAGGTGTTGGAGAGGTTCAATATGCAAGATGCAAAACCGGTAAGCACACCTATGGCTAGACACTTCAAGTTGAGCAAAGAACAGTGTCTTAAATCACATGATGAAGTTGAGTACATGAGTAGAGTTCCATATGCTTCAACAGTTGGGAGCTTAATGTATGCAATGGTATGTACTAGACCTGATATTGCTCAAGCAGTGGGAGTTGTCAGCAAGTTTATGGCCAATCTAGGAAAGGAACACTAGAAAGCAGTTTAGTGGATTCTCAGATATCTGAGAGGGACCAATAGTAGGTATTTGTGCTATGGAGGTTCAAACACTTCTCTACATGGGTATGTAGATTCAGATATGGCAGGTGACTTGGATGGCAGGAGAAGCACCACAGGATATGTGTTCACTATTGGTGGAATGGCGGTTAGCTGGATTTCAAAGTTGCAGAAGGTTGTTGCCTTGTCTACTATAGAGGCAGAATACATTGCAGTCACAGAGGCTAGCAAGGAAATGATTTGGATGACTCAGTTCATGGAAGAGTTGGGAAAGGATCAAAAGAGTTGTAGATTGTACAGTGATAGTCAAAGGGCAATTCATTTGGCAAAGAATTCAGCCTTTCATTCAAGAACAAAACATATACAGCTTAGGTACCACTTCATTAGACAAGTATTGGAGGATGGTGAGTTGAAGCTAGAAAATATCTATACGGATAAGAACCCTGTTGATATGTTAACAAAGCCGGTAACAAAGGAGAAGTTGAATCTTCATTCAACTTTTGTTGGTCTTCAAGATTGAACTTGAAGATGGAGAAACAAGCTAGAGGATGTTGTTGTATAGGTACAGGTGTAGTTGTTTATCTCCAAGTGGGAGATTATTGAGTTGTGGAGCTAAAAGCTTCCCCAAATGATCAAATGTAGAGGTTGTTGGAGTTACACAGTTGATGACATCGATTAAGACTGATCGACATCAATCAGGGGTCGACCAAAATCTGTTGACGTCAGTTATGGATCAGCCGACATCGCTCATATGCAAACAGACAGGGACTGACATCGATCACCTGTGCATTCCAGAATTCTATTTTCGAGGAAGAATAGATTGTTTGCATGAAAAGATTAACTGTTAGTCTTGAGTCTGCATTTTGATTTTTGGCAAGACAGATTTGAACCTTTGATTAAGAGGTGCATCTAACGGTGGAGAATGCATAGCTCATGAATCCTAGTTCTATATAATAGGGTTAGATCCTCATAGCTTGTAAGAGAAAAAGGTAGACAATTCAAGGATTGAATTGGTTGTAATTGAGAGAGAGAAAACTCTTGAGGGAAAGAGATCTGTACATCTGAGAGGTGTGAGAAGAAAGAGAGATTTCTTCATTGTATTTCCTTCTGGAAGAGTTTAATACAAGATTGGTTGTTTTTTTTATCTCATATTCTTTTCTATTTATGATTTCTAGTTACTTATTATTTTTGGTTTAATTCCGTGTTTAGTTTCTTACACACAAAGTAATCAATTACTCTATAAGATCCTAACAGATGTAGCCCTGATCAATTAAGAGTTTTTAAGGAACATAAATGTAAGGCGATTGTAGCTACCATTTTGAGTGGAACTTATCTTTCTCCACTCTCCCATGTGTCTTTTCCCCTCTCTCTCATCCCATTCTATTGTAAATTCATGTTTTGATCTCTTGATTTGGATCCCTCAAGCAGATATGAGGATACTATGCCAAACTATACTTTTTCATCTATTTGGATTGAATAAGAGACTTTGTATCTCTTTCATAATGACATCCTAGTATGTTTATACTTGTTGATATACAAATATGATGATCTTCTTTGCCTTGTAGGTCCTTGTCAACCTACGTGTCAAAGAATTATCTCATGCAAGTCATATGGAGTGTAGAAAGATTAATAATGGAGTCTTGAAGTGTATCATGGCTAGTGAGAGTCTTACACCAGACCTACTTGTCATAACCTTGGCATTCCATTCATCTAGTCATACCTTCATATGAGGCACTCGTGCATAGGGTTCATGAAGATGACTATTTGGTTGAGATCAATCCATTAGTATGTTAAGAATACAAACTTATGAGTGGATAGTTGAATTTATTTTACATCACCACATGTTACTATAGGTTTAATTTATGCAATTCCTTCACTCTTTTCATCCCACCCAATTTAGATCTTAGGAAATAATTCAAATGAACAAATCAAGGGAGTTATCCCTTTAAAATCTAGAGGTCTGACCCAACATTAGGTAACCCAAGCCTAGGGTCATTCCCATGTTGGCTAGGTTTGAGTAGAGGACTTGAACAATCCTTTGCTTAGCTAGGGTGCAACCTATAACTCCAACAATAAGATTTAGGGGCATATGGAAGGTTAGATACATGGAATGCATTATGTGTAAGTTATTCTCTTATGCCTTTGTTATAGATGGTAAAATGATTAGATATCTCAAGAGGGGGCACAAAGGAAGTAGAGGCAAGGCTATCAGGGTCTATATAATTAGAATATGATAGTTAAACAAGTATTTCCTTATCCTTATTAAGTTTAGAGTCTAGCTCAAAATGGTAATTATAACTTTCATACTTAGCCTCTAGATGTTTGTAGAATTGTTATGGATGTAGGTCTATAGGAATAGTTACCTACATCCAAGAATTGGGGAAATTTATACATTAGTGTAATGTGGAATGTATTATTTGGATTTCATATACACATGGTTGCCCTAGAAGTGATTTGTATGATAAATATAGGTCCAGCACATGGCAAAGTGTGATGTGGGTCAAGGGCCCAATGACAAATAACAAATAGATTGTTCCTTGTGATTCTCGTTCTTCATTATCACAGGGCTTGATGGTAATGGTCTCCAACTAAAGGTTAGTTGTTGTGTATCTTATATGCTTGACCAACCATAGAGACACAATATTGAGGCCTGATCTAATGTCTATGAGGACACACTTAACTTTGTGTCATGTTATGATAACTTTGATATACAATGGGTTATTGTGGATAGGGCCCAGGGATGACATATCACTTTGCTCAAAGGTTAATTTCTGGCTAGCAGCTAGGTGTCTGACCAAAGATTAGAATTTATCTGGTGTAATGTCATTTGGTACTTGGGATTGGCTCAAGAGTTCTATAAGGATATTTTTGTAAATAGTAGAGGTACACGACAAATATAAAATAGAGATTTATATAGACATCTTTTATAGTTACTCCACAATATCATATGTTTTCTCCTTAACATTAGTAATTGGTTTACTCTTAACTGATATCGTGGATTTGATAAAATCAATGGAATGTAAAATATATATGCAATGTAGATTCAATCTAAATGAATAAATAATAGCAAAGAGTACACATAATTGACATAATGCACAAGAATTTAAAGTGGAAAAATCTCCAAGAGGTAAATATTTAATAATTGAGAAACTTTGCAACCAAATACAAAGCCTTCCCTTCTCAATTATTCACATAAACCTTTGTAAATATTTTCTACAAGCAAATATTAAATCCATCAAGTGTGTTTTCAGTGAATAATACAATATGGGTAAAACCCTATTTATAATAAATGTGAGGGAAGGTGACCGTTGTAACTAATGGGTTCATCCTTCCTGAGAATCATTTAATTTTATTCGTTAATAATAAATCACAATATTTTATTATTTATTTACATGAAATTTTTCACCTCATGTTTAATCAATAATAAATTATTATTATTTAATAATAAACCAAAGTATATTAAGGATCTAAATTAACCCACTTAGACATTAAATGTTCTAACACTCCCCCTTAATGCTAAGTGGGGATAAATGTCATACTCACCTTAATACATGGATTATACTATGTACACAATTGAAGAATTTAAAAACCTTCATCATGCCAAATATCACCTTTCAAAATAAAAAAAATTATAATCCATAAACTAATATAAAGTAAGTCTAAGCTAGCATGATCGTAAGACTACATCTCATATTTTCTCATGAATAATCATCTAAGCATATTTGGAGTCTTTTATAACATAAGGACTTCCATTAAAAAATATATTTTTATTTATTTGGGTACAAAATTAAAATTTCTACACAAATTTTATTCAAATCACATAACTTTCACATGAAGTTTACAATGCTTTACAATGAGAAGTATAAATAAGAAGAAGAAACACATGGCCATTAGGAAATGGCATTCTCATGCACACTTCCCCTCAATGGTAACTTTGAGAGGCCTAGAATTACATAAAATTGACAAAATTTGATAGCACCAAGCGATTTTGTGAAGATATCTGCCACTTGTTCATTTATAGAATAGAACTATACATCAATATCACTATTGAGGACTTTTTCTTAGATAAAATTTACATGAACTTTAATATGTTTAGTTCTTTGGTACTACACTAAATTTTTCACTAGAGCTATACAATTTTAGTTATCACAATGAAGAATGGTACTGTGAGAAACGTCTAAATGAAGTTCTCTCAACAGCCTTCACAGCCACATGACTTTTTTGGAACCTTCCATAGCACTTTTATACTCTACTTCGGGGGAAGAGATAGAGACAGTAGGTTGCTTCTTGTTTCTCTAAGTGATAACACCTATACCAAACCTAAACACATATCCATAAGTAGATTTGTGATCTATAGTATCACCAACATGGTTAACATCATAATAACCATATAGTTTAACATTATTAATGAAAGAATAAAATAAACCAAACTTAATTATTCCTTTGATATAACAAACAATTTATTTAGCTAATTTCTAATGATCTAAATGTGGATCTTGCATAAATTTATAAGCAACACCAATAGCATATGAAATATATAGCCTAATAATGGTTAGATAAATCAAACTACCATTAAGTTGTCTATATAAAGTAGGGTTCACTTTTTCACATGTAAGTTTTGGATTGAATTTAAAACCAACTTCAATAGGAGTGGAAAAAAATTTACAATCAAACATGTTAAACATAAAAAGAAGGTTATTACTATACTAAGATTATGATACAAAAATAGAATGTTTATTTTGAAATATAATCATTCCTAAAAAATGATGTAGAATGCTTAAATCAGTCATTTCAAATATTTGACATAGTTTATCATTGTGTTTATGAATTAAACTAGAAAGATCATCTTTAATTAGCAAATCATTAACATATAATACAATTAGAATCAAATGATCATTTTCAACTTTAACAAAGAGATCATTATCTGAATAGCATTTAGAAAGACTTAATTCTTTGAAAAAAAATTAGAATACCAAGCTCAAGGAGCTTATTTTAAACTATACAAATATTTTTTTAACTTTCATACATAATGTTCTCTATTAGAGTCAATGAAACCTTTATACTGAGTCATGTATATTTCTTCTTCTAAATCACCATTTAGAAATTCATTCTTGACATCCATTTGATGGATAACCCAACCATTTTGAGATATAGGAGTAATAAGAAGTCTAACAATACTTATTTTTACTACATGAGCAAAAGTTTTAATATATTCAATCCCAAGTTTTTGATAAAACCTACGAGCAACTAATCTATCTTTAAACTTGTCAATTTTGCCAATTAAATTATATTTGATCTTATAAAGCCGCCTGAAACTGACAATATGCCTTTTAGATGGAGGGACAAGATCCCAAGTTTGATTTTTAATTAAGGCATTATATTCAACTTGCATAGCAACATTCCATCTATCATCTTGAGTGGCTTCTTCAAATTATTGAAGTTCACATTCATACATAGTCATTAATGCATGTTAAGAATGTTGACTTATAGTTAATTTATTAAGGTTATCAACATTAAAAATTTGAATTAGGGATTCTTCCCATATAGATATTTTAAATTGAATATGAAACTTAAAGGGTTCTTTAGATGTTAAGTTATCCAAAACTGGATCAACTTCCTCAAGGGCATTTATTTCATCACTAGGAGAAACATGAGATTCAGATTCATCAACAGAGGAACACTATGGAAGTTCCACAAAGGGCTCATAAAATATTTTTTAAATAATAAGAACATTCCTATTCTTAGTGATCTAATTTTTAGAAAGATCATACACTCTTAAACCTTTTGTCTTACCTCCACAACCTTCAAGAATAAAAAGTGGGATCGAGCTTCTTTCTTTTAATTTTTAGGAATAAAGATAGAAGCAGGACTACCAAAGATCTTGAGATGAGCCACACTAGGATTATTTTTAATCCACATTTATAAAGGGGTAGAAAGATGAAAATATTTGGTAAGGATTCTATTTAAAATATGCATAATAGTATTCATGGCTTTGACTCATAAAAACTTAGGAATATTTGTAGATTGTAACATTGTTTTAGTTATTTCTATGATGATGCAGTTTTTACTTTCAACATTACAATTTTGTTAAGGGGAATAAGGATTTATTAGTTCTCTTTGAATACCATAAATAAAGCAAAAATAATCAAACTCAACTAACATATTCACCACCATTATCAATTATTAATCTCTTAATAGAAAAAATACATGCATTTTCAACACTAGCTATAACTTCTTTGAATCTAAACACCACATCAAATTTTTTTTAATGAAAAAAGATCAGATCATTCTAGTGTAATTATCAATAAAAATAATATAATATAAATAAGTATTAAGAGATACAACTTCAATAGGTCCTAAAACATCACTATGAATCAATTCTAAAAGATATGAGGAATTTGCATCATGATTCTTATGAAAGGGGTTAGTATGTTGCTTGCCACGTAAGCAACCCTCACAAGTTTCTGTCAAGATCTTGCTCCCCAATAAGAGCACATATGATTACCTCTTGTATTAGCAACTAAACACAAAATTTAACTAGAAGTAACAAGTAACTAGAAATATGAAACAACACAGGAATATGAGAGACAATAAACAATTGTATTAATAATCACTCAGAAGAAAATACAATAAAGAAGATGCCACTTCTTCTTCCACCTCAAAGGCTCGCCACACCTCAAGACTTTCTTCCCTCTCTCTCTCGGTCCCAACAATCAACTCCAATATAGAATTGATGTTCACCTCCACCAGTCAGTAACACGCTGCCAGTACACCAAGTACACAACCGTACTCCAAGTAGATCTCTTGCTCTCTGCTGCTACCTACAAATCACTTAGACCTTACTCACCATTGTAGATATCCAAAAGAAGCCATGCACACCTACTGACCAAGATCATACATATACAAAAAACCCTTCTGATTCTCCAAACCAGCACCCACACTTGGCACTGTGGCACTAAGAGGAACACACCATTGCTTTCCTCTCTCTGAAGGAGCTTATTTGCTCTCTTACTCTCTAGCACTAGTTTACAATACAGCCCATGAGTCTATATATAGATCTCATGCTTACAATAATTAGACTATTACAATAATTAGATGCGCAACTCAAGACTATAATTAGCCTTTGACATGCAAACCAACAGTCCAAAAAATAGACTCTCTGGAATCAACATTCAAACTACATGTTCACGCACAGGCTGCCGACGTCGGCACCTCCCTGACCAATGTCATCCGACTGGTAACTGATGTCGATTGCTTCTTCACTGCTATCTGACTGACGTCGATTGATCAGACTGATGTCGGTTGCCCTGCAACTCTTCGCAACCTCCGTAGCCTCCGTAACCTCTCTTGTTTGCATCCTAGTGAAGCTTTTAGCTCCATAACCTAACAATCTCCCACTTGGAGATAAACAGCTACACCTGTACCTATACCTATACACCATCTAAATTATTCCCTAGCTTGTATCTATCTTCAAGCTCCATCTTGAAGACCACCCACCACACAACCTGTGATGCTACACCTGTCATCCAAGTAACCTGCCACATCCAAACCTACAACTCCATGTAGTGAAGACCTTGACCCTGCATAACAAGAATCTCTGTTGTTGATCCCTCTCAGATACCTAAGAATCCACTGAACTGCCCTCCAGTACTCCTTCCCTGAATTGGCTCCAAACTTTTTGACAACTCCCACTGCTTGGGAAAACTCAGGCCTACATTAGACCTCATGTGATTTTGAACCTTGTTCTAAGCTAAGCTTGAACTATCCAGCCCTTGGTGTTATTTCCGATTCTGCATCCTGCATCTTGAACCCCGCCAACACCGTCTTCACATCAGCTCCCACTAGATAACCAAAAATCTCCATGTCTCTTATGCCAAAGAATTTTGCTGCTTCAAATTCTTCATAACATGCCACTAAACTAACCTTACCTTTAGCTCAGCAAAACCTTGTATGTACAAACCTGCTAGCAAATCACCCACATACAGTAACAAAATAATGTTGCAATCATTATCCACCTGGTAAGACAAACATAATAGTTACACTGACATTGACTAAAGTCTTGCTTTGTCATCCACCTGTCAAAACCTGTACCACTGTATTGCAGCTTCCTCAAGACCATATACCTTGGCCTTCCATCTCACGTATCCATCCACTCTCTTCTTTAACTTAGGAATCCATCCCTCATCCAGTGCTTTCTTCTAGCTAACAACTCCACCAACAAACACCTGTTTGGTTCTTCTCCAAGGACTCACACTCCTCATCCATGCCAAGCTCTCACTGTATTTGGATTCTACTTGCATTGCCTCTTCACATCTTCTTAATTCTTGACCATCAATAAGCAATATAAAGAAGGTGAACAATGAATATGAGGTTCACTTACCCTTTCTAACCTCCATATGGGCATTTGAGACTTATTGACAGCTTGTTGTCTGCCCACCATCCGTCCCAGTGACCGATCTCGGCCATCTCCCAGTCTGCATCCAACCGATGTCGGTTCCCTGCACTGACCCTGACTATCGACGTCGTTTCCTTGGCCAACGTCAGTATCCTTTCTACTGACGTCAGTTGCTATCTGACTGACGTCGGTCTTCCTGCTGCCGACATCGGTTACTGTCTGACCGATGCCGGTACCTGTGTTTGCCTGTGAGTGATAACTTTTTACCCGTGAGCTCTCCATGGATCAAAACCTTGTTCAAATCAACATAGCCCTACTCAAAATAATTCAGTCTCCTCCGTTGATCTTTGTCCGCCATCTCCTCCATGAACACCAAGGCTTTCCAGTTCTTAAGTTTATCAAAAACGTCTGTCTTCCGCTTAAGAACATGCATTTCCCTCCTACATATGTGACCAAGCCTACAAAGCCACATCTCTGCAACAGAAGGTGAATCATTAATATAAGTAGATAGATAAAGGATACCTACTTTCTTACCACCATCTAATTCAAGTGCATCCGCTGTGAGAGTTATAGTGCATCTCCCATCACCCAACTTTCCTAAAAAAATTAGACCCATCTCTAAGACTGGTACCTGCATGACCTCCTTCAACACCTGTGTGTTATCCGTCTGCAATTTCAGCTTCACTTTCCCTTTGCCAATAATCTGACAAGGCTCACCAACCCCTAAATAAATCTCTCCAAAGTCTCCAAAGACATACCTATGAAAAGATGCTCTATTTCGGGCTACATGGAAAGAGGCAAAAGAATCTGTAAACAAAGATTCTATTTTATCCAGAGCAACCTGTGCAACATCTGCTTCTACATGCTAATCTTCTACCGACCAACAATCTCCTTTTCCCTACTCTTTCTTTCCATCAATCAGACCATTTGTGCTATTCATTTTCTCCATTCGTAGCTTACTTTCTTCTGCCATTGCTATACTCCCACTCAATCTGAAACCCCTGTGAGTGCCTTGTAATAAAAAACACTACCAGATCTGAACCACATGTTAGTCAACCCAACCAAAAGCTCTGATACCAACTTGTCAGGATCTTGCTCCCTAATAAAAGCACATATGATTACCTCTTGTATTAGCAACTAAACATGGAATTTAACCAGAAGTAACAAGTAACTAGAAATATGAAACAACATAGGAATATGAGAGATAATACACAATTGTATTAATAATCACTCAGAAGAAAATACAATAAAGAAGATGCCACTTCTTCTTCCACCTCAAAGGCTCGCCACACCTCAAGACCTTCTTCCCTCTCTCTCTCGATCCCAACAATCAACTCCAATATAGAATTGATGTTCACCTCCACCAGTCAGTAACACGCTGCCAGTACACCAAGTACACAACTGTACTCCAAGTAGATCTCCTACTCTCTATTGCTACCTGCAAATCACTTAGACCTTACTCACCATTGTAGATCTCTAAAAGAAGCCATGCACACCTGCTGACCAAGATCATACATATACGAAGAACCCTTCTGATTCTCCAAACCAGCACCCACACTTGGTACTGTGGCACTAGGAGGAACACACCATTGCTCTCCTCTCTCTGAAGGAGCTTATTTGCTCTCTTACTCTCTAGCACTAGTTTACAATACAGCCCATGAGTCTATATATAGATCTCATGCTTACAATAATTAGACTATTACAATAATTAGACGTGCAACTCAAGACTATAATTAGCCTTTGACATGCAAACCAACAGTCCAAAAAATAGACTCTCCAGAATCAACATGCAAACTGCATGTTCACGCATAGGCTGTCGATGTCGGCACCTCCCTGATCGATGTCAGTCGACTAGTAACTGACGTCGGTTGATCAGACAGACGTCGGTTGCCCTGCAACTCTCTGCAACCTCCGTAGCCTCCGTAACCTCTCCTGTTTGCATCCTGGTGAAGCTTTTAGCTCCATAACCTAACAGTTTCATGATGAAAATGGGTAGAAAGAAGTCCAACAACAAGATTGTTTGTAGACATATCATGTAAACTTCTAAAATTAACATGTCATAATCTTCAATGTCATAATTGAGATCCATTCTTACAATATGATGAAAGAAAACATGCAGAAAAAGGAGAAAAGATATATAAACCATTCATTTGAACACTTTTAACAATTAATAAACTAGATTAGTTTCTAATGTACCAGCGATATTTAAGTAGTGTTACAATTAAATTATCATTTGTAAGTTGAGAACAAGATAATAAATTCTTTTTAAGCTTAAGTACATAGAAAACATCATTTATAGTAACATTTGAAAGCTTTATTTTTTCCTATTTAGTTGCTTCTAAAAATAAATTATCTCCTAAGTAAATTCTTTCAGAGATATCTGTAAAATCACACAAAATATCAGATAAGCATGTCATATGGTGTGATGCAACGCTATCTAAGATCTATTCATTTTCATTTGAAACAAAAAAAGTAGCATATAAAGCAATAGCATTTGAATCATAATTGTTGTTCTGATTAATGTTTTGATTTTTCTGCATGTTTTGATTATATTTCTTCTTTTTGTTATTTTTAGAAGATTGTTTTTTAATTATATCCTTAATTTTATAACAGGTTTCCCTTTTATGATCAAATTTATCACACAAATTTTAATTTACATTAAACTTAAGTGTATGATTTTTAATACCAAATTTTTTATTTCCGTATTTGCCTTTAATAGAATCAGGGTTAGATTTATGGTTTTTAGTTTTATCAAAAACATTATTTAAAGTTAGAAATGTATAAGTGGCATTCTATTTAGAATTAAAATTTATCATAACATACTCTTCTTGAATCAAGAGAGCAAACAAAGTGGTAAGGTTAGGGATATCTTGCTCAATTTGATACTTAGAATTTAAAATTGAAATACAACTTCTAAATTTTTCATGAATATATAACTGAATGATAAAATAAAATAATTAATCTTGAATAAAATTACAATTGCATTTTAGGATGTGATGGATGGGCAGAAGCAAAAGGCAGAGAGCGGCATTTTTGGCGAGCCGAACATGCAGTGTCGGCTGAAATAGCCGACCTTGCCGTTTGTTGTGATCGCCAGCGGTTGCTGGTTGAGCTAGGGCGGTCGAGCCCTAGCCCAAATTTTTTTATTTTTCTTAGACGCATCTGGGTGGGGAGTGGATGTAGTGTGGGGGTGGCCTGGGGCTGTGGTTTCATTTGATAAGGGCATGGAGAGAAGCTTTGCTTACATCTAACACAGACATATCATTTCCCATGTTGTAGAGGATAGGAGGAAGCAGAAGAGTGGATACAAAAGGAAGGAAGGTAGAGAGCAGTGATTTTTGAGGGTTCAACACGTAGAGTCAACTAAAATAGCTGACCCTACAGATTTCTATGGATGGCGCTCACCCCTGCAGGTTGCTGGTCGAGCTAAGACGTTCTGACCTTAGCCTGAAACAATTGCTCGCTCTTGGCCGCGATGGAGTGGCGAGTGGAAGCAGCTTGGGGGTGATTTGGGGTTACAATTTCATAACCCTGCTTGTTCACCTTGATCCCATTGAGTGTTAATGCCAATAGGGGAGTCTTCAGGGGCTTGTCCCAAGATGGATTATTGCTCGACCATGGTTGGTGCAAATGCTACTTCGCATGCTTCAAAGGTTTCAAACCAAAACTTATTTTCACCAAATCTGACATTGGTTGGTTTGGGTCTGTCTGGTGGTACTCGGATGATGAAGATCAATGGTTGTCTTGAACATTGTGAGGAGAGACCAAAATTGGTTATCTCATTGGAGATGATTGCAGAAGATATTGAATATTATTCAAAGCATGCTTTACTATGCAAGTTTATGGGGATGCGGGTTTCACTACAATTTCTTGAATCACGGGTCCAACGGACCTGGATGCCTAAGGGAGAAATGGAGGTTATGCTTTTAGCAAATAGATTTTTCATAGTTTCATTCAATTGCTTGGTAGACTGCAACAAGGCTTTCGAAGGAGGCCCCTATTTTTATAATCAAATTGGGTTATTTATTAAACCATGGCACGTGGGCTTCAATCCAGTTGAAGAGCTTCCAAATCGAGTTTTGGTGTGGGTTTGGATTCCAAGGTTCCTTGTGGAATGTTGGCGGGAAGATGTTTTACATTTGTTGGCTTCGATGCTAGGAAACCCAGTTGGTACTTCTCAATAGACTCAAGGTAAAAAGATGATGACTTTTGCTCGTATCTGTGTTGAGATTGATTTAAGTAAACCTTTGCCAGATTCGGTGGATATGTGTGTGGGTCTTTACTCTTGGGTGCAATAGTTGGATTATGAAACCCTACCTTTTCGATGTCGTCTCTATCATGAATATGGTCATTTGCAGAGAAGATGCCTAAAGGCTAGGCCTGTGGATTCCTAGCCTTCTCAACCTCCCCGCAATCACCCTAGGGTTGAAAAGGGGAAGGAACCCATTCCTGGTGATATGGATGGCGTTGATGGTTTCATACTTGTCAAGGCTCAAAACAAGAATTGAGGTCAAAAGAGGACTTTGAAGGAAAGGCAGGAGGAAGATTCTTTCAACAGATTTGAAATTTTAGATGATCTCAGCCAGTAGGAAATGAATCCAGGCTTGATGAATCTGGATCAAGGGGCTTTGGGTACAGGACAGGAGGGCCTTATTTTGGAAGCTACTCAAGGTTTGCAGGATAATAGAGCTTTGAAAATGGACACTGATGTTCAAATGGAAGTCCAGATGGAATGAGCTCCTAGTATAGTAGGGCAGGAGGGTGGTGAGGATGGATCTCCTCTTGTCTCAAATACAGGGATTGAGGGTGGGAAGATTCCTAAGTCTTCTTCTCATTTGGGTCTTCTTCAAAAGGACCCAAAAAAAGGGGCAGGGGATAAGTCTTCCAAGCCTGGCAGAAAAAAGGATATGGAAAAGATTAAATTAATAGGAGAAACTTTGGTTGAGTCAGGGTCTATTAAGACTATTGATTCTCATTTTTTAACCCCCATGAAACGATCGTTCTATCCTGGAATGTAAGGGGCTTGAACAGTGGCTCTCAACAAAAAGTTGTTCGTGATTTGGTTAGAAGTCAATCTCCTGATGTTCTTTTCCTGCAAGAGACTAAGTTATCAGTGGAGTGTATGTTTGGTTTAGTGCCTAAGCTATGGGGGAGTGGAGAGTGCCAGTGCATTGGTGCTCAAGGGTCGGTGGGGGGAGTGGCTTGTTTATGGAATCCTCAAAAGATCCGCCCTCTTTGGTGGTTATTCTTTCAGTCTTCTATCTCTATGATTACGTCTTATTTTTAGATGGGGGAGGTTGTCCTCTTCTCCAATATCTATGCACCTACTGATCTTCAAGGTAAACAACTTTTGTGGTCCCATATCTGGTTTGTCCGAAACATGGTTCCTTTCCACCCATGGATAATGGCTAGGGACTTCAATGTTATATCTGAGTTGGCTGAGAAGCGGGGTGGTATTTCGAGGCTTGAGCCTTCTGCATTGCTACTCAAAGATAATATCTGAGCTTTAAATCTTATGGATATCAAGCCCATTAATGGTCAGTTTACTTGGAACAATCGAAGGATTGGGAATAACTACATTGCGGAACGACTTGACCGCTTTCTGGTTTCTTGCTACTGGGTTGGTGGGTTGTGGTTTCCTAAGTCAAAAATATTGGATTGGAGGGGTTTGGATCATTGGCCTATCAAGTTGGCTATTTATTCAGCTCAGGTTCCTCAATCTCCTACTTTCAAGTTCCAGCTTATGTGGTTGCGTGACTCCTCTCTCAATGACTATATGGCTGAGTGGTGGAGGTACGGTAGACTTGCTTATGGTATAGCAATGTATACTTTCACTAAGTTACTTCAATTTGTCAAGTATCAGCTTAAACATTGGAATCGCTAGTGCTTTGGAAATATTTTCCATGATAAGAACATTGCCCAGGCTGAGTTGGATGGTATTACGAGGTTGATTAGAGAGGATGGAGTGAATGAGGACCTACTGTGGGAAGAGACTAGGGCTTTGAAAGCACTGGAAGAGTGTGAGCTATGAGAGGAGGTTTTTTGGAAATAAAAGGCTCGAATTGAGTGGCTTCAAGAAGGGGATAAAAATACTACTTTTTTCTTCAACTCGATGAAACCCAGGAGACACGGCAATTCTATTTCTGCTCTGGTAAATGACAGGGGTGAAACTCTTTCTTCTTTTCATGAAATTACACGAGAAGCTAAGCAATATTTTGATTCATTATTTAGAGAGGATTTGCAAGGGGGTTCTGATGAGGAAGCTTAGGTCCTTTGTTATATCCCTTCTTTGGTTTCTAGAGAGATGAATGATCAGCTTATGAGTAATATCTCAATAGAGGAGCTAGAGGGGATTGTGTTTCAAATGAAGAAGGGGAAAGCTCCTGGCCCTGATGGTTTCCTGATTGAGTTTTTTCAAGAATTTTGGGAGATTATCAAGTTGGACTTGTTGGCGGTTGTTCAAGAGTCTCATAAGAATAAACAGATGTTACGGGCCCTAAATTCTACCTTCCTTGCTCTCATCCCAAAATGCGAAGGGGCGGATAGGTTAAGTCAATTTTGGCCTATCTCTCTTTGCAATGTGATTTATAAAATTGTCTCTAAATTGCTAGCTGATAGATTGAAAAAATGGCTTAAAGGGCTAGTTTTAGAGGAACAGAGTGGTTTTGTGGCAAGGCGTCAGATTCTGGATGGGATAGTTATTGCAACTAAAACCATTCACTCTATGGCCAGCTCCAAAGATAAGGCAATGTTCATCAAGCTTGATATGGCTAAGGCTTATGACCGCGTATGATGGTCCTTCCTTTGGAAGGTTCTTGGTGCTTTTGGTTTTGGGGATGAGTGGATTTGTTGGGTTATGAGTTGTGTTACTTTGGTATCCTTCTCTGTGTTAATAAATGGTGAGCACTCTGAGCTTTTTGGAGCCTCTCAAGGTTTGCGGCAAGGTGACCCCCTCTCTCCTTACTTATTTCTTCTTCTTTTTGAGGGTTTGGGATGCTTATTAAGAAGGAAGGTGGAGTTAGGTTTCATTCAAGGATGGGGGTGGGGAGGAGGTTTACCTCCATAGTCTCACTTGCAGTTTGTGGATGACACTGCTTTGATGGGTATGGCTACTATCAGGGAAGCTTCAAATATACAAGAGGTGTTGGATGTTTATCTTTTATCCTTAGGTCAAATGCTTAATGAAAATAAGTCTTCCATCTTTTTCTTCAATACTCTAGGCTCCATTCAGAGGAGAATTGCTCATATCTTGAGATTTCAGACTGGGGTTCTCCCTTTGACCTAGCTTGGTATTCCCATCTCTGTTGGAAGACTTCCCAGGGAGTCTTGGAAGAATGTTCTAGATAAATTCCATGTGAAAGTTAATCATTGGACCCATCGATGGTTGTCCTTTGCAGGTCATGTTCAACTACTCAAGTTTGTGGTACAGGCTCTCCCCATTTATAGATGTATGATTCAGGTAGCCCCTTTGGGCTTTGTTAAGGAATTAGATTTCTTAGCTAGACAATTTTATGGGTGGGTAGTTTATTGTCCTCTAAATGGAGCCTTGTTAGGTGGGACATTGTTTGTAGCCTGACGCAGCTTGGCAGCCTTAGGCTAAGGCAGTCGTCATTGACAGGGATGGCATTGGCGGCTAAATTGTATTGGAGGTGGTGTGTGGAGTAAGATGGAATCTGGGCTAGCGTATTAACATAGAAATACTTCTCGGGGGTTCCTCAAATGGATATTCCTCGTTATCCCCTGGTGGGGGAAGGATCGGTGATTTGAAATACAGTCAAAAAAGGGGCTACCTTGATTAAGAATGGCTTATTCTGGATTTGTAAAAGAGGGACAAACATTCATTTTTGGTTTGATTCTTGGGATGGCTTTCCTCTCATTGTTTCTCAGTTCCCTAATTTGGTAACTCTAAGCCAGAGGCTCTGTGAGGTAGGTTGGTCAAGGGTGAGTGACTTCAAATCCTTTTCTTCTCATGAGCAGCTAGTGGTGGCGAGATGGAAGAAACCTGATGAGTGGCCTATTGTTGGTATGGAGGAGTGCACTGAGCTTCATAGTATCCTTTCTCATAGACATTGTAGCTCCCTCCAAGTAGGGGATCTTCTTTCTTGGTCTCCTAATCCTAAGGGTGTCTATACTGTGGCGTTTGGATATCAGGTGTTGTTATCTCACTAGCTAGATGGGGTGGAGGTGCACTGGTGGAAGAAAGTGTGGAATAAGCTATCTTGGCCAAAGTGTAACTGCTTTATTTGGACTTTGGCTTGGAATAGGAGCTTGACATGGGATAAGATTTGAAAGCGAGGTTTTCAAGGTCCTTCTATGTGTGTACTATGTGGATGTGGAGAGGAGGACTCCTCTCACTTATTTTTCCTTTGTCCCGTGACTCTGCAGCTTTGGCATTGCTAGTGGGATGTTTGGAAAAGACCCTATGTTCATGCGTCCTCCCTGGAGGATTTCTAGAATAGGTTGGGTAGACCTCCTTCTATGGCTTCTTTCTTGCAAGATGTGTGGTATGTTGGGCCTGCTTTCATACTTTGGCAGATTTGGTTGGAACGAAATCGAAGATTATTCCAAGGAGAGAAGTTGATTCAACAAGTTTAGCACAAAATTAGGGGTATGATTTGAGAGACGGTGGAAGCTAAATGTGATGTGGTGTTCCCTTTAGAAAAAGGAGATGCAGAGTTAGTGGATATACTGGGTATTCAGGGGTTGTCTCCATCTTTTGCTTGTGTCAGGAGAGGAAGGTGGGTGAATAAGAAAGTTCAAAGGACGGGGAGGTGGTTACCCCCTCTGATTGGCATTCTAAAGCTCAATACTAATGGTTCTTCAATGGGCAATCCTGGCCCTGCTGGGATTGGTGGGGTGGGCAGGAATTTTTTAGGATCGGTGGTTTTTTTCTTTTTTGTTCATGATGGAGTGCAGACTAACAAACTTATGGAAGGTTTAGCGATCCTCTACGCTTTAGAGAGGGCTTATGCTTTGGGATGGCGCAAGGTTATCTATGAGTCTGACTCACAGGTTTTGATTAACTTGTTGAATAAATAGAAGGTTTTTGACGTTAGTTGGCAGGTGACTATGATAGTGCAACAGATTTTGCAGATAAGTTCTTTGATGGAGATGATGTCTTTTGTCCATATCCCAAGAGAGTGGAATAGGGTTGTTGATTGTTTGGCTAAGTGGGCCTCTGAGCACTTAGATGGTTGGAAGATTAATGAGTGGGAGCAGGTTCCCCATGAGCTTCGATATGTCTTGGAGAGAGTTCTTGCTAAAGATAGAATGGTATTGGCGGAGGATAATGTTGTTTCAAGCTTGGTTTGACAGTTTCCTATGGATTCTTGGGGCCCTGGCCCTTTGATGTTTTGTAATGCTCTTTTCTAATTTTCAATAAATTTTTTACCCGTTTATTTATTTTTATTTTTATTTTTTAAAAATTACAATTGCATCCATCTAATTGAGATTTAATAATTATAATTTTAACAAGAAAATTCAAAACCTTCTCATCACCTTTCTTAGGTATAATTAGCAATTCAAGGATTAAATTAATAATCTTTTTGAGACAAGTGCCTTGATGTATGGATTCAAAGAGTTTTCAAGCATCTCTAAGAGACTCTTGATTTTCAATGTGAAGAAGGAATTAATCCTTAACACTCTACAAGATAATGGACATAGCTTCTTGTGATTTCTGTTGAAATGCATTGGTGAGCTCAGGGATCACATGTCATCTAGAAGGATATTTTTAATCCCAATGATAATATTCCATAACTTTAAAGTCATAAATTTAATATTAACATAAAATTTCTATATATTATGTTATTTTCATTAATCATTTGAGATTTATCTAAAGAAAATAAGGTGAAGCCATAGATTCCTTTTAAATAGGACAATAACCAAATGCTTAAACAAAAATAGTGTGCATTTTAGTTTAATTTGATATTAAAATAATTTGAAAGTGCAAACACATAATAATTATTGAATTTAATGCTAGACAAAGCAAAAATATATGAAATATTATGATAAAATAGGGTGTCATAAGTGTCGTAAAAATATACTAATATTAAAACAATTTTTTAAAAATAACCTTTTTAATTAGTTTTTGTACTATGATTGTAAAATAAACTAAATCAAAGTACAAATATACTTAATTACATAATTTAGATATCAAATAATGCAAAAATTTGATTTAGAATTGCACAAAACTATGTATCAAAAGTGTCACACTCAGAATGACCATTTAAACATTATTATTTAAAAAGTTATAAAAATAATAGTAGGAAGTTTCAAAACATAAAAAAAACCACATAGATGTGTCTGAAATATGCCAAAATATATAGATCGACTGGTTACATGACTATATTTATCAAAATATTTACTAGATTAAAAGTCAAAACAAGTTTGACAAGTCAACTACAAACCAAAAAATGAAATTCAATTTAAATTAAAATTGTAATTAATTTTACCAAGACAACCAAGAAGATAGAAAAAATTAAGGGGTTTTGAACTTGAGATCTTCTTAGTTGTAAGTTTCAGTTAAATTAGGGGCACCAACTCATCTATGAGTTTAATTAAATATTAACATGCACTAATTGATATTTACTTTTTACTTGATTTTTTATAATAAAAAAATATATAAATAAATATTTATTGTGCACATAAAATTTTCAGTAAATAACAGCTACTTTTTTTTTAACTTTTAGAGTAAAAGATAAAGAAAGTGGGGGACATAAGTCTACATAGATAATTTGATGTTTAAATAAAAAATTATTTAATAAATAATTTCTAAAACTATATAACATAAGATACATACTTGTAGCTTCATAATGGCTCTCATGTAGAATTTCAAGAGCTCGGATCTCCTTGTATAGGGCTCAGATTTTCTTGAAAATTTAGCAACCTTCTTATTTTTATTTGATAAATATAACTGGACCCTCAAAATAGAATTTTTGATGAAGAATTCAACATTTTGAATTCCTCAAGTTTAAGTATAGCATCCCTATAAATGAGCCCAGAAACTTGTACAGGGACTCAAAAATCTTGAAATTTGTTCCAACCTTTCAGAACTTTTTAGCAATGAAGGAATTTACAAAAATGAATTTTGACTAAAAATTCAATTTTTTGAGTTTTCCCGTGTTGGTTATGGTGCCTCTATGAAAATGGTGCCAAAGGGAGGTTTGAGACTGATGAAAAAAAAATTGTTTGGCAAATCTTTGAATCTTCGAAAAAAAAACTCTTGCCAATTACCCAATCATCTCATGGATAGTATGATAAAATCAATAGAATATAAAATATATATGCAATATAGATTGGATCTAGATGAGTAAATGATGGCAAAGAGCACATAGAATTGACACAATACATAAGAATTTAAAGTAGAAAAACCTCTAAGAGGTAAAAAAACATGAAGATGATATTCAATATTTGAGAAACTTTGCACCCCAATACAAAGCCTTCCTTTCTCACTTCTTCACATAAGCCTTCACATAGCTTTTGTAAATATTTGCCACACAAAAATATTAAATTCACCAAGTGTGCTTTCAGTCAATAATACAATAGAGGTAAAACCCTATTTATAATAAATGTGAGGGGAGGTGACCATTGTAACTAATGGGTCCATCCTTCTCGAGAATCATTTAATTTTATTGATTAATAATAAATCATAATATTTTATTATTTATTTACATAAGGTTTTTCATCTCATTTTTAATAAATAATAAATTATTATTATTTAATAACAAACCAAAGTATGTTAAAGGTCTAAATTAGCCCACTTAGACATTAAATATTGTAACAGTATTGAATGGGCTCATTGGTAGAAGGTGGTTGTGGACTTCGAATAATGAATTTAGCCCATCAAGTTTAGATTTCACAACCAGATTGGGGTAAACGGCCATTATAACTAGAGAAAGAAGGATAAGGACCTGGGATGGTAATCCTTGGTTGTTGTTACGTTGGCTACAATCACAGGTCAAAGGAGGATTATCAGCATATGAAGGCTGATAGGCATATTATGCAATGGTTGTGGTTGATTGGAAATTGGTCTAGGGTTCATGGCAATGGCAGATATATGACCCCATGCAATACAACCTACAATTTTATTTTAGTCATATGCAAGGGTGGGATAGGCCTCTTGATTAGATGGGTCATTTAAACTTAGTTCTAACTAGTTTATTATTGTTGTTGTCATTGTTGATGTTGTTATTAATGTTGTTGTTACTAATTTTTCTATTATTATTATTGTTGTTATGGAGGTGGCCTTCGTGTTTGTTGATTTTGATTATTAGCATTATATTGTGGAAAAGGATCCTGGTAAATATCCAGGGTCTGATTGGAAGAAGAAGCTTTGTTAACCAACTCAATCTCTTCATTTTCCAACATGGTTTGAATGAGGTGCCTTAATTTCACACATCGGTGTATGGAATTCCTTTTGACTCGGTAATAGTCACATAATTCATGCTATTTATACCAATCAAGGAAAGGAACACCTTCATGTAATGGCTTCAGCATGGACAGACCAATCATATTGACAGTGGCTAATTTTTGAAATACTAACTCAATTGGTTCTCCAAGATCACTAAAGATTATATCATTAGGTATTCTTCTTGGAGGAGGTATTTACAAAGGAGGGGCTAGGAGTTCTTGCATACGTGGAATTGGCTACATTTGTGGAGTTGGTATGCTTATGGAATTGGCTACATTTATGAAGTTGGTTGGGAAAATTATGTTTATATGATTTAGATATGGCATGATTTGGTAACTCCATTACTGATAACATTATTTTTATGTTTGTAGGTCTTGGTTTTTTCAAAAGCATTAGCCTAAGGTGGTGTAGGAGCTTGCATCTGATTTGGACATTGGTTTTGGTTTTGACCTTGATTCTAGTTTTGTTTAGCAAAATAAAATTTGATTATCCCCTTATTGATAAGGACTTCTCAATTTGTATACCCTTTTCAATGATCTCTTCAAATGTGTGAGCACACTGAAGCTCAAGCTGATATGATATATCACTATGCAAGTTATTAGTAAACACAATTGTCAACTGTTTATCAAGTAAATTGTGCATAAAATGGATAGAAAGTGCTCTCCACCATTGTAAGTATCTTACAAAGCTCTCACCAATATATTGTCTAGCTTGACCCAAATTAACCACAATAATATCTTGTTTGAGATTATAGAAGAAATGTTGTATAAATTTTTTTGGAAGGTTATCAAATTTAGATATAGAATTATTTGGGAATTTGAGAAGCTACTCTAAGGCCTATCCATCTAAACTTCTAAGGAAAAGGAGAAACAAATAGATATCACTATAGGCTACTAGTTGGCAAGTGACAAAGTACTCCTTCAAATGCTCTTTAGGGTTACCTTTTCCCTTGTCTTTATCAAATTTTAGTTGCTCATAACTTAGAGGAAATGGTATTTGAAGGTACTCTATGTTGAATGGATATGATCATACCTCATCCAATTTAAACTTTTTTGTTTGCTTCTTAGTTTGAATAATTGTAATTGAATCCTTAATTTGTTACAGTTTTTGGGCTAGAAAGCTAGATGGTACAGCTTGTTACAGTTGTGACTAGGTGGTCAAAGGTGGATTGCTTTGATCAGGGTACAATGGATGAATGTAGTATCATGAAATATTGGCTTGGTTGATCGACCAACCCTAAATACATATGATTTGGTTAGGATTATATTGTTGATACAGTACATGTTGTTGATAAATATTTTGGCTAGAATTAGCAATATGACTCTAGTTTGGAGGGGACTACAGTTGGGATGGAGGTATTTGGATTGGTGGAATGTACTGTGTGTATTGGGTTTGAATAGGAACATGTTGTTGACTAGTCAAACCTTGTTGTATAGAAGGTATTCATTATTGGTTAAATATTTATTTTTGAAGGTTTTGTATATTAGGCCCTTACTGAATATGAGGTATTTATTGGGAAAGAGTCAATTATTTACTGGTGGGGTTAAGCTCCTATTGTTAGGTTAACACTTGTTGTTTGTTTGGTACCTGTTGAATGTTTGACACTTGTTGAATAATTGCCAACTTTTTTTGAATAATAAGGATACATTGTTGGTTAGATAACATTTAAAATGGATTTACCACTTGTTGTGTTATAATGTTAGTCTATAACTATTGTCATGGAACATTGGTTACCACATGTTGGTGTGGAATAAATTTCACCACCTGTTGAGTTAGAGGATTGGTTACCCATATTGAGGAGGAATGTTGGTCTATGTTTGGTTACTTGTTATATGAAGAGAAGAAACTAGTAGAGGAGTAGTCATTTGTTGCATTTTTGAATTATATGTTCCTACCCCCTACTATTGTGAACCATTTAAAGTGTTTTTAGGGGAAACTTATTATGAGTTTCTCTATTGTACATACGACCCAACTTGGTGTGGATTTGGGTACTCTTGCATGTTATTTGCCACATTTTGAAATGGATCTTATGTAGGATCCACAATTTCTTCCCCAATGACTGGGGTATTAAACATGTCACCAACTTGGGTATTTTGCACAAATGGGTCCATGTTCGTATTGTTATAGATCAATGAGTCATTTTTCACCCTAGTTGATGGAGTTAACTCTATGAGCAATGTATTGGAAATGGTCATGTCATTTAGATTCCTAACAAAGTTAGGGTATGTTTGGTACACTTGTTGCATTTGTGTTATTTGGTCTATAACTTGATCTTTTCCTTTTGTAAGCACAACAAGCTCTTGGTTATACATTGGTATGAGGGCTTGGTTATGGTTAAATGATGCTTTCTTGAATGGTTTAATGAGAGGCACTCTAATAGGAGATCTAACCAAGCTAGGTAAACTTTCAAGTGTAAATTTGGATATGAATTTAGTACCTTTCCTCTACCAATCAAATAAATATTTTGTCTCTATTCTCCAAGAGATGGTGATTAAACAAGTAAGGATCATAAGTGGTATGAGTTAGAGTAGTCACATAGTAAGGTTGTTGTTGTTGGACCTATTCTATGTTAGGTAGTATGCTAGCAAGGTATTACATAATTTGGTCTTGGTCTTGCCTTGAATAAGAATGTGTGTTAGCAAGATAATGTGCTAATGGGTCTTGGCCTTGCTCTATATATTGGGTATCATATGTGGGTTAAGGATCTATCTCATATACTATGTCATCTCCATAAGGCTCTTGAATAAAAAGGTCATTTGTGATAATGTTTTCATTCTCTAGATTATGCATTGTTATGCTACATGTATAGTGAGGCATGGTTAAATAAATGGTAAGTGTCTTACATAAATATTGGTCTACCATTGTAAATGTTTGAAACTTGGCCTAAAAGGGGAAATTTGAAAAATTTAGTCGTGGTATAAAACTATCATGAAAAACACAACTAGCTCTTAGAAAGAGGTGTAAAATTAAAACGTGAACATGGTCTTGGCAAGTATCTACACTAATTCTAAGGAAAATTTAGAATTAAAATGTGAAACTAGTCTTTGATAAAGGTCTTGAACTATCTAGAGGTAAAATAAACTTGGTCTATGTCTAAGAATGAAATTGTGCTAGGTCTTTGGCAAAAGTCACAAAGTTATTCTAGGAAATGAACTCAATCTAGGCATGAAACTTGAAATGAACTTAAATCTAAGGTATTTGGTCTAAAACAAAGAGTGCACTTGGTCGAGTTAAACTTGGAAACTAGGTCAAAAGTAAACTTAGTTTAAAAGGAACTTGCAATCAAAAAATGAAGGTCTAAAGTTGTTATAGGAAAAAGTCTCTAAACCAATTATAAAGCCAACGCAAGTATCACAAATAAGTGAAAAAAGTAAAACATTCAAGCCCAATTGGTAAGCAAGGCTCAAATGTAAATTATTTTTTCTTATATCTATACTTAGAAGTGGGTTTTGGACTTGGTTTGAGAAGGCAACTCAACTCTTGGCAAAAGGGTCCTAAGTCTATGTGAATGACATAACCATGCTAGATTTGAAATTATATCCACACTTTTTGGATGTTTGAATCTTGGTTGAGAATAAACCCAACTTATTTAGGTAAAAATGGTCAGTGTAATAACGTTATTTAGAAACAAAGGGCATAAATGGTTTTGATCTCGTGTAAACAAGGCAAATAGTTTGGAATAATTTTGGCAGTGTAACAGTTCTTTGTGCAAAGTGGTGTGTGTAACATATGTTTGTTTGACATTATGAATCATTTAATTTGATAAATTAATTTTAGACTCAAATAATATAACTAAAATAAGAATTAGCACCTAAGTGCACACTCTTACATTAAAACTGACACAAGGTGTGCATAGTAGTCACCAAAATTTCCACCGATATACTAGTCTTGAAAGGAATTAATTATTAATCTAAAAATATAAAGCACATATAGGTAGAGTTTTTAAAACCCCCCTCTATTTCTCAATAATTGATACATGGAAAGGAAATTAGAGTGCCAAAGTAACTCGACATTTGGCAGGATAATGCATGATAAGTAGGGTCAATTAATCTAAATTTTTGTACTTGGCTTATCTAGATGATTTGCAAGTGCCTAAAAACACTTGAGCATAAAATTCACATAAATTTGATCTAAATCATCTAGTTTGTTATGAAATGATCTTGTCCTTTTCACAATGACTTCAGTCATGTACTACTTAGTGAAGTTTGATGTCTAGACCGCCACATGGCCTAGGATTATGTTGGATTTATCAAGCTAATTGTTCAACCACTATCCAATCCAATGGCTACTCAATTTATATCCCCCACTAGAGAGTGGAGTTGGAATAACGTTGAGAGATGAAACCCCATGTCAACACCCACCTAAAGAACCCATAAGGAGGTGATGAACTCCCACTCACAAGCCAAAAAAAGAAAAATAAAGAAAGAACCAAGTCATTTTCTAGTCACCCAAGTCCCTAGGACAAGGGGAGATCATACATGACATTTATTCGGGTTTGACTCAATAAAATAAGTAAAATAATACATTTTTGGTCACCCAAGTTTCCTAAAGGGGACAAGGGGAGAGCATACGTGCAAGGCTTTACTAAAATGAAACTATTTTAAGAAATGAAACTAAGTGCTTTACAAAAGAACAAAAAAACAAAGTGCTCTTAAGTGTTCTAAGTCTAAATGTGATTATTCTTTTTAAACACCTATTTGAAGTGTGATTGAAGTTTGGCCTTTGTTTAGAATTTTGAAAAGACAAAAAAGAAAGTTCTTTGCACAAGTTTTTAAAGCACCAAAATACAATGTGAAATGGTTTTGTTAATGTGTTAAATTCCTTTGCTTTTGCTTAATTCCCTACAAGAAGCATTAGAGGATTGACTTGATTAGATAATAAAGGAAACCTACAAATTATCTCAAAACCATGAAATATAATCTTTGGAATGATTTCATAGTTACACAATCAAGTGTAAATTATGAAATTACAAGTTAATGGAAATTAAAAAAAATAGAAACTTACACTAAATGATTTCATGATGACTAGACGATTTTGTAACTCATCTCACCAATTTCACTAGTCAATTTGATGATTTCATTGTCAAATGTAAAAATTTCATAGTTAACATTGATGATTGTGCTATCAGATGTGATGATTTCAAAAACTATCAGAAACCTACAAAAAAAAATAGAAGTAACAATTTTGCAGTTTTAGGCTGATTTCAAAGTTTTAGGTGTCAATTTCATAGTTAGAGGCACTAATTTCACAAATTACCTAAAATATACACAAAAAACATAAAAACACAATATAATGGTTTTGTTATTCTCATGAACAAGGTCACAGTTATTACCTTCAAATTCACAAATATGTAGAAAGGTCAGAAAATAATAAAAACTGTGGGATGTTTTCAGAGTTTACCCTAACGAATTCATAACATAACACTTTGAAAATCATAGTTATACAAAGGAGGTCTAACATAGGGACAAATTCATACTTTTATAGGTTGATTTCATAGTTTTATAGCATTATCTCACTATTTTTGGCTCTAAATTCGTAGACACACAATAAACAAATTTGCACTTCTGTAGGCACTCATAAAACATGTCAAAATTAGGTAAAAAAGGATAGTGAGATTTCATTGATTTTAAATGGTCCCAAGATGCTCCTAAGATGGATTGTGGGGTGATAGTCCCACTGGGTGTGTCATTATGTATACAATAGGAATCCAAGGGAAAAAATGCATTAATCACTTGTTAGTAGAATCAACATCAAAAACAAGCTTAAGACAAAGCATTCCCAAGCCTAGATAAATGGGGGAGTAATATAATAAGATCAAACCCAATATAATGATAAAATAAAGGATAAATTACCTTAACCTTACTTGCAATGAGATCTTGCTTGTTGGCATAAAATTGGCTTGTGCTCAGCTTATGTCTAAATAGAGTCTTCGTTGACACTCTTGATTTGTGGACAGTACTTCCACTTTGTTCACTTTGGTTTTGGATTTGACATGTATTAATAATGAAGCCCTCTCTTCAAAAATTTGGTATTATAAATTTGGCTTAAAAAAGCTTGTTGGAAGTGAGTGTGAGACCTTGTATTTATAGGTTTTTAAACTAACTCCAACCTAGGTATGATTAGGTTTATATTAACCTTGGGTTAGGCTTGGGAGTCTAAGTGAAATAAATGATGGATTTAATCATGAATTTATGGAGGCATGGTTCAACATTTCTGATTTTTATGGCATTTATGTTGATATTTTTTAATTCTTGACTTTGAGGATGATGACATCATCATGACCTCTTTTGCCTTGATATTTGTTGAATTTTGATTTTTGAAAATTATAAATTCACTAATTCAACATGGATTATTTAACTAAGCATTCAATTTTATTTACTTTTTAAATTAATTATGCTTAGTCTTTTGTTCATTTCAAGAATTAGGTTAAGTGCCTTGTTTAATTGGTTAAAAATGTTAGTTTGCTTGGTCGCAAGCTGACTAGGAATGAATTTATGAGAGGTTATCATTGATTATAGGGTAATACCCCAAATAGGGATGATTTGATGCAATTCTAGGCACTTATGTCCAATGTGCAGATGAATTTTGGATGTTCATTGATTTCTAGGCTTAATTTACATAGTTTGGTAGAAATCAGTTTGAAGTCTGCTTCGACACAGAAGTGGCCAAAAAGGAGCGTCTACACTCACTTTTTTATTATCTAAATAATATAGAATTACTGATTTACTAACTGATGTTCACATGTAACCTAAACTCTTCCTATTATATAAGAGAGATAGGTTCCTTATTTATAGGATCCTAAATGTATGAGGTTGTAACAAAAACTATGGTTGTAACTAAATACAATAATAGACAACATTACTTATAACCAAATAGATAACTAAATGAAATAATTCATGCATGAGGAGAGACAGATTCAATTGAGCAAAACACTCCTTCCTGTATTCATGGCATGATTCTCACTCCTATAATCATGGAAGAGATTCTTGTTCCAATTTACCAACTCTCTATCAACCAATTGCTATAAGAAGTTTTTTGTAGATGCTACAGGATGTAACAATATAAATGATATAGGGTGTAGTAAAATAGATTTTATAATATGTAGTAGAATAAATGCTATAAGATAAAGTTGAATGGATGTTATATGATACAATAAAACATATTTAAATTATCCTCCTTGGAATCCTACAAGCTTCTCAATTGACCTTGAATTCTTCAATTGGCAAACCACATAATAAAATCAATTAATCACATTTATTTTCTCAAAAATCACTATTCTATATCAAAACATAAGACATATGCAACAAAGGTATAAATAAGAGTAAAAGCATGGATTAAGGTTTATATCAATGGCCAGGGTGGAAAGGTTTATGGACTAATCATGTGCCAGATGAGTGTCATTTCTTAGACTCATTAGGAATCTCTATACAATGGATTTTCTACGGTGATGTATTTATTACTTCCATCTATCATATAGAGTTATTTAAATTGATTATACATATATTTATATTACCAAAATCTCCTTGAGATTTATTGGTTACATCTATATTTCCTTTGTCAGTTAGGAACATAATACCCATAGGTTTCTCATGAGTTATTTAATAGTTATATTTAATGGCAATGAGACTATATTGACACTTATCTTGTTACATCCATTCCTACACCTATGGGGAAATTATACCCCCACCTATTTTTTGAGCTTCATTGAAGAAATCTATCTTTACCTTGTCATTTATGGGAAATAAACCTACATACCTCTCCATTATTATTCTACATAGGCATGAAACCCACATTTATTGTCTCCTTTTACTTCATCGATACATATCTTCTATGGAGCTTATTAAACTCTTGTGCCCAAAATTTTTACATTGCTTCTATATCAGAAACTTTGACACATGTTTGGTTCTCACATATGATACACACATTGCTATATATTTCTATACTTGAGCACCCATTCACATTGGGGTATCATGTTACCCCACGTTATCTCATCCTCACATGAGGATACTCACACCTATTGAGTTTTACATGGTGCTTTCATAGTGCACATATTCATATGGACATATTATTTGTCCATCTCTCCTATTGCTTCTACAATGGGGCATATTGTTGCCTCCCCTACCCCTCATTAACTCATATTTATAATGGGATGTACACACATATGGAAATTTGAATGGTGTTATATAATATATATGGTTTATTATGAATGTACTACATATCTATCATTTTGCCTACAAGTGGGACATATACTTTGCTCTCACTTTTGCTCCTCATACTCCCTAAGCTATATCTTAGCATGGAATCTTACATGATGTTATTTATTCTATGTGGTTGCAATTTCACATTTTACTTGTCTATCTTAATTATATTGAGCTTTATATGATGATATTTTATGATGATTACATATGTTTTATACAAAATTTCCAAAGATTTTACATGAATATATTCTATTATGGTTGCATACATGTGCTTGTAAAAAATTTCGAGTTTCAAAGCTTCAGCTATACACTGCTATAACACATGATGATTTTAGCACCTTATTTAGATATGAGTGATCGTAGGATAAAAATTTATAATCCCACACCTTAAAAATGGAGTATATATCCAAATATTTTAAACATTTATAAAGACAAAATAGATTAAGAAATATTTCATGAAATTAAGTGAATTTGAGTAAAATGAGAGAACTGAAAATGGTCTAATTGTCTACTTCCCTCATCAAGAAGTGGAATGTGTTGGTAGAACTTGTTTAGAAGTCTTAGATATGTCTAGGGATTCTCTAAAATAGTTCTAACTAGAATAACTGGAATAGATTTTTGTTTTTCAACATTGGTTTGAATACCACTAGATGTAGTGGTTCCTATGCTCATTTTTCAATTTATATTTTTCAAATTTACTATATTTCTCATTAAATTGGTAATTCATTTATTATTTTTGGGTATATAGCCATTGCTCAAAGGTATACGAGAGTTTTATGAACAAGCAAGGTGTGGTTGGGTGCACATAAATACTCCATCCTTGCTCCCCTAATTAATTCAAGGTATGTGCTTCAATTATGTATTATTTTACATTAACACACAAATGTATTCACTCACATACACACATCAAAGTATGGGAATTATGTAAACACCTAATTTTGGTATGAGGCTTGTTTTATAATTTTAAAATTACTATTTTATGCATATATATTATTATTTTGAATTAAGGTCTTATTAATGATTGTTTGTGTGTTTTCTTCTTTATCAGTATTCTATATGTGATCATGCAACCTTTTATTCTTTTTCCCCCTCTTTTTATGTTGTTTTTTTTATGCCTATAGACTATGTTTTACCTTCATTTTTTGGTCTTTCTTCCTTTGAGTCAAATTAAACAAACTTTTGAATTTATCCCTTATCTTTTTATGGGACCTTCCACCCTTCCACGTGTATTTTCAATGTTTGGGTCTGTGTATGTTAGTTATTTTCTCTTTCTTTGGTTGACTTGCATGTTAATATGTCTTTAATTGAGAATAGAAAAGTCTATATATACAAATCATCTGGAGTAATTTTAATTTAAAAAAAAAGATGAACAATAAGGAATAGCAAGAATAAGAAGTATTTGGAAAGTTCAAGCATCATCAAGAGGAATTCAAGTCTAGGCACACTCTACAATTCTAAATTCCTACTTAAGGATTTTCATCAATAGTTTTAGTTCCATCTTGTAGCAAAATAAGGACAAATGATTATTCATGTAACTGCATATAACATAGGGAAGAGGAGGTGAATCCCTCACTCAAAATTTCATTCATATTACACAAAGAACTACATTAGATTTGATTCTATCATAAAGGATATGTAGTTGTAACTCCTTGAAGGTTGCCTGTGCTAGCTAACATTTTTTATTTTCCTCTTGGAAGTGTTTACAGGAGATCTGGTCAAGAATAATAATTAGAAAAATTTATACGCAAATTAAGGAAAGACTACATAGGACTATAAAACATATTAAAATACATTGACATAGAAAAATATTTTGTTAAGAGTTTGCAGAATACTGTAGGACTTAGGTCCTCTACACAAATCCATATTTGCTATTATCTACCCATTGGGGGTGCATACATAGCTTCTACATCAATACATTTTCCCATTAGGGACATAATACTACACAGATTCTGGTCTGCCATGTTACATCTCTCTATACCCTATATCAGAAATTTAGTATTGATTATATCTTAATTTTGATCATCCTATACCATTCATATGTTTTACCAACTACCATTACTATAGGCTCAACTTATGTACATCTTTTCTCTTATACATATTTGTACTACATGTTCATGTATACTTTCATTTCTAGCTTTCCTAGTTTAGATTTGATTGTATCTCTTTGCTTCTACATCTATTTGATGGAATTTCATTATGACATTGTTTTATGGCTCTAAGCCACTTCCCTTCACTGAATGTATGCTTTGGACATGTGCCCATGTCCTTATGTGTGATTTATTAATTGTATATGTGGACATTTGAACATGTCCTTCTCCTTGGATCTAAGCCAGCCTTGCTTACTCTATGACCATGTGGACTTTTGAACATGTCCTTTTATGTATTGATTTTCTCAAACTTAGTGACATGTGCCCATGTCCCTTATATTTTACCCCCTTGGCCTACTTTTCATGCCTCATGTGTTGGTATGTATGCTTTGATGTATGCATCATGGCCATGACACTTGTCTCTTGCTTATTGCTCTCAAACTCAATTTTTGATGCCATAAGGGACCTCATGCATCCCCCCTTCCTCCTTAGCTGCCTTGATGGACATCATGCGCCTTCCCCCTAGGTATTTACTAAGATTATATCTATATTTTTTGCTCATATACATGCTTACATTGTTATATCTATCTTGACAACTTTGTGAATGTTAGATCTAACATACATCATACATTACCAACTTATGCTCAGATTATCTTACATTTTGATGTCATGTATACATATTATATTGATCTATTATGTAAATATCATATATGCTCAAGATAACACATGGGTTGCATAGATTTTATTTTGAATATAGTTATTTCACAAGTTCAATAACTCTCCTCAAAAGAGGGTGCATTCACATAGGTTTATCACAAAGATCAGGCCATCTAGGTGTACTCAGAATACAGATTTCAAAAAATAGACACAAATTACAAAGCATTAAATCAAGAAAACATAGTAAAAATAAATCATACACATATTATTTATAATTTGGCACATAAATAGTATAGAAGGACACTAGTATGGCCTAGTGGACACTAGCATAGTACACTACTATCCAAGGGATCACACTACTACCAATAGGTTCAAAAATAGGAGATACCAGAATGTCCATAAAGGTACAATAATTATAGTTTAGGTTTGCACAATATTAGTCACAAATTATTAGTTATACTTAGTCTATTCTCAATTTTGCACATAATCATACCGATTTACTCATATTTGGGGCATCATGTGCAACATGATCACTTTCATTTTTAGTTCCAAATATGCATAGATGCATATTACTATAACTCATTCGAGAACCCATTTGCACAAATATCAAAATTTGGGGCATGTGTGCATCACATTATTTTCATATGCTCACTTTTACATGAGTTGATCAGATGGAATGGAAAACTCCACGTCATTTTCCACTTTATTAATCCAAACACCATTTGCACCATTTTTGTACCAAAATGATGCCTTACTTTGTCTACAACAGTTGGCATTACCGAGTAGTTCCTGAGCTAAATACTCGAGTGCCTAAGAGGCCCTTGATCCATTATTCATTTTAGAGTTTCTAAGTGTCCCTAGATCCATCCTACATAGTTTCAATTACATTTTGTAGTTTTATATGCATGTTTACATTGTTATGTCTATCTTTACAACCTTGTGAATGTTAGATCTAACATACATTGTACATTGAAACTTATGCTTAGATTATCTTACATTTTAATGTCATGTATACAAATTATATTAATCTATTACGCATATATCATATATGCTCAGGCTAACACACAAGTTACATAGATTTTATTTTGAAAATAGTTATTTCACAAGTTCAAAAACTTCCTTCAAAAGAGGGGGCATTCATATAGGTTTTACATAAAGATCAGGCCATCTAGGTGCATTCAGAGTATAGTTTTCAGCAAGCAAACACAAATTATAAAGCACATAATCAAGAAAACATAGTAAAAATTAATCATACACATATTAGTTCTAGTTTGGCACATAAACAATATAGAAGGACACTAGGATGGCCTAGTGGACACTAGCATAGTGCACTAGTATCTAAGGGATCACACCACTAACCAATAGCTTCAGAAATAGGAGATTCTAGAATGTCTAGAAAGGTACAATAATCATAGTTTAGTCTTGCACAATATCAATCACAAATTATCAATTATGCTCAATCTATTCTCATTTTTTCATAAAATCATAACAGTTTACTCAGATTAGGGGCATCATGTGTGGCATGATCACTTCCATTTTTAGTTTTAGATATGCTTAGATACATATTACTATAACTCAGTCTAGAACTCATATGCATGAATATCAAAATTGGGGGCATGTGTGCATCACATTTTTTTCGTATGCTCATTTTTGCACAAATTGATCAAATGGAATGGAAAACTCCATGTCATTCTCCACATTATTAATCCAAACACCATTTTTGTAAAAAAATGATGCCTTAGTTTTTTTCTAGTAGTTGTCATTACTGAGTAGTTCCTGAGCTACATACTCGAGTGCCTGAGAGTCCCTTGAGCCATTTTTCATTTTAGAGTTTTTAAGTGGCCCTAGAGCCATCCTACATAGTTTTAGTTTCATCACATAACTTCAATTACATTTTGTAGTTTTATTTATAAATATATCAACTACACATGGGTAGGCAATGATGGATTCATAGCCTACTTGAGTTCTTGAGCCACCCACATAGGAGGATTGGACAAGCCATCAATCCACTCCAATATATTTATAGTTCATGATCCACTAAGCAGGGGTGGGAAATGATGGAGTCAAGGCTAGATTGAGTCCTTGAGCCACCCATACATGGATATTAAGAAAGCCATCAAATCATTCCAAGATATTCACCATTGATCACTAGCTACACACACAGGATGTCACTAGGTTCTTACATTGGTTCATGTACCCAATGAGGTGTGTTCATTCATTTCCTCTCTCTCTTATCTCTTTACTCAATTTTTTATTTGCTTTTGATGTTTCCTAAGTAGGGACTACGTCATTCATGTTTTATCTCCATGA